>CM051256.1:82333200-82785700 GCA_027921565.1 Artemia sinica
TTTGCTACCATATGTATTTTAGCTTTTTTTTGCTCATTTTCTACCCACATTCCGTTTTTGAAAATTTAGTACTCGCTAATGAAAAAAAACTGCATAACTGCATCGTGTTCTTTTTCACTAAAATACATATAAAAAAATCTAATAAAGAAAATGAAAAAAAAAAAAAAAAAATGAAAAAACAAAAAAAAAAAAAAAAAAATCGAAAAAATTTTTCCTAAAGATGGAAAACAGTAAGCTGCATACAATAAAATTATTTTTAAGATCATTTAAATGTGTCGATTCATCTGAGGCGTCATCAGATATTAACGGTGATGTACACAGCTCCCCCCTTACAGCAGAAATAACTTAAAAACATAAGACATCCTATTCCTACACTTACCTGGACAAAAGAGGGAGAAGTCATGGATATACTGCGATGAAATAGATTGGTCAAAACTACCCTTGAAAACTACAAAATGATTAACGTAAAAGTCATATTTAGATATTCCAGACCCCAAACTCTATTTTGTTTGTAAGGCAAATATTCATAAATGAGCCCTTTTTTAAATGTATTTTTTTATGCAAAGCAAAACCTTAATATACATATTGGGAATAAAGCAGGTGTGGACCACTTGCATTCAGGGCAATACTAGGTTTGGTATAGAAAATAAACAGAAATAAAAAAAACCAAATAACAGCTTATTTCAAATAAAAGTAAATCGCAACATAAAAAAATGCTCAGAACTTATTCTTTCTAAAAGGAGGGGGGGGGGGGTACAAACCATTGTTTACACTAAAGTTTCACTTTTCTGCCCAAAATAATTCAATAATTAATGTTCAAACACAAAGGCAATTAGAAAGAGATACAAATTAGAGGAAACAATTGAGGAAAAATTGACGGAAAAAAATTGAGGCGCTGCGGGATCGCAGCACCTCAAAAATAAAAGAATTTATTGATGTGTATTTGCCTTTAGACAGTAAATTTTCCGTGTAAATGTTTTGAAAGACAATCAGCAAGCAAATCACTTGGAATTACCGACTAACCATATTTGTTTCACCCAAAAATGTTTTCAGAAAAGAACTAGCGAAATTTTGGCGTTAATTGTGTGGATTGAAAAAGAAGGCAGCCTCCTTGTGTTTAGTAGTAATAAGAGTAAGAAACAAAACTAGAAACCTAATTCAAGTAGTGAATTTCACAAAATCAAAGTTACCTTTCCTAAGCACTTTCCTTTCAACAAGTCGATCACGGCTTTCCTACGTTGGCGATTTAATTCATCTAATCCGTCCAGTAAAAGGATAACTTTTGAGTCTTGTTCTTCTAGCATTAATCGAAGCGATGATTCGTACTTTGTCAATTTTAGGGGGAGCAGCTCTTCAACAATGAAGCTTGGAATATCAGTCTAAAAAAAGCACATACGATTCTAAACTAAGCATTGCAATTCTGATGGAACTACTCTCAATTTTCCGGCGGTAAAACAAATAAATCCTGTCGATTACTGTCCGATACCCCGAATTACAGTTATAACTTAGGGTTGTCTGTATTAAAAAGATGGTTTCTTTCCTAAGTTTCTGCCGTGCAAATCACTACGTAGTATACCATCTCCATTAAAAATATTTTACTTTTTTCATATTGCGCCCATGGCCAGGGATGCCACCGCTGGTGGTTTATCCCGAATTTGGTGATTTTTTTTCGTTTGGTGATTTTTGGCGATCTGGTGATTTTTGGTGATTTTACCTAAAATTTGGTGACTTTATCATTAGATTTTGCGATTTTACTATGTTTGCGTTCCACCTTTTGAATACAGGGAGGTAAATTCTAATGAAAATGCTATTCAACAGACTTGATTGTCAGTGGATAGCAAATTTATTGTACATAAAAATAGCCGATCAGGACAGATAACTGTAAACTGTGCTACCTATATTAATAAAGAAGACAATTTAAGGAAAATATAACAGAGAGCAGTCGTATATCTACGACACACGGCTTAATTTTATGTTTGTTGTAGGTGCAAAAAATATATTATATTATTTCTATTTTAGCCTATATTCACAGCCTAACGTCTAAGTAGGTAGGTTATAAACATATTTCTAGTCTTCAACTCCTATAATACGCAGAGCTGGGCTAAACTCTGGATGAGGTATAATTCCAGTTGAAGGGTTTTTCACTATCTGGAAAAATAGTTGCTCTAGGAGAATCAAACATTCAGGAATTAGCTCCTACCCTAAATTATACCCTGGAGACGTATTTTGTAGCTCCCATTTCAAGGTCATTACTGTATAATTTGTCTGGAAATTCAGATGAGTCTGGTTTAAAAGAAGTTGGTTTCACAATTCTCGATGAATTTCAAAGGCCTACACTTCAGATTGAAAATACGAATACTTATTCCAAACCCAAAATCTGAAATACTTGTTGAGCGTAGAGTGGATGGGAAGTTAACTGAAGCTCTGGAAATTATAAAAATAGCCTGCTGCTAGACAAAGAATTAGTCAGTAAAGAGAAAACTATTCAAAAAACTAGCGAAGAGTTCTATCCCAGTCCGTTTATTGTTCCTTCTAAAAACCACAAATTTGTATGAACAGCTTTGTGAGGATTCTGCAAGTGAGGCTGTTAAAAAAGTGACAGGGGTAGCTTATTCTGTCGAAAAAAAGTCTGTCAAATTGAGTCTTCAGACCTTTGTGACGCAGGATGCTTCTGTTGAAAAGAGTTCTAGTACAAACATTATTTCTGCAAGTGAGAATTCTGCAAGTGAGGCTGTCGAAGAAGTGACAGGGATGGCTTATTCTGTCGAAGAAAAAATGTGTAAAATCGAGTATACAGACGTTTGTGACGCAGGATGCTTATATTGTAAAGAGTTCTAGTACGAACATTATATCTCCACCATTTTGTCATAAGAGGACAGTCAAGAAATCCAGGTTGTGATATAGTTAAATCAGATACTCAATAAAATTCTGGACAAGAAAGGGATTTTAACATTAATAGTGTTACTGTTAGTGTTACAACACTAACTCTTTTGAAGAGTCAGATGGATCGTTTTAAGGCTCCTCCAGGGAAGAAACTGCCACTGACTTGAAAAGTAAGACACATGGATGAGGACACCAGTTGCAGTGAAAGTTAAGAAGTAAATGAAGCAGTCAGAAAAAAAAAGAAAAAGACAAACCAACTGTTCATCTTATGGCCTTGGCACGGACAATACAACCACAATAATAAAAAATGTAATTTGAAAAGCACGTGAATACGAGATACATTACAGTATTGAAAGTGACCAAGATCTCAATCATCATTGATGAATCGACAGACAAAACAACAATGCAATTTCTTATAACAATTGGTCGCTATTGTTCTCTGGAAGAGCAGAAACCATTCGAGCATTGTTTTTTTCACTGCCAGATGCAACAACTAAAGGGTCGAAGAATTTAATTGCAGATGAATTCAGTAACATAAGAAAAAAGTACAACTGACAAACATTGTTGCCTTTGCTCCGGACAATGCTAGTATCATACTAGGATCCCAATATGGCTTGGCAAAGTCTTTGAAGGATGACTTTCCATGGCTTGTAACTGTCAGTTGTGTCTGCCATTCTTTTACCCTTTGCTCAGCTGCTACGTGTGTTGTCTTAGACCTGTGAGTTTCGCAGTTCAGTCAGGACATTTCTTAGTTTCATTGCGTTTAGCCCAAAATGAAAAGTAAAATTTAGACACTACCAAGCATTTCCTGATATAGCTGAGCGCTGTCGGATTTACCCTAGCAAAACGAGATGACCGGGATGGAGAGTATAGGTTAACGTCTTCTAGAACAATAAGGAACATTTAACTTTTATTTTTAATCTTATCTTGCAGATAATATACCATCAACGCATGCCCTTTAAAACGCACTAACAAGCGATGACTTTAGATTACATTATGTTTCCTGGTTAACTTCTAACAGTGGTGAACCGACTTAATTTAGAATTTCAAAGTGGAGAGGCACAAGTTCATTTACTTCTTAATAAGGTGAAAAGCTGCTTGAAGGAAACAATATCAAATCTCATCAAAGCAGATGTTTTGCTTGCACTAACCCATTTGCTATAGAAGTAACACGGCCTGATAATCTGCAAAATTTCAAAGACCTGTATTTTGTGCCAAATTTGAAGTACATATCAGTAAGATAGGAGGAAATCCTGAACCAAAATATTGAACAATGTGCTGTTCAAATTTGTCACTTTCTATTAAAAAAGCTGCAAATCAAATTTGCAAATTAAATCACGAAATCAATGCCTAAGATCTCTGCTGAATCCGCTCAAATATTTTAATCCGACAATCGCCATTTCTGGTACAATTCCCATCAATGCTTTGATGCACAGTAGATTTTCTGCAACTTTAAATTTTGAAGAAGATTTGCTCAAAACCAAGTGGAAAATGCTTCTGCATGTCAATGATGGAATCAGAAAAACACCAAGCTAGAACCTGCGCAGTATTGGTCCTTTTTAGGATTTATAAGGACGGTGGTGGAAGCTCTTAATTCTTGACTCTCCCCAGGTTCATGGGAGTATTGATGTCCCTGTCTCGCTCTACTGCCTCAGCAGAGAGATATTTTTCCCTGCTGATGTTCATTATGAGCCTCCTGCGAAACAGGCTGGACCCCATTACCATTTAGTCTCTCATGCATGTGCATAAGTTTATCCCAGATGTATCCTGAGACATACCTAGTGCACCTGTGCCAAAGGCAAAAACAATTGAAGAAAATGCAAGTTCAAGGAGATTAATAATCAAACTCATTGAACCCAAACATTTATTTTTATAATTAAACCAAGTCATTTTGCTGTCAGTTGAAAAATTGTATTTTGCTATTTTTCCTTTAAGTTCAAATGTTAGTATAAGGTTCTCTTCAAATTTAAGAAGAAGCTGAAAAATCTTGTTTTACTTTAAAGTTGTTAAATTCATGAAGAAGTAGGAATAAACATAAGTCACGCCCTAATTCGCGTCCACATTGAATCTCCATGTGTTCTTCCGTGAAAAAGAAACTAAATATGTATTATGATCAATGAATTCTTCCTTTAGTTCCTCATTCATTAATTTTGTCTTATACAAAAGGAAAATAAAGATTTAAAGAGATTTTGTGTAGAAATTCATAATTGTATAATATTTTGTTAATTTGATATTCCTCTGATTTAAAGAGGAAACAGATTTTCTGACCAAAAAGAAATGTTAAAATGTAGGAATGATAACTCTGCAAAGGTTTCACCTGAATGTTTACCAAATCTTTTTTATTTGGGATGTTTGTTCCATTTCACTTTTAAGCAGTAATACAGCTAGTGGATAGTTATTGGCACAGTTTATATAATTATCCAGTAAGCTTATCGCAGATCATTTCTGGTCTTCGTTCTCGGTGCGAACAAAAAGCTCCTCCCACTTCTTCGTGCAGTTATGGATCAGTGTGTTTGCGTCAATCAATGAGAAATGGTTACAAAGTGCATTATTCCTAATAGCGGGTTTCCACTTGTTTCCGATTGTTTCGCGTCTCTGACTTGTCTACCCGTGAAAAGATCTGATGCCGCTTATGTTTCTACGTTCTCTGGAGCACTCGCACCCCGGTCCGGGTTTTTATAATGGGTGAGATAGGGAATGATCATACTGGATAATTATATAAACTGTGGTTATTGGTAAGAAAACAAAAGGCTTACACTTGTCAGCTAATAACCTGTAGTAAGTAAAATATATGCTAAGAATTTCGACTGTAATTGATGCCAAAGGCAAAAATTTTGTGAGGTCCATCCATTTTTGGTGCCTTGGTACAAAGTAGTCTTAAATCTGCTGTAGGCAAGTACGTTAAAAAAAACTGTACTAGTTAACCTGTAAACTAGTTAGGAGCTCAACACGGCCGAAAGTAACCAAACTTGAAAGAAGAAAAAATTACAGAGAAACTGCTTAGAAAAATTTTATGATTGAGAAATGGAGGCTGAATAGTTTTTGGAACAATGAGAACAAGAAAAAAAATGGAAATATGGCGTAAAACTAAAAAATTTGTTTACATCAAAGGTAATCGCATGAGTGAAGCGAGGTCTACTCGCGAGGGCGAAAGACGGGAGTTACTACTCGAGCAAAAAAAATGTATTTGCCAGAAGTTATCTCTGTTTGGTACGTTTGCTTACTACGTTGAGCACCTCGGATCCTCGATTCGCACACGTTTACCATCGTAACGGCACATTTCCTTAATTTTTGTAATAGTTTTTGGATTTCAATAGCTTAATTTTCGTTCTTATTTTATTCTATGTTCTATGAAACGCTGAAATTCCATGTTTCTAGCTTAAATAATTTGAATTGAATCACTCGCATAGAAGCGATAGTTTTCTATTCGCTTTAAATTTTACTTTTTTATTTAAGTCCATTAAAAAAAAAAACTGATTTATTTATTAATTAGATACTCAAAGGCTGAATTAAATACGCATAGAGAGCATCCAAGATACACAGTAAGATCAATAACGGAACAACAAAAAGGCAAAAGGACCATCAAGCCAAAGGACCGCCAGGAGCCCTTTCAGAGGCAACGCTATAGCGTTGCCTATAGTAAAGGCCATACGGCTCCAATGTTTTATTGTTTTTCCCCAGAGGCACTTAATATGGAACGGATCGTCGTAGAAACTTCAAAGGGGGCTCATACGATAGGAAATCGAGAGTTCTAGTGCCCGTTTAAAGGATCAAAAGTGATTGGAAGGCAATAACACACCCCTTCCACGCCCACCAGTTCCCCAAACACATCCAATTAAAATTTTGAGATAACCATTTTGTTCAGCGTAGTTGATTTCCAGATAGAAATTATGTTTTTGAGGAGGACACTCCCCCACAGCCCTCAGGGCAAGGGTTGTAAGTTATGCCCTGGGGGCATATAAGGTATTTATAGCAAGCTTTGTCGTAGAAACTTCAAAAGGACTCATTCGGTTGGAAATTCAAAGGGCTAGTGCCCTTTTTAATGGTCGAAAGTGATTGGAGGGCAACTAAACCCCCCCTCTCACGCCCACCTTTTCCCCAGACACATCTAATCAAATTTTTAGATAGCCATTTTGTTCAACGTAGTTGAAAATTCAGGAAATTAGGTCTTTGAGGATAACAAACCCCCCCCCCACAGCCCTCAGGACAAGAGTTGTAAGTTATGTCCTGGGGGCATATAAGGTTTTTATAGAAAGCGTTGTCGTTGAAACTTCAGAAAGGGCTCATTTGATTGGAAATTTAAATGGCTAGTTCCCTTTTTAATAGTCGGAAGTGATTGGAAGGCAACTAAAACACCCCTTCTACGCCAACTATTTCCCCAAACATATCCAATCAAAATTTTTGAAATAGCCATTTTTTCAACGCAGTTAAAAGTATTGGAAATTATATTTTTGAGCAGGACACCCCCCCCCCCAGTCTTCAGGGCAAGGGTTATATAGTTATGCCCTCGGGGCATATATGGTTCTTATGGAAGGAATGCTTGTATAAACTTCAGAGAGGGCTCATTTGAGTGGAAATTGAAAGTTCTAGTATACTTTTTAAGCGTCAAAAGATGTCGGAGGGTAACCAGCTCCCCCCCCAAACACTTTTTTTCCCAAATGCATCCGATTAAAATTTTGAAATACCAGTAGCTATTTTGTTAAAAATAGTTCAAAGATCATATAACAAAAATTCTGGTGTCGAAAAAACCCCCCAGGGCCGGGGGGCAGGCGTTGTAAGTTGTACCCTGGGAGCATATATGGATCTTATGGAAGGGATGTTCGTATTAACTTAAAAAGAGGACTCATTTGATTGGAAGTTGAAAGTTCTAGTTCACTTTTTAAGAGTCAAAAGACATTGGAGGGGCAACTAGCCTCCCCCCCACGCCTCCTTTCTCCAAATGCATCAAATAAAAATTTTGAGATAGTCATTAAGTTACAAACTGCTCAAAAGTCAGATAACAAAACTCAGATGTCGTCACACACCCCCCCCCCCCCAGGGCTCGGGGACAGGCGTTTTAAGCTATGCCCTGGGGCATATATGGTTCTTATAAAAGGGATACTTGTATACACTTCAGAGACGGCTCATTTGATTGGAAATTGAAAGTTCGAGCTCACTTTTCAATAGTCAAAAGAGATCCGAGGGCAGCTAGCCCCCCCCCCCCCACGCCTTCTTTTTCCAAACCCATCTGATGAAAATTTTGAGATAGAGCTTTTATTAAAAATAGTTCAAAGGTCGGATAATAAAACTCCGGTGTCAATACAACCCCCAGGGCCCGGGAGAAAGCGTTCTAAGTTATGCCCTGGGGGCATATATGGGTTGTTGTTATGGAAGGGATGCTCGTATAGACTTAATTGGAAATTGAAAGTTGTAATTCACTTTTTAAGAGTCAAAAGTGATTTGAGGGCAGCTACCCTCCCCCACACTCCCTTTACTTTTTTCCTAGAGGCACTTCATATAGAAGGGGTCGTCGTATAAACTTCAAAGGGGGTTCATTCGATTGAAAATCAAGAGTTCTAGTGCCCTTTTTAAGAGTCAAAAGTGATCGGAGGGCAACCCCCCCCCCCAAGCCCTTTTTTCCCAAATACATCTGATAAAAAAAAATTGAGGTAGCCATTCTGTTAAAAATATTTCAAAGATCAAATAACAAAACTCCTTTACGTATGGCCATATCGTTAAAATAGTTCAACCATCAGATATTAAAACTCCGGTGGTCGACACAACCCCCCAGGGCCCTGGGACAGGCGTTGTAAGTTATACTCTGGGGATATATATGGTTCTTATAGAAGGGATGCTCGTATAAACTTCAGAGGGCTCATTTGATTGAAAATAGAAAGTTCTAGTTCACTTTTAAAGAGTCAAAAGAGACCGAAGGTTTATTAGCCCCCCCCCCCACGCCCTTTTTCCCCAAACCCATCCGATAAAAATTTTGAGATAGCCATTTTTTCAAAATAGTTCAAACATCAGATAATACAAACTCCAAGGTTGACACAAACCCATTTTTTCACTTTGATATTGTTACTTTTTGATACCAGTTTTTAATACTTCGATGAACATTTGATTTTTTTTTAATTTTTATTTTGAAATAAGGAATTTTTAAAAACTTGAAACTTTTTGCCGTGGCTTTAAAATGTTTTGGGAGGAAGAATCAGGTCTACGATTCAACTGTTGGAATAACAAAAGAATTTGGTTTCCACGTCATCGTTGTGAAGACAATGGTTACTCTGATTATAAACCTACTGATTTTTATTTGGCTGTTAAAAAACTTGAGACTTTTTGCAATCAAAAACGAACAAAAATTAATTAAAAAAAACACATTCCGAAAAAATAGGTTTTTCAAAGAAAAGTCAAGGCCATTTTAAACTTGAGCTCAGCAGATACAAATACCTGTTAAAATTCAAACTCAAAACGACCAGAAATTACTATTAAAGAATAAATGAAACCCAAAACGAACAGAAATAAAATAAACAATCATAGCAAAAACCATACAACAAGTAATAATATAAATGAATAAATAGATCTTAAAGCGATTAATGCTTAAATTGAATATGAAAATCTAGCTTAAAAAAAAATAAAATAAAATCCTATTGAAGTATAAATGAAACTTACAACGAAAAGAAATTAAATAAACAATCAATGTAAGCAAACATACAATAGATATTAATGTAAATTACTAAATGAACCTTAAAACGAGTGAAACTTAAATTAAATATGCAAATCAAGCTTGAAACGAACAAAAATTGCTACAAACAAGAGTTTGGGTATCACCTCCTTCTCTCACTATAAAAGTCTAAAACCTACTGCGTCATTTGTGCTTTACTGAAAACTATATGCGTCTTGAACAGTCTTGGAAAGTATGAACAACATCAAATTGAATATTTGATTTATAATGATATTAATTGTTGAAAGATCCATCCATTTAAGAATTTATTTCAATGTAATTTTATTTTTATTTTCAATGCTGTAAGAACTGGAAAAGAAAATATTTGTAATATAATTCGTTTTTAGTTAACCGTCAATGACGCAGTAGGCCTTTTGGTTTTTATTTACAGTTAAGGAAAGAGGCAGTATCCAAACACTTGTTTCTAGTGAAACTATATTAATCTTGAACAACTTTAAAAAGAGCTAATAAATTAAACTAAATATTTGATGTATAATGATATTAATTGCTGAAAGCCCTTCAGTTCAAAATGTTACTATAATTTTAATGTTTATATTCAATATTAAGTACAAAAGAAAATATTTGTCCTAAAATTGGTTTTCAGTAAAGCGCCAATGACGCAGTATGTTTTAGACTTTTACAGTGAGAGAAGGAGGCGATACCCAAACTCATGTTTGTAGTGATTTTTGTTCGTTTCAAGCTTGATTTGCATATTCAATTTAAGTTTCACTCGTTTTAAGTAAATGAGTTTCACTCATTTACATTAGTATCTATTGTATGTTAGTTTGCATTGATTGTTTATTTAATTTCTGTTCGTTTTAAGTTTCATTTATACTTCAATAGCAATTTTTTTCGTTTTAAACTTGATTTTCATATACAATATAAGCATTACTCACTTTAAGATCTATTTATTCATTTACATTATTACTTTTTGTATGTTTTTTTGCTGTGATTGTTTATTTAATTTCTGTTCGTTTTGGGTTTCATTTATTATTTAATAGTAATTTCTGGTTGAAGTTTGTACTTGGTTGAAGTTTGTAATTTTGTTGAATTTATTTTTAATAGGAGAAAAATGAAGATGAGGGGGTAAAAGAAAAAAAAGGGGGAAAAAATGGAAAAAAAGGAAAGGGGGAAAAATGAAAATATAGGATAAAAATACAGAAAATGATAATGAAGGCTAATAATCCTTGTTAAAAATTTTGATCATTTTAAATATTTATAGTAGCAGAGTGTGTTCTCATCAATATTGTTTGGATAACAAATTTAAAAAATAAATGTCGTTTTTAAATTAGTGTAGGTGACATTAAAGTTTTGAAATTATGTGAAAAAGATTATTATGTCACCGAGGGGAGAGGAGGCGGGATTATAAAAAAAAAAAAAAAAAAAAAAAAAAAAATCTGGTCGTTTTGAGTTTGAAATTTTAACAGGTATTTGTATCTGCTGAGCTTAAGTTTAAAATGGCCTTTACTTTTCTTTGAAAAACTTATTTTTCGGAAAGTTTTTTTGTTTAAATAGTTTGGAAAAAAAAGTCATGAATTACTTGTGTCTTTAGCATTTGGAGAACAGATAACACTTCAGTTTTAAGGCATAATCATTGCTTTCGTATACATATTTCAAAATAGATAATAAATTATCTGACAACCAATGCTATTTAAAATATTCAAATTTAGACTTAGATTAAAACAAATCGAGGCAAAAGAGTTTAAAACAAATGTAAGGGATGGTTTAAACCAAACACAAGCAAAAACTTTAGATGTAATTGGAATAAATTAACAACAACATATTGCCTGTTTCATCAGTCTCCAAATAAAACATTTTCGGGGGAGTCTAGAGATCTCAATAAATTCAAGTTCTACCCCCCCCCCCCACCTCCTCGGATTTATGCAAACATTGCAAATTTAATTATAATCAATTGTAGAATTTATTCTACTACAACGATAAAGAAACCATTTAAGTTTTCTTTTCTTGCTAAACATTTTTACGTCTTTAAGTCTAATTCCAGTAAAATCAAAAACTTGCCTCGTCGTATTTTCATTAAAACTCAGAAAGTCAGTTTGAAAAAAAGGTAGCAAGTGCACACTATTTCCATAATAATTACTTACACTCCGTTCAAAATCATGAAATAAAAAGTGCAGATTCAAAATTGGGATCGGAAAAAACCTTTGGCTACAAATGGAAAAAAAAATCTTGAAAGAAAACTCTTCCCTCTCAGATATTAGTTTTGATTTTATTTGTGATTTCTTTCACCATAGAGTCTGAAGCATTATGCCCCAGTTGCATGGTGTTTTTAGTGACCATGAATCAAGTAGGCTTTTGTAATTTGGCTAGTTAAAATTACATTAAAATTCATCACTGTTTATTAAATTAAGCAACCAAGTTACGCAAATAGTCCACTTACCTTCAATTCTGCCAGCTGGATTAGGAATAAAAACTCGTAGTCCTTTAAATATTGTTTTCCCTCACTCCAGTCAAGAGCCACTTTCAATGCCAGAGTTGATTTTCCATATCCTGGTGGCCCTTCCAAAAGTAATTTTACACCACAAGGATCCTACAGAAAACCTTTGCAGTTAATATTTTTATGGTAATACGCGACAGCCAGGTGAAAACCCGAGTGTGCTCGGGTAAATACCTTGAAAAATATTTTGTGTTTGACAAAGACTTGGTAAATAGCGAAAAATAACCTAGGCATAAATTAGAGATAACTGCGTTTCTGGTGCAAAGTCAATAGAGAGGTTTTCAATCAGGTTTATTTTATTTTTTTTATTTTTGGTGAAAGATCCCCGCGGAAAATACGTTAAAAACAGCATCTGTTTAGTTAGACCAAACGTTTGAACTCCAGTCGCCCCAAACATCCAGCAGTACATCTTGGCGCATTTAGTATCAACTTTTTCTCAGAGAAGGGTGTATTTTTATTTTCTCCTTGAATATTTTTGTGGGCGATACTTTTAGATAAGTAGTAGTAGGAAAAAAAAAAAAGAAGAAGAACAAAAAAGTAGTAGTTGCCATTCCTGAATCAACATTAAACAAAACTTGTGTTTAATAGACAGTTAGTTATATAAATTCCTTTTAAAATTTTTAGTTACTATGATTGTAGTTGGTTCTTTAATAGAGTGCCCCTCTTGAGCAACCATGCTAGATAAACGTTTCTATATTTTGTGTTTGAGCATAGGCTATCCTCCATCTAATGAACAGAGATCAGCGGTCTGAATATACATGGAAATATGAGTTGTGAGTATCCCGTTCCTTTTTTGTAAAGAGATAGCTACTGGGGAATACGAAAAGTAACATATGGATACTGTGTATTTCGTACTCAATTTGGAACGCAACAAACATGCCCTAACAGGTAAAATGCATTTATTTATGCAACTTTTATCGTTAGGACATAACCTTTTGCTAAGACGTTTTTGTTTTTATTGTAGGGCACGATATAATTTTGAATTCTTCGATATCGAGGCGTTTCTTGCAAAGCAAACGGATACAATTTCAATTCTCTAGAGTCCCATCTCCATTAGGGATTTCATAGACAGAACACCGAAGGATTAAGCCACTACGGAACCAGTTCTATTGTGCCACGTAGAAAAAAATAAATACTTTTCTTGCATTGTCTTTGTTTTGTTAATTTTTTATTATTGGATGATATCTGTAAAACGCCATACACGCACACAGGGGTATACGTATAACTGAACCCCCATTCTACTGAATCCTCATTCCAATGAAACCCCGTTTAATTCAACCCTTATTTACCTGAATAAATCCGTACAACTCAAGGCCTGTTTATCTTAACCCTCATTCAACTCGACCCCCATGCAAAATAGCCCCTATTTGAACTCAACCCAATTTCGCTTTGGCTTTTAGGGATGTGTGTTTCGAAAATTGTTAGCTGAGATCTGTTTTTTTTTTTAGCATAACCTTGTTGTCCCCTCCCAAAGATCAGAAGTATGAGTAGCCTTGTCTACACAACAATTACTCGATACAAGAGTTTGACATTTTATTGACCTGATTTACCTCACTAGTCTACTTGAAGAGATTATAAGTTACATTTGGGCTAATAATGCAAAAAGTTGTAGGTGGATTGGAGACACATATTTGTTGAACCCAACATCCCCTCCCTATAAACACCCCTCCCAATTAGTGTTAAGAGAGTCAATATTTGAACTCTCGAGACCTGTTGCCAAGCAACTATGTCTTGTGACATAATAAGACCATTGTATATATGAGTGAACGGCTCTGGATGAAAAATCTGGAAATTTTCGTTTACCCCTGATAAAATAGGTGCTAAAGGTGTTATAGATGTCTGTAAACTCAAAATTAAGTACCTTGAAAATGGCTAGATATATTGAGTTGAAACTTTCAGAGGGTGTTGGAGAATAACAATAAAAACCGAAACAATGTCTGGAGGAACGTGAGAAGGGAGGGTCAAGGCGGGACACACATCAATGCTATCCATGTATATATATATTACATGACCTAAATTCTTATTCTATTAAATGGTAACAAAATAACCGAGATCGATCTTTTCTGCAAGTACGGTTTTTCGCAACTGAAAAAAATTTGGAAAGAAATAGTTTTGATCGTCAAAATGGAAAATCGTTTTACATTCAGTTAAAACAACTCTACCTTTAAAAAATAGAACTAACTATATTCTTTTGTAACTACAAATTTTTATTATTTGAAACTGCATATTTTGTAAAGGCACTTTTTTGGAAATTAATAAATATTGTGTATAAGCCAACTTTGAAAAGATTCATTCTTGTTTTTCAAGAAAGGCTTTTTGAAACCAAAATTTGTTTTTATAGATACAAAATTTTGAAGAGAAACTTTTTGGAACTTTAAATATGATTCGTTTATACACTAACTTCGTAAAAAAAAAGATTCTTTTATGTTTAAAAATAACTTTCTGTGGCCATAATTTGTTTCTCGTAACTGCAAATATAGTTAGGAAACTTTGTAAGTTTAAAACACAAAGTATTAATGCATTAATTTTGCAAAAATTTACCTCTACCTACGATAAAAGTTTCTGTAACTAAAAAGTTTTTGGATCTATAATTTTGTAAAGTAAACTTTTTGGAGCATTAAAATGTAAGTGTATATGTATTGACTTTGAATAAAAGTTCCTTCTTTTTTTAAAACTTTTTGGAACCAAATTGTTTATAGCTGGCGTTCTCTTAACATGCTCTATTTCTCAAACTACACCCGTCATTTTTGTCTGCTCAGATGCAATGAACGTGGACGGATATTCAAACTAAATATTTTTTTTTTTTTTTAGAATAATACTTAATTTGAACGACTATCCCCGAAAAAAAACAATATCACAGACCAAAACCTTTAAAGGTCAATTTGTCAGGCTAACTTCAAATACCACAGGACAAGTTTTAGCTACCTAGTGCTTTCTTAGACTATGAATGTATACTTGGAGTATTTTAAAGATATTTTTTAGGGTAGTATTATTATATTTTAAGTGCTTGACCTGACGAATGTAATTTTAGAGTCGATTAGCGAAATCATAAGATGTATTCTGCAATTACTCATAATTTACTGCATTTCTCCGGTTTGATTAGCATTTTCTTCAGTTGTATTGCCTAGTAGCTTATGCAGATTTTGCGCTCAATCTACTGGATGCTTTCTAAAAATTCAAGAAGATTTTCAATTCTTATGATTAATAATCCCCTAATACTGCAGACATTATTCATAATATGACTAATTGATAACGATTAATATAACTGGGTCAGTTGAAAACGAACAGAAATTAATTTAAAAAAAAAAAAAAAAAAAATGTTTCTTTGTTTTTCCAAAAAACAGGTTTCTCAAGAAAAGAAAATGACCTCATCAAACTGTTCGGGGTAATGAACTGTGAGTAAGGAGCAACCCCGCTCAATAGTAACCGAAACTCTAAAAAACGGAATTTTGATACCAATAGATAGCCTACATCAAAAGAATCAGATTTTAGTACTGATTTCAAATATATAAGTTTCATCAAGTTTAGTCCTACCCATCAAAAGTTACGCACCTGAGAAAATTTGCCTGATTTTGGAAAAAATGGGGAAACACCCCCTGAAAGTTATAGAACCTTAATGAAAATCAGATTCAGCGTATCAAAAGAACACTACTATAGTCTATAGAGGTTTCAAGCTCCTATATGCAAAAATGTGGAATTTTGTATTTTTTTTTTTTTTTTTTGCCAGAAATGATCACGGATGCGTGTTTATTTGTTTTTGTTATTTTTTCCAGGGGTGATCGTATCGATCCAGTGGTCCTAGAATGTCGCGAGAGGGCTCATTCGAACGGAAATTAAAAGTTCTAGTGCCCTTTTAAAGTCACCAAAAAAATGAGGGCAACTAGGCCCCCTGCCGTGCTCATTTTTCTCCCAAAGTCACCTGCTCAAAATTTTGAGATAGCCATTTTGTTCAGAGTGGTCGAAAATGTAATAACTATGTCTTTGAGGATGACTTAATCCCCCAAAGTCCCCAGGGTAAGGGCTGCAAATTATGAACTCTGCCCAATGTTTGCATATAGTATTGGTTATTGGGAAGTATACATACGTTTTTCAGCGGTGATTTTTCCTGGTAGCAGGGGGGGCGAGGATTACGTGGGAGGATCTTCCCATGGATTAAGGTTTCATGGGGGAAGAGACATTTCTATTAAGGGGGGGGGGGGGCGGATTTCCCAGCATTATTTAAAAATACGATCAGAAATTAAATTAAAAAAAAAACAAGTTTTTCAACTGAAAGTAAGGAGCCACATCAAAACTTAAACGAACAGAAATTATTACGAGTATGATTGGGTTTGCCCCTTAGTCAATACCTCGCTCTTTACGCTAAAGATTTTTCAGTACTTTCATAAGAGCTATTTATTCTAATTAACGGTCTTTGGAACTAAGGGGTCATTTTTAAAGAATTAGAACAAAATTCGAACTTTAGCGTAAAGAGCGAGGTATTGACTATGGGGCGAACCCCCTAATATATGTAATAAAAAATATATGAACATAGAAGTTCGTTACATAAGTTAATTCGTAAGTTACGTATATTTATTACTAATAAAAAAGTTCGTAAATAAAATTAAACAACTTTTGAGAAAGCCATTTAACCAAAAAAGTAAAATTAATATGCAAATTTCGTTAAATTTTTTCATGTACGGTGAGCCAAAATCAAAACCTACATTAATTCAAAAACGTTCAGAAATAAATAAAAAAAAAAGTTTTTTTAACTGAAAGTAAGGAGCGACATTTAAACTTAAAACAAACAGAAACTATTCCGCATATGAAAGGGGCTCTCCCCTCATCAACGCCTCGCTCTTTACGCTAAAGTTAGACTCTTTCTCACAACTCTATTTTTAAAACAATAAAAAACTTTACCGTAAAGAGCGAGGCGTTGAGGAGAGGACAGCCCCTTTCATACATGGAATAATTTCTGTTCGTTTTAAGTTTTAATCTTGCTCCTTACTTTCAGTTAAAAAAAATTATTTAATGGAAATAAAGAGACAGAATAGTCTTTGTTCTGTTGGGCAGAAATAGAGCCCGGCTCAATGGTAACCGAAACTCTAGAAAACGGGATTTTGATACCAATAGATACATACAAAGAATCAGATTTCAATGCTGATTTCAAATACATAAGTTTCATCAAGTTTAATCCTACCCATCAAAAGTTACGCGCCGGAGAAAATTTGGCTGATTTTCGAAAAAAGAGGGGAAAGACCCCCTAAAAAGTAATAGAACCTTAATGAAAATCACACCATCATATTCAGCGTATCAGAAAACCCTACTGTAGAGGTTTCAAGCTCCTATCTACAAAAATGTGGAATTTTGCATTTTTTGCCAGAAGAAAGATCACGGATGCGTGTTTATTTTTTATTTTTTTTTTTTTTTTTCCCTGGGGTGATCTTATCAACCCATTGGTCCTAGAATATCGCGGGGGAGCTCATTGGAACTGAAATTAAAAGTTCTAGTGCCCTTTTTAAGTGAAAAAAATGTAGGGCAACTAGGCCCCCTCCCACGCTCATTTGTTTCCCAAAGTCACCCGATCAAAATTTTGAGATTACCATTTTGTTCAGCATGGTCGAAAATGTGATAACTATATCTTTTAGGATGACTTAGTCCCCCGAAGTCCCCGGGGGGAGGGCTGAAAATTAGGAACTTTACCCAATGTTAACATATAGCATTGGTTATTGGGAAATATACAGAAGTTTTCAGGGGGATTTTTTCTGGTAGTGGGGGGGGGGGGGGTCGAGGGCTATGTGGGAGGATCTTTCCATGAAGGAAGTTTTCATGGGGTAAGGGACATTGCTATGAAGGGGGCGCCGGATTTCCCAGCATTATTTAAAAAAAAGATCAGAAATTAAATATAAAAAAACAAGTTTTTTCAACTGAAAGTAAGCAGCAACATCGAAACTCAAAACGAACAAAAATATTACGTATATGATTGGGTTCACCCCCTATTCAATACCTCGCTCTTTAAGCCAAAGATTTTTTTAGTACTTTCATAAGACCTATTTATTCTAAATAACGGCCTTTGTGATTAAGGGGTCATTTTTAATAAAATTGGAACAAAATTCGAACTTTAGCTTAAAGAGCGAGGTATTGACTAGGAGGCGAGCCCCCTAATATACGTATAAATACGTATATTCATATATATAAAAATATATGAATATAGAAGTTCGTTACTTGAATTACTTTGTAAGTTACGGATATTTATTACTAATAAAAACGTTCGTAAATAAAATTAAACAAGTTTCAAGAAAGCCATTTAACCAACTAAAAGTAAAATTATTATGCACATTTTGTTTTAATTATTCATGTACGGTGAGCCAAAATCGAAACCTGCATTAATTCAAAAATGTTCAAAAATTAAATAAAAAAAATAGTTTTTTTTAACTGAAAGTAAGGAACGACGTCAAAACTTAAAACGAACAGAAATTATACTGTATATGAAAGGGGCTGTCCCCTCCTCAACGCCTCGCTCTTTGTGCTAAAGTTTGACTTTCTCACAGCTCTACTTTTTTAAACAATAAAAAACTTTAGCTTAAAGAGCGAGGCGTTGAGGAGGAGACAGCCCCTTTCATATACGGAATAATTTCTGTTTTTTTTTAAGTTTTAACGTCGTTCCTTACTTTCAGCTAAAAAAAATTTTTTTTTTTAATTCAATCTTATAAAGACACTATTATAAACAGCAATATGAAAAGTAGACAAACTATAATGGACATGACACATCAGACTCATTTTTTTTAGATCAAAAATGAAAATTGAAAAGTTTTTCCATAAGCTCTATCCGATGTCTAAGATTAAATGCATGAATAAAATCTGCGCAACTTTTTCTTTTATTGAAAATTCGAAGCTTTCTTGCTTCAAAATAAGAAATTGTAGGATACAAAGTACATGAAGGGGAAAGTTGAGAGCGGTTGGGCGCACTCTTATGGCTTAAGAGCGCTTCAAAAATTGTTCAGGTTTTGCCAAGACTTTAGTAATTCTTCAAATATTTACAGGAACTTCATGGCAATTTATCTAGTTTTACGTAAAAAGTTTGCTAATAAACAAATGCAAACCACAGATTATTTAAAAAAAAACCTAAATTATTTAGTTTCTAAATATTTCATAATTAATATTATATATGAAATCTTTATTAAAACCAAAAATATATTTTACATTGCATAATAATATATTAATTATATGTAACAGTCAAAACAATTTTTTTCGGTATCCAAAGTAAGCCAGGTGAGGCTTACTCCAAAGTAAGCCATTTTTTTTCCCAAAGTCACCCGATCAAAATTTTGATCAAATAAAACCGATCAAAATAAACCAAAATGATTTACTTTACCCTAGCCTCTAAAAGAGATTTAACTAACTACTTATACATTTTCATTACCAGGCATAACCCTCATATATTTTAACCAACTGTGTGATCATTTAACCAACTGTGTTAAATGGAGTTGTCTCCATTTCTTTTTTATGAAGATTCATAAGGATGTCTTTTACAAACTGAGGGGGGGGGCAAATTTGGTTGTTTTCGATACAGGTATTTTACAAAATCTTGGGGTTCAATTTCCCCTTTGACTTTTCCACCCATTTCTGAGGCACATTTGATTAAACTGATATGTTTCATGTGGGAACCTTTCTGACAAAAGTTCAAAAATATCGATAAAAAATACAAACCCCTACGACTCAAGATTAATATCCTTGTCGAACACTGTTTTGCATATACTCATTTGCATCTTTCAGAGCTTCCTTGGAGAAAAAATTTGACTGTTTAATAACAATATCCTTATTCGTCTTTTTTCCGCATGCCTTTGCATAAAGTTCAACACAGGACTTAAAACCAGGGTATTATCCGTTATTGTACTGTCTGCTTTAGCTATCACATCCTGTTTTGCATATATCATTTGCATCTTTCAGAGCTTCCTTGGAGAAAAAATGTGAAGATTTGTGATTTCGTCTTTGTTTCGCATGCATATTTCTAAGATTTGTGAAGTCGTTTGTTTGTCCAAAATCAGAGCATGTTTCACACTAAAAAACCAAACCAAAACCACTCACTATTGTTTAAATTTTTCCTATTTTCAATACCGTGAACGCCTTTTGTATTATTGATGAAATATTCATCTTTTTCCGTAGATTGGCCATAGATCCGTTCATCCAAGATTTAGTTCTTTGGTTTAGCCCAGCCTAGTGCTTAACCCCTTAGCCTTGGCCAGGGCCCAACTGTTCCACCTAATGATCACACAGTTGGTTAAATGGCTACAAGTTAACAATGTCATTTCTTTGTGTTTTAAAAAAAAGTCTTAGCAGAAAGCACTCATATGAAAATTATTGAAGTCAATTATTTAGATTTGGACACGGATAATTTGCTACATTTGAAAATGATAGCTTTCTTGTTCTGTTTGACTTGTTTCTTTGCAAAGAAATCAGGATTAACATTCCCAGAGTTACTACCTCCAACAGAATAAACCTCAGTGTTATACAATGGCGGATCCAGAATTATTATTTTTTTTTTTGGGGGGGGGGGGAATAGGTTTATCCGATAAACCTGCGTTAGAAGCAAGTTTAATTAACGCAAACTTGCGTTAGTTAAGCAAACTACACCACTTTAGACTATGTTATAGGGGCTTACTTTGGAGACCTTGCCAGGCAAGGCAAGGTAATGATAATGAAAAAAAAACATGAACTGTGACTTTTGCCGCAACAAGTTTGTAATAAGAGGTATTTCGTCTTTGTTTTGCATGCATATTTCTAAGATTTGTGAAGTCGCTTGAAGTCGTTTTAAATATCACGAGAAGCGAATCAGGATTTTAGAAATGCTTTTATAAAACTTTTTATAAGTTAAACACCTTTATAAGTTGGAATCTGCATACATATCATATATACATACATACAAATTCACACACATACATACATATTTATATAGAACATATAAAAACAAATAACTCTTATTGCAAACTTGTTGCGGCAAAAATCACAGTACATATTTTTTTTTCATTATCATTACCTTGCCTTGCCTGGCAAGGTCTCCAAAGTAAGCCATTTTTTTTTTCCCAAAGTCACCCGATCAAAATTTTGAGATGGTCATTTTGTTTAGCATGGTTGAAAATATGATAAATATGTCTTTTAGGATGGCTTAATCCCCCGAAGTCCCGAGGGCTGAAAGTTATGAACTTTACCCAATGTTAACATTTAGTATTGGTTATTGGGAAGTATACATTCGTTTTCGGAGGGGTTTTTTTCTGGTAGTGGGGGGGGGGAGTGGATCAGGGGTTATGTGGAGGATCTTACCATGAAGGAAGTTTTAATGGGAGAAGGGACATTGCTATGAAGGGGTGCCGGATTTCCCAGCATCATTTAAATAAAGATCAGAAATTATATATAAAAAACAAGTTTTTTTAACTGAAAGAAAGGAGCAACATCAAAGCTTTAAACGACAGAAAAAAACACTACGTATATGATTGGGTTCATCCCCTAGTCAATGCCTCGCTCTTTAAGCCAAAGATTTTTTAGTACTTTCATAAGAGCTATTTATTCTAAATAACGCCCTTTGTGATTAAGTGATCATTTTTAAAGAACTGGAACAAAATTCGAACTTTAGCTTAAAGAGCGAGGTATTGACTAGGGGGCAAACCCCCTAATATACATATTGTTTGTTTTTTTTTTTAATTTTGTTTTTGTAGAGGGTTTATTAGTTGGTAAGAGGGAAAAAAAAAAGTTATTGGTATTATTTGAAAAGGTAAAAAAAAGAGAAAGAATGACGCAACAACCAGGAGGGGTACCAGCAAGGTATGTACGAACAAACACTGCGTTTCTGAGCTTTGTGGCTTTCCCGGATGGAGATGTACCTTTGGAGGTAGAAGTACACAGGTGGCTGAAACATTATGGAGTTGAAAAAGAGAACCTGATAGGTATAGACGGATCAGGGCTGCGATATAGAAAAAATATGTATGTGAAGTTCACCACTAGCAACGAGCTCCAAAAGTTCCTCGCTAAAACTGAAGACGGAATGTTATCATTTGATGAAAGATTTGTATACTTCGAAAGTTGCGAAACAAAACCCACTTTCGTGAAAATAGAAAGAATGCCGCTAGAAATGGAGTTGTTAGATATCCAAGAGACATTGGAAAGGTATAATAGGGTTTTCTCATGCAAACGTGAGTATTACTCTGGTGACGGATATCTCGAAACAGCCAAAACAAGAGCAATAGCAAGCATGAGAATAGATAAGAACATCCCTTCTTTCATTTTCGTAAATGGAATGAGAATGCGGATATGGTACGATGGCCAAATCAAAACTTGCATTATATGTGATGAAACAGGACATTTTAGCAGCTCAGTGTCCTTTTTCCTCACAGAGGTCGCAAAGAAATATAAGATCCGAACCAAGTGGCCCTAATGCCGTTAGTAGCCAAAGCAACGTGCGGCCGGAAAAACAACCTGCAAACCAAACCAGCCTGAGACCCAAAGAAAAAAAAAATGGACAGGAAAAGACAAATGCGCGTAAGAATCAGGAAGAAAAAATAGATCGCGAATTGAGAAAATGAAACAGGAACTCGCAAGATCGGAAAAGCGGAAAACGACCCGTGAATACAAGGACGAGATAGAAAGAAAAAGGAAACTGGAGAAAAAAGGACAAGAGACTGATAGCGAAGATGAAGAGTTCCAAGAGGCTCGCAGCAGCAGAGTAGCTCACTGCCGGGAGTACTCACTAGGGGTATGAAAAGGAACAAAAGATCGCAAAGAACAGAGTCACAGACAGGTCAAGCTGAACTTTCGAGCCGACTTGAAAGCATCGAAGGTATGATAGATAGTGTGGAAGAAATCGTACAGAGCAGCAACAGCCCTTCGGCAAGCCAGGCTTTGGAACTAATCGATTACGCTGAGACGTCTTTCTCGTCAGTAGAAGAATTAGAAACCAAGAAAGCAAGAACTAGAGAAAATGCAGAAGACATGGTGATAAGTCAGCAAGAGTTTCCAAAAAATTCGCAACTTTGAACGTAAATGGAATAAAGCAAAAAAGTAGACAAGTAATGCTAAAAGGGTATCTACTAAAAGAAAGAATAGATTTAGCATTTATACAAGAGAACGACACAAGCGAATTAAAAGGTTTAGAACCTGAATTTAAGTATTTTACGAATTGCAATGAGGATGGAGGAAGCGTGGCGATAGTATATAAAGAAAACCTCCAGGTAAAAGAAGTTCGAACCGATACAGACGGGAGAATTATCAGGTGTGAGATAGGTGGGTGCAAATTTGTCAACATATATGCTCCATCTGGATCGCAAAACTAAAAAGCACGAGAAGTATTCTTCGAAGAAAAAATAGCCCCATATATACCGAAAGATATTGGAAACACAGTTTTCCTTGGAGATTTTAACTGCATAACAGACAAGCAAGATGCTATAGCACAAAGTGACAATATTTGCTCGTCACTGAAACGATTCGTGCGTGATGCAGGCTTTCTAGACGTTTGGAAAGAAAAAGTGAATACAAGGAGTTTCACTAGGATAAGTTGGACGGCATACGGAGGAGGAGCTAGACTCGACCGCATATACACGTCAAGTGAGATCCTTCCACAAATAGACAAAATCGAGAACAAAATTGCACCGTTTTTCCGACCATCAAGCTTTGATTGCCACATTAAAAAACAACGAGAGAAAAAAATCTTCTTTCAGAAATTTGTCATGGAAGATGAATACTGAAGTACTGAGAAACAAGATTTTACAAACGCAACAGAAAAGATATTAGAGGTACTGAAAACTGTCGAAAAAAGTAGCCTTCCGAAACATTGGGAAAAGGTAGCTAAGCCAGCGATTACAAAAATGGCCCAACAAATCTCTCGGGATACAGCAAGGTTTGAAGAGAAACACGTCAGCTTTCTATATAAAGTAGTTTACCAGCTAAAAGAAGAGATAAATGCAGGGAAAAAACTCAAACAAGGAATATTTTGAGGCTCTAGCAGAGATAAGAGAGGTTGAGCATAAGCGGTCAGAAGCTATAAAAATAAGAACTAAAATAGATGAACATATTCAAAACGAACAGTTAACAACAACTCTCATATGCCGCGAGAAGAAAAAAATAAGCCAACAACAAATGAGAAGAATAATAGATCAAGAAGGGGAAGTCCTTGAAATCGAAAATGATATTAAACGAAGCAAGAGATTATTACCAAAATGTGTTCAAGAAAGAAAAAGAAGAAACCGAAGACGAGCAAAAGAAGGTACGAGAATTTATTGAGGAAATCACTATAACAAAAGTAACTGATGAACAGAATGAAATGCTAATAAGCGAAATAACTGCAGAAGAAATAAAAAAAAAGCATTATCGGAAACGGGAAATAACAAATCACCGGGCAGAGACGGTATACCTTACGAATTTTATAAGCATCATGCAAATGAAATAGCCCCGATTCTGTCTGAAATGTTCAACGAGATGCTAAATAGCCCCGAAGAAAAAATTAGCTGCATTGGAATAATGAAGCTCCTACCAAAGTCAGGAAATCTTGAAGAACTGAAGAACTGGAGACCTGTAAATTTAACTAACTACGACTATCGGATTCTCACCAAAGTTCTTGCAAACCGCCTAAAAAAGGTACTTGCTAAGGTGCTAAGTAAGCGACAAAAAGGAGGATTAGATGGACGGAAAACAGCTGATGTTCTAAGAGCCATACGAAACGTAATACACGTGATAGAAAAAAAGAAAAAAAAAGGGAAATACAGAATAACAAGCTTTGACATTCGAAAAGCATTTGACAAAATAAGAAGAACAATCCTACTTATTATACTAGTGGCATATGGTTTCTGTAAAGAGTTTATCGAATGGATAAAAAAAGACCTTGGAGAAAATAGAACAGATCATTGTAATAGGTAATATGGAAAGTGATAGCTTTGAAGCAGAGACAGGAGTGAGACAGGGATGCCCATTAAGCTCTTTATTGTTCGAAAATATATATTGACCCTTTGTTGCGATATTTGGAGCAAGAGATACAAGGAATAGAGATAGGAGGGACCCAACAAAAGCTAGAAGGATTTGTCGACGACCTCACGACTTTCACGGAAACAGACATGGATTATTTACGAGCTCTGCATTGTATAACTAAGTACTGCGATTTGTTCAAACTAGAATTAAACAAAGAAAAATGCGATGTCCTGTGTTTAAGCGAAGAAGAACCTCAGTTTATTGGCGGGATAGAAAGGAAAGATGAAATAAAGGTTTTAGGTATTCAATGGAGAAAAACATGGAAAAGAGACTGAAAAAAGTAAACTGGGCTAAAACATTGCAGAAGTTTCAATCGGCACTTGCTTACGGCTATGGAAGAGCCTTCACAATATTTCAAAAAGCTCAATACGTTAATACTTACTGTTGTCCAGTGATATGGTATTTCGCTTCAGTATCGAACCCCACAAAAGGCATCCAGAAGAAATAAAATCAATGATATATCAGTTCGTCTGGTACGGAAAACCCCCTCCAAAGCTTAAACTTACAGATATGTTTCTACTGAAAAGCCAAGGAGGCCTACAAATAATTAACACAGAAGCCAAGATATAAGAACTTTACATGAAAACAATAATCGAAGAAATCCATTTTGAAGAAACAAACCCTATGAAAAATTGGTATAACGCATGGGTAAGAAATGAAAGGAGTCACTGCCCAAACTCGGTAAAAAACATTTCGGAACTGCTAAAGAATTACTGGAAAAAAGGATCGCAGACCCTGATAGCAAAAAAATCAACAAAACGGGTATGAAACAATGGCTCATTTCGCAGGAAAACCTACCTCCAGCGAAAATTCTAGAGACGAGTGATCTTGACGATGAAAAACTGAAAAAAATTTTCGACCTGATACACTCTAGTTTCTTACCGCCGAAGGTTAAAGAGCATGCGTTTTTCCAAGTTCACAAAATACTGCCAACTGAAGAAAGAAAACATAGGATAGACCCCACCAAGTCGACTGGAATGTGCGGAAGGTGTGGAAATCAAATTGAAACACTTGAACATTTAATTCTTCAGTGCACAAGCGTAAAAACAGAATTAGAAGAATTGAAACAAATGTTAAGTAATGAAATACAAGAAAATGAGGAACTGGTCAACGCAGAAAAGATTGTAGAATTAAAATTATGCATGGAAACCAATCAAACGAAAAAACACGAAGATTTGACATACATTTTCACACATTTCAGCTATTATATTTGGAAAGCGAAAAGGAAGATACGAACCCAACAGAGGGTAATGAAAAAGGTAAGAGTTCAGTGGGATAGGCTAGTAAATATAAGGAAAGGCGAAAAGAAAGGAAAAAAGTGAAGGTGTATAGAAGAGAGTAAAAAAAAGAAAAGGCGAGGAGAAAGAAAGAAAAAAGAGGAAAAAGAGAAGGAAGGGAAAAAAGAAGAAAAAAAAAAGAAAAGGAAAAGAAAGAGAAAAAAAAGTTTTTGGAAGAATTTTTAATTAGAAATTGAATTGTTGTTATTTAAAAAAGGAATAAAAGAATGATAAAGAAATAAGTATTAAAAGTAGGATAAAGATAAAGTTCTAAAGAGATTTGAGAAGTTTTAAAAGTAGGATAAAGATAAAGTTTAAAGAGAATTGAGCAGCCAAAGGGGAAAGGTAAGATGAGTAATAAAGGTAAAGGAAATGAAGTGAAGGGATAATGAGACATTCTACCTATTAGTATTTTTTTTGTAAAGGTAGAGTTTTTCATTTCTTTCTCTTTTTTTTTTTTATATATATATTGTTATTTTGGGGGATGGGGGTAAAAGCAAATTATATATCGGGGGAAATAGAGGTTGATGAAAAAGGATTTGAAAAGAGTAATTTAAGGTCACGATGGAAGGGGTGCCCTAAGGGTGAAAGGCAGCCTGAGATATCGGATGAACCTAAAAGGTATATGAAATTTGAAATGTAGTATACCTCTATTTTTATAACCTGATATATTTTGGAATGCTCAATTTTATATAAATTTAATATATGGATTTTTTTGAAGAAGTTTTTTTTTAAGAAATGAGTAGGTGACATTAAATAAATTATGAGATATTGTTAAAGAAAATTTGAAAGTCACCGAGAGGAGAGGAGGTGGGAATTTTAAAAAAAAAAAAAAAAATATATATAAGAAAATGAAAACTATACAATAATTTAAAAGAGACATTTTAGAAAATTATAATAGCGAAAGAATATTATAAAATTAGTTATATATTTATCAGATTAATTAGTATGTTTGTATTTATCAATATCGTATATTAATTATTTTTATATTCAGTTACTCTATTTATTATATTTAATTCATATTATTTTTTATTTTATTTGCATTCAATAAATTAATCATAAAATCAAAATTATAAAAAGAGAAAATAAGAAAATAGACACGAAATTATACAATAAGAATAGAGAAGACAGGGTACTTTATTCGAAACATGAGTAAGTAACTATGAAAAATTTTCTTTTTATGTATAGTTGATTTACCATCATAAATACATTTTGATAGTTACACGTATAACGATATATAAATAATATATAAGCATACAATAGCACAGTCTCTAAAAATGTGAGATTAAACTGCGATACCAGATTCTCTTCGCCCATATAGCTCATATATAGACATAATTGATTAAAAGTA
Organism: Artemia sinica; assembly: GCA_027921565.1. Lineage (NCBI taxonomy): Eukaryota > Metazoa > Arthropoda > Branchiopoda > Anostraca > Artemiidae > Artemia > Artemia sinica. The sequence continues at coordinate 82,360,854 of CM051256.1, forward strand.
AAATAATGTATATATCTTATATTTTTAAATACGACTATGTGTATATAATTATAAATAATATAATTTTACATGTATAACTGACAATAATATATTGCTGATTTAATTCAATCAATATAAAACCAATATATGTAATTCAAGTTGATGAAGATTCCTTTGAATGAGCAGAATTTTAAACTAGTTTTGTACCACAAATTTAACCTAAAAATTAAAATTCAAAATCCTAATTTAAGCGTTGTGGGATAGAATAATTTCAGGAAGACCGAAGGAGCATTTTTTTCTAGAAATGTGAGTGGTTTTCCTTAGAATAAATTTGAAGTGACACCAAACTATTGTTATTATCAGTCCAGTCATGTGTTACCGTGAATGTCGACATTCACCATGAATGTCCGAAATACATTTTTTTTTGCTTGGATTTAGTCAGCGTTGCCAGTATAATTTTTCAATCTAATTCAAGGTTTGGTGGTGACAGGTTGGGTTAGAATAGGTTTGGTTAGGTTAGCTTAGGTTTTTGACCAATTTCTGATATTTATAACTAAATTTAATCTAATCTTATTTTATCTAACCTAACTTTTAACTTTTACCATCATAGCTTGCATGGGACTGAAAAAGCTGACTCGCTAAGCTGATTGAATCCAAGCGGAGAGAAGGTAATTTCGGACATTCACCGGTGAGTGTCAACATTCACGAGATTTCGGACATTCACGGTAACACATGTACATAAGAAACATATAGAATTTATTTGCAGAAGTGCTGAAGTTTACTCTTAGCGTTGTAGGTCTAGGAAAAAGGGAATTAATCTAAAACATTTTCTAACTCCTCCTAACGTGTAAATTGCTTAAATAATTTTTTTTTTCGGTAAAGACCAATGTGTTTCAAAATCGATGAATAAGACATTTAAGTCCAAAATAGAGCGAAAGCTTGGGTCCAAATTTGGAAAGGGGTCTAAGTTCCTTTTTTTGGAGCGCGGGCTCAATCAGGTAAAATAACTTTTCACAAACATTATTTTGTTTAAAAGTTTAGCTTTATTTAAAAAATAAAAAAAATTTTAAATTAAAAAAAAGAGTTTGGGAGAGTGGTTCATACCTCCCCCTCCCTCTCCATTTTACTATTACAAAGAGACAATGGAATGTAAGTATCTTAATAGTTCTGCTTTTTCAGGGGCTGAAGATTTTATTTCTCTTCTAATATAATTAAATTAAGTTTAAAAAAAAAGCATTAAAGCAGAATTTGTAAAACAGATCTCATCAAAAAGATTTCCATGGAATCGGACATAGCCAATTTGAGATCTAAGGAGAGTGAGTACAATGTGACAAGAAGTTTGATCTGTTTGATCTAGGTACAACTGGTTTCGCTGTCTGCATTCAGTTATATTTAGCTTAGTCTCAGTGAGAAAAACGACGAAGTAGGTGTGTTTTAATTAAATATTTAATGTATAAAGGTGGATAGCTTAGGTATTTAGTGTAATGCATTCTGGGTGGCCTCTTTTCCATAATTCTTTGTTGTAGTTTCCGTAATTATATTAATAAAGTATTATATTAAAAAAAAATATATATACGTATTAAAAATATATGAATATAGAAGTTCGTTGTGTAAGTTAATTCGTAAGTTACGTATATTTATTACTAATAAAAACGTTCGTAAATAAAATTAAACAAGTTTCGAGAAAGCCATTTAACCAAATAAAAGTAAAATTAATATGCAAATTTTGTTTAAACTATTCATGTACGGTGAGCCAAAATCTGCATTAATTCAAAAAACGTTCAAAAATTAAATAAAAAAAAAAAACTTTTTTTAACTGCAAGTAAGGAACGACGTTAAAACTTAAAACGGACAGAAATTATTCCGTATATGAAAGGGGCTGCACCCTCCTCAACGCCTCGCTCTTTACGCTAACGTTTGACTTTCTCACAACTCAATTTTTTTAAGCAATAAAAAACTTTAGCGCAAAGAGCGAGGCGTTGAGGAGGGGGCAGCCTCTTCATATACGGAATACTGTTCGTTTTAAGTTTTAACATCGTTCCTTACTTTCAGTTAAAAAAAACTTGTTTTTTTATTTAATCAAAATATAAGGATAAGAGATGATGCTATACATGAATACAAACCGAAGCTTCAACGAATAATCAAGTCAAACTTAAAAACAAACAGAAATTATAGTAGGCAGGAATAGGACTAATACCACCAAAGCTTTTTAAGGTCAGAGCATTATTTGCGCTATTTTACACTACGAAAAAAAAAATCAACAGAACCATCGGTTTCAGAAACACTGCCACCGAGTCTCAAATTCGAGCCGTAAGACGCAAGGATATGTTTCTGGACTAAATAAAAATAGTAGTCCATAGTTTTCCTTACAATTTTTGTACATTTTTTTAACGGTGGGTCTCTTTTTAAACAGAGTGACAGCGTAAACTTTTATATTTGCGCTATTTTCGGGTCTATATCAAATAGTTCGCTGTAACGAACTGTGAGTGAGGAGCGACCCGGCTCAATAGTAACCGAAACTCTAAAACGGAATTTTGATACCAATAGATACATCAAAAGAATTAGATTTTAATGCTGATTTTAGATATTTAAGTTTCATCAAGTTTAGTCTTACCCATCAAAAGCTGCGAGCCTGAAAAAAATTGCCTTATTTTCGAAAAAAAGGGGAAGCACCCCCTAAAAGTCATTGAATCTTATTGAAAATCACACCATCAGCTTCAGAGTTTCAGATAACCATACTGTAGAGGTTCAAGCTCCTATCTGCAAAAATATGGAATTTTGTATTTTTTGCCAGAAGAAAGATCACGGATGCGTGTTTATTTGTTTATTTTCAGGGGTGATAGTATCGACCTAGGGGTCCTAGTTTGTCGCAAGAAGACTCATTCGAACGGAAATGAAAATTTCTAGTGCCCTTTTTAAGTGACAAAAAATTGGAGGGCAACTAGGCCCCCTCCCACGCTCTCAATTTTTTCCCCAAAGTCACCGGCTCGAAATTTTTAGATAGCCATTTTGTTCAGCATAGTCGAAAAATCTAAGAACTATGTCTTTGAGGATGACTTAATCCCCCACAGTCCTCGGGGAAAGGGCTGTAAATTATGAACTTTGCCCATTGTTTACATATAGTTGAGAAGTATACAGAAATTTTCAGGATTTTTTTCTGGTAGGGGAGGGAGTCAGGGGAGGGGGTTAAGTGAGAGGATCTTTCCATGAAGAAAGAGAATTTCCATGAAGGGGGGCACTGGATTTCCCAGCATTTTTTAAAAAAACAATTAGAAATTAAATAAAAAAAAACAAGTTTTTTCAACTGGAAGTAAAGAGCGACATTAAAACTTAAAACAAACAGTAATTATTCCGTATATGAAAGGGGTTGTCCCCTCCTCAACGCCTCACTCTTTACGCTGAAGTTTGACTCTTTCTCACAACTCTACTATTTAAAACAATAAAAAACTTTAGCGTAAAGAGTGATGCGCTGAAGAGGGGACAGCCCCTTTCATATACGGAATAATTTCTGTTCGTTTTAAGTTTTAATGTCGCTCCCTACTTTCAGTTTTTAAAAAATGTTTTTTTTTTACTTAATCTAGCCATCAGGAATATCATTTACTCTGAATAGGCAGACATAGACATATGTGAGCAGAAGATGGAATGTATAGAAGAAAGTGCTTAGTTTAATCATCAGAATTGGTCCAGGGATCCTACTTAGGTGGGTAAGAATTTACCTCCTGAAATTTTGTAGAAATTCACTAACACCAATAAAGGGAGGAACTCTGAAGCAATTATGAACTTTTCAACGTTTTAAAGAAAGTAATTGAACTATGTAAATAAAAGTTTCAGGAATAGCTTCAAATCGTACGGGTCCATCAGTAGTATAACATGTATTCACGCGGAATATACATTAGAATATACATTTGGAATATACATTGGATTGCACACCATATATGCACACTAAAAATGACCAGAAGACGACAAATTCAGGCTATAATGATATACTGAACTAAGAGCTTGTGGGAGTAGACCATGTCAATAGATACTGATGGCACATAATTTATTCATCATTCGTACTTGTAAGATACCATAGCTATGAGGCCATAGCAACCAATCCATAACAAGCAGATTCAATATAAGGACTAATTTGCACTGTAATTCATTTTAGTAAAAGAATAGAATTCAGAGACAGAACAGTTTGTTTATACTCATTTATTTGACACGATATATATTAGCAAAAACGAGTGGAATGTTTACAGTATTACAAGTTGATAGTGGACTGGGAGTAGCAACGATACAAAGACGAGAGTACCAAACGTAGCAGTAGAAATTACAAGATGATCACGAACAAGCCTTGAATGGGATGATATGCATGCAAGATATGTGATATCATTGAGCAAATTTTAATTGGAGGAGCAGTTATGCTTTGCAGCGAAACTTGATATAGTACATATAAATAGAGTTAAAGCTGCTTTAAATACAATAGTAAAATATATTGAGGAGAATAAGTTGTACCAGTAATTTAGTGATTATTATTGTTGTAATTATACATATAATAAAATGCTTCTAAATCAAAAATATATTTTATAGTAGGTTACAGCATATTCTTGAAGTAGAAATAATCTTAGTTAGTCTGAAGTTGGTTGTGAGAGTGTCAGGATTGAAAAAAATGACTGGATTTGAGAAAGAGAAAATTATACGGAATCTTGTGATTATGGAAAAATGTTTGATTCTAGATGATCATTTTCCGGAGTTATCTTTTCAAAGGAATATATATTCTCGAAGAATACTGAACGACACAATGAGAAATGATTCTCCATCTTTAGACTATTGTATGAAACTTTTACGTCGCGATCCAAACGCATTTACACAATTTACTGACATATTAATCGATAAAAAACAAAATGGTATTGTGGATTTGCTTTCGAACACAGTACCTTAGAAATTTGAAACCATGATTTTTTAATGAGAATAATAAATCGAAAATTTGTAAGATCCTGTTCAAACAAGTCTTATGATGTCACATGATTACTCCTCTCTCCCCTCTCTCTCTCTCTCTCTCTCTCTCTTTCTCTATTTCTCTCCCTCTCTCAAATTTATCGATCGTATGTCAGATTCATTTTGGCGATAAGAGGGTCAACACTGGAAAAAAATATATATACATGTTTCTATACATGTCCATTATTCATGCATACAATGGGAAGCTGGTTATCATGTGAAAATTGTACAATTATTTATGAGCATGATGAAAAGTGTAGATTATGCAACCCGTGTAAATTACATAGAGGACATGCAGTACAAATTAGAGGCTATAATTCCTGTCTTGAAGAGATTTGTGACTCTCACGCAAGAGGACATCGATGCTTCAATTGTCACTATGATAAATGTGGTCAATGGGAGAATACCTATTCTGGTATGATTGGAAAGAATCCTAAACGAGATTTGAGTTTTTTTCTAAGAGACTGGTATCGCCGTGGCTTTAAAATAATTTGGGAGGAAGAATCAGGTCTACGATTCAACTGTTGGAATAACAAAAGAATTTGGTTTCCACGTCATCGTTGTGAAGACAAAGGTTACTCTGATTATAAGCCTACTGATTTTTATTTGGCTGTTAAGAATGTGATTCACCATTTGGAAACACTATATGTGATATTGCTTCAAATAAGCCAATGGAAACACGTGAAGTATGCAATATGAATGAAAATAGTATCATTGACTTCACAAAGAGAAATAATAAGAGTGAAGTTAAAGTGTACTGCAAAAATGTGACCCTTACTTTGCAGCACATCAGGATCAATATATAGAGAATTCAGATGATCTACCAGCATTAGTTGTTCTCGACAGCTATCTATACGTAGAAGAAGAAATCTAAAGAGGAGAAAAATGTCATTTTTAACGTATATACATTATTTTTATTAATAAACAATTTACATATATCTTTAGAACATTTTATTCGAAGGGCACTGAAATCAATACTATAGAGGTATGAAAGTATATTTACCACTATGAAGTCATTCAGACAAGGATTGTCAATGTAAATGTTGTGAAACTGGTTGAAAGTATAGCCACGACATCAGAAAACGAAATACAATAGTGCATGAAAGTCACAGCTTTTATTCGTTAAATCCTGTACTCTCTACTGGTTTTGAATAAGAGTTTTCCCACAGCTTTCATAAAGGTGTTAATGTGTGGGTATAGAATTTATATGATAGGCCAAAACGATAAAAAAATTCTATATTCTTCGCTCTTTGAAAGGTGTATAGCCAATGACCAGTTTTTACACTCGATGGACTGCTATTAACAATGATTAGGGCATTGTTAACACTTGGAATTTTTTCAAGGAAGTCTGATGGTATACAATAGGATTTGTATTTGGACATGCATGGGTCTATATAGAATAAGCTGATTATTTGATTTGTGTTCATGGTGCGAGGGCTAGTAGAACACAGCCATTAGGAGTGAGATCCCAATAAGTTTCAAATTGACTCAGTGATATTAACGTGATACTTTCAGTCGAGGCGTCGGCGAATGTAAACTATAAACGTACATTCCCCGTTCGTACAATACTCATATCTTGAGTACCAGACAAGTCCAAAACAATTACTCCAGGATTTTTTTAAAACATTGAGTTGGTTATTCCATTTTCAAACAGAAGTGAATCCTGACCAATGGACTGCATAGTCAATTTATACAGAGTTCTTTAAGAGTTTTTATCAAATGATAAACTGTACAAGGGGATTCCATGCACTTTTCACAAGGTTGGATAGACTAAAAATTTTAAAATCATGGGGGGGGATGCGGTCCAGGATCCAACGGCACTAGCACTCTTCACAAAGGCCAAAGCTAGTTTTAAGGGGATTTCTCCATTGATAAATGAAGAACCGGTATAACTACGAGAACCAGTGGCCATGTGACGTTGATTGGTGACTGTATGAGGAACAAAAAGTTTGATATTGTTACCACTGGCTCTCAGTTTTTCCACTGCCAATGGAACAGAGCCAATAACTGTTGTTTTCGAACATGAAGAATTGCTGACGTAATATTGACACTTCCATCAGGTGCCGCAACAAGTGTTTTTCTCAAAATGAAACTTGCTGGAGTTAGTTGTATCTTTAACTCAATCTTAACATTGGAAGGCAACCATCGTGATATATTAAATATCTCATGATTTAATTTTCCAATAAATGATACTCTTGGGTCACTGCAGCATTTACTTCACCATCAGTATCAACATTCGATCCATATTCATAATCCAGCACCTGTCCTCTCAACTCCTTGTATGACTTTGGAGTCATCAACATAAATTGTATTTAGCTTGCATAGTTTGATAAATTATTGCTAGTGCTCACCAATGTTTCATTAATGAATACATTAATCTGTTTGAACAAGTTGAGTAGGGTACAGTTTTTATAGATTAGACCGTCAGTAGCGATTAGAGGTTGATTGTCAGAATTTCTCTTCCCCACAACATTTAAATCAATAAATGTTCCTGAAATGATCTTCATTGAAAAATATTTGAAAGTGTATATTTCCCGACAGGGTTGTTGACAATGAAATCGTTCATGGTAGACTTGATACTGACATCAATATTTTCAGCATTGAAAAGATTCAATGACGGGGTGACTGATGTATGCGATTCTTTGTGGGGGTGATATGTCATCTTAAGAGAACAAATCCTTCTTTGATCTAACAATCTTTTTCTTCGTATTGCTCTTCTTTTTTTCTTCAAAGTCGTGTTGATGTCTTTCGCTTCCCACCTGGGTAGAGACTGATGAGTGAATGACGATCACGTACCCTTTTTAATCCCTTTCAATTTTGCTGAGATTTTAATTGTTCGCTAACAGCTCTTGCTGAAGATCTAAGATTTTCTTAAGTCTTTCGTTGAAGTTTTTACCCAAGCCCCAGTCCTGTAGTGTTGACGCAGAAAATTTCATGCAGCAGGTACAATATAATTTCTGGCAAGGTATAGTGCAGAACAAAATAGTATAGCAAACGAACTATCAAGACCATAGCCAGACATTGTAGTACGGCCCTTGTAATAGTCTAGTCCATGAACTATTTGACGAGGACTCAGAGCACCAACATAACAATCAATGTCAGGACAGACCAATGGAATTCTTCTATTGTTCATCTTAAGCAACGGGTCGAAAATGACAAGTAATGACACACAAAAAAAAAATGACCACATGTACAATATATTTTCTGGAAAGGGGTAGTGCAGACCAAAATAGCCTAGCAAACCAACTACCAGGACCACAGCCAGACATTGTAGTACACCCCTTGTAATAGTCCAGTCCATGACCAATTTGGCGAGAACAGAGCACCAACATAACAATCAACGTCAGGACAGACAAATGGAATTCTTCAATTGTTCATTTCAAGCAACGGGTCGAAAATGACACGTAATGACACACAAAACGAAAATGACCAAAGGTACAAAATATTTTATGGCAAGGGGTAGTGCAGACCAAAATAGCCTAGCAAACCAACTACCAGGACCACAGCCAGACATTGTAGTACACCCCTTGTAATAGTCCAGTCCACGACCTATTTGACGAGGACTCAGAGAACCAACATAACAATCAACGTTAGGACAGACAAATGGAATTCTTCTTTTGTTCACCTTAAGCAACGGGTCGAAAATGACATGTAATGACACACAAATTCTTTGTTATAGCTAAAAGATCTCCGAGTTCACTTCTTAGTGTTAACAGACAGAGTTCCAAATATGAAGTGCTTACGGGGAACATACTGGAGATGTCTTATATTGTAGTGGTAAGCATTGTTTTCAATACCTTTTCTCTCTAGAACACTTAGAAGGGGGACATTTGAATTACGAATTCTCGACGGTTCCACAAATGAACTGTAAATAAATATACAACTTTCCGAGGAGAAACTAGGTGCATAGTCTGCATAGATAACATGGTCCTTGCCACTGAAATTTTCTGCTTTAATAATAAGATCTTTAAAACCGAGAACCTAACGTAAATTCTCATTGAGGAAAATTCTTTCATTCTCAAATGGATTGGTAGTATAAATTGTTCTTTGTTCGGTCGAATAGTTGAAAGTGAAACCACCTTTCTTCGACTTGCAGTTTTTTGCTGATAACTCGACACAGCTCATGCATATTGTTGTATTCCCTGTATAGTATGGCAGCAATAGGGTAGTCATTAGAGTCAAAATATGCCACCGCACCATCATCACCGAAGTCAAAAGGTCTTATTTTAATCTCACAAGGGATATCCTTTCTTAGAACATCATATGTATTCTTGATAATACAATCGACGAGAGTAACTTCATATCTACCTTCAAATTTGATGGCAGGGGAGAGTTTCGTCCAAAAATCACTTTTTCTACTCAAATCATCCTAGAGTGGATCGGAAACATTGGACATGAATGTCACATAGAAATCATTGGGTATTGTTTATGTCTTCAACACCTACACAAGAATCAAAATCAGAGTTATATCCTAGCTAACGAACAAGCAACTGTTTCTTGCCATTGTGTGTACGACTCTTTAATATCTATTCAATTTGATAGATTTCACTATTATTTTCAACTTTTTGTAATTCATAGTCATAAAAACCACAAGAATCTCTTCATCTTTGGTGCCTCGTAGACGATAAGTTATGGGTTTGAACTTTAAAAAGTTCAGTGGACCATAAATAATTTCCTTTTCAAAAATATTAGTTTTTCTATATTAATTCGAATAGTATCACCAATATTGAATTTTTCTTCACAACCTTTTCATTGACATATTCTTTAAGAAAAGTTTCAAGTGTATTTTGTTCACCTCGATGAACTTCCTGAGGGTTAACGTTGGACAATGATCGATGAGGTCATTGATTATAAATTTGCATGATTTCGTAATTTGCATGATCAGTTTTTTTCGGTTAATGCAGCCTTTATTGGACTTTGACTATGATAGAGCATTGTATTATATTTCAATAAAACTTTTTCTAAATTTGGATTAACAATTTCACTACCACGGCTCGTTTGAATTTTTCTATAACAATCTTGTTCAAGAATACTCTTTGTCCGCAATGAAATAGCATATACGGTCAGTGCCAACACCAATGACTTTAGAAAGTGTGGTGGAGGAACTTCAAATTCCCGCTTCACGAATCTTTCATAAAAACACGTTTCAAAACTTCAACCATTTTGAACGCAAACACGTAGTGTAAAATCCGCTGATACGTCTTCGCTTTTGTCTACCTACCACCGGCGTCATCAAATCAATGTTTCTACTAGGTGTGATAGTATTTTTCAAGATAGATTTAAAATCTTCATCTTCGACATGTTTTAATGTTATTGATGGTGATGGACTATGTTCTTTTAATTTCTTTTGATTTTTTTTTTATTGGTAATAAGACTTTCCGGGAATCTTAATGTATTTAAAAAATTATATAGAGGATTATCAAATGATAAAAGTCCTTCGCGATTTGTAACCATATGATAAATTAAATCATGCAGATTATAACTTTTCCTTTGAATTATAATTCGTTTCCTATTGCTATCATCTTGAATATGATCTTGAACACTTTCCATCAGATATATTAAGATTTTTTTACTTTGTTCATGATATGAGTGTGGCAGTAGATTTCCAATACTTGACACTATTTAATTCAATACCTCGTCCTTTGATTGTTTTTACTGTTCCAGAAGCAGAATCTTGAAGAGATGTTTCCTTTTTGTGATCAACGACAATTACATTTACTGGTCTTACATGATATGGTTTATGTTTGTCCACTCGTCAAAGTGTATCTTGAAGTAAAGTAGTTTTTATCATCACCAATAGTCTCATCATTAATGAATTTACTTAGATTGTCCTCAAAGTGTTCTATAGGTGAAAGAGTGAGTTCTACTGAGGTCAATTTGTAGGGTTTAGCCATCTAGAGAAAACTGTTTACAAGTCCTGCAATTATTGGCAGCAAGAGTGTAAAAAAGCTACCACCCGCTTGGAGAAGACGTTTTCTTTAAAAATATCTTTTCTGTTTGGAAAACCAAGATACGTACAATAGAACGATGTTTCTTTGACAGTTGCTTCACCACTTCTGCCAGTTAAATATTACCCTCGGTTAAATTTAAACAAATTAAGATATTAGATTAACGAATTCTTTGTAAATACCATGTTTGAGTATGGAATTCCTAAGTGGTGGTTTAAAAGTGCTTAGAACGGAAAATATATTTCTCTTTTTCATGTAGTTTCTTCAGCGTTATAATGGCAAATAATAACCTTTTTTACTCTTCACGGGAAGATACACTGTAATTTCATTGTCAAAAATGTCTGCGACTAAACGCAAATCCTTGGGTGTATCTTGATTAAGATCCAACAGAATTTAGCCATAGGGTTTATTTGTCACCTGATTATACGCTGAAATTTTGAAAATTTTGCAAATTTTGTGGAAATTTTGCAGCACCAGGATATATTTGTTTATTGAGTTATTGGAGTACTGGGAATCACAAACAACTCTGTAAATGATATAGTAGGTACAGTTCAAAGCAAGTGTTTTCATACATTTGCTCTAACGCAAGAGATTGTGTAGAACTAGAGAAATCTGTTCATGATTTGAGCGAACAGTAAACAATTGTGCCATTTCCTGAGCCCATTGTTCAATGGATTCGGCTAAATCATCAATAATCAGCCAAGAGTTTAATTCAATAATGTCAAAAATATCAAGTCCCCGTAAGAATTGTACCTGCAGAGATGTATCATTAGCTTTTATTTTATCATGACTCCTGCAAAACACTGTAGCAATAGTAGATTTTTTTGGGCTTTTCCATAAACATTTTATCATAAATTTTATTCATTTTAGCTAGGAATGTTGTTTTGCCTGAAATTGATGAACCACACAGAAACGAACTGAATGGTGTTTTAAATTGATATATTGTTTTCGCTTCAAAGCTGACCCACAACTAACTGTAAATTATAGTCGTCTAATGGATGAATTATTTCCCTATCGCAGTCCTACTACTACTACTACGCCATTCAAGAACAACAACACCAATTTAGAATAATATTTTCCTTTATTTTTAACAGAAAAAATAGCACTTTACAATGAATGAACATAATTTTTAATTATCAGAAAAAAGCAGCAACACTTTTATATAACAATAAATATATACAACATATTTAATCAACATAATATCACAGTTTAAAAACACGGTTTTTTCATTTTAGTTACAAAAACAATAAATATTTTATACAACACATTTAATCAGCATAATATCACAGCAGTTTAAAACACTTTTTTTTCATTCTATTTGCAACAATAATAAATACATTTTAATACACTTAGAAATAGGATCCTCTCCCCCCTTTAGAACATCTAGAAAGGGTACATTTCTAAATCAAGATATATACTTTGAACTTCATGCTCGCACGCATTAACAAAAGTATTACATTGTTCAATTCTATCTGAACACTTTATATGAAATACTTCTTCTTCCTTGCTTAAGGGAAATGACCCCAGCCATCAATCTCCTATAAGCAAAATAAAGACTCTTACATGATTTTAATTTAGCTATATCAAATCAATAAATTTAGAAATGGGATCCCCCAGGGGCGGCCACTGCGGTGGCCGAAGGCCGGGCCAGAAGCGGCCCGCTGCGGCGGGCGAGGGCGCAATTTTTGTTTAATTATGAAAAAATATTAAAATATAACTCTACCTTGTACGCATAAATTTTGGACAATAATCAAAAAATATCCCCCCCCCTCACGTAGTATTATGAAAAATGAATTTAAGTTAATTTATCTAGAACGAGTTGTTTTCTATAGTCTATACATTAAACTCGATCTGAAATACGGTAGTGCCCATGGAATAATACCTCCACACCACCCTCACGTACATAGACCTTGTCTGATATGGCTGTCATGTTGTTTTTTTTCTACTGTAACTGTCTAGTTTTTAAATTGTAAAAGGCGAATTGCCGTGACTTTCGCTCTATGTACACAACTACTTTCCACAGTTTCTATAGACACTAGTGTCGAAATTATTTTTTTCATAGTGTGTAGGCACCCCCTTGCAGACTTTTTTGATATCCTTATTGTGTGTTTCTACAAAGTACACTTTCCGACCTGAAAACACACCATTGGATATCAAGTTGCCCCCGTCTCTGACTTTAACATCAACAACTCATTTGTTGCATGGCGCTTCACTAACTCCGGATAAGTGGACTCGTCCCAATTAGTGAAATCCATTCGAGAGCTAATGTGCTTACTATTTCCCAAATCATTCAGTAAATTCTCAATTTTAAATTTTAACAGAAGTGAATCAATGTCTCCATAGTACACTTGAACTTATCCCTCTCCCAGCCATTGTGCCTTACACACGTTGTAAAAGAAAGCCACCATGATTTTTTTGTAGATTTCCGTTATTGAGCTGCCACCAGCTATATTTCTATTTAATATGACATTTAATTTTTTCTACAAAGGAGGACCATATCGGAGTCTATGATACTGGATGATGTGAAGTTGAGGTCAGCAACTATTCAAGCACATTCTTTTGTATTGGTTACATCGACTCCTGTTCCGTACGCTTTCGCACATTTGACCGAATGCTGAATTTAAAGTGAGTTTATAGATTTCTTTTTCAAGCTTCGTTTTCGCTTGTGAATGTTTAATGAAAAAGTGTCAATAAACGTTTTCATGTAAGGCTTTTGGTCAAATTGGAGGGCTCTATGTATCTTTGTGACCTTGAAACCATTGGCTACCATACATCGCAACAGCATATGAAGAACAACGATATTCGGTTTCGGATTAAGGTCGGCAATAAGTTTTTGCTTTAAAGGTGTCCAGTGCATACCCCAATCCACTATCAAAGATAAATTGTATGGATTCAAAGAGTCCCTAGTCAAAGGTCTATTTATGCACGGGAAAACAACATCCTTTACTGAGTTATGGATTTCCATCGGTATTTCACCATCAATTTCAAAAAACATCCTTGTGGTCTATTCTCCTCAAAGGTGGCAATGCTGGGAAAATTTGAAGCACAAGGATTGTTAAGCCATTTGTAATTACTACACGGCACACATTAGTGAGACGTTTCCGACGGATGAAAGGACTTCATATCCAAAAAACTTCATCAGACTTTTCACCGGTGTCCTGTCCAGTCGTATAAGTTTTCAAGATACGGTTCCCGTGGAAAACATATCCACTCCTCATTGATCTTTCTACAAATAGATGCTGATCCACGTCGGTGATCAGACCTATTTCTTCTTTGCTGATTTATAGAATTAAATCCATCACCAGATGAGGAGTTGAAAAATAATAACCCAAATCCAACCAAAATTCCAAATAGATTTTTATTCGTGTTCTTATAGACAATGTCTATAATGTTAATACATCACTTGCCAACTACATTTTTCAATAATTCCACCCATTTTTACATCCTCCCTTTGCCCAACCCTTCTTGGCAAATTCATAGTCGGCAGTGGTGTATTGACGATCACGAAGTGAATCATAAAATGCTTCGATAGGCAATAATGATACCTCACATAGCCTCGAGGATGAGTTGTAGTAATTATGTGCGTATATGCCTTTAAACGTTAATAGATCATACATTACATCATCTGGAAAGCGGTATTTAAAGAGGGGGAAACTATCAAAATTGCACCTTTTCTATACCTGAACCAATTGGCTTAGGGATTGGGAAAAAACTCAAGGAGTCTAGAAAACGGAATGTTTCAAAGTGCATTTTGGAATTTTTTGTTGAAATGTATGACTTGGAATATTTTTGTAGTGTTGTGTTGTGGTTTATCTTGTCAGTGTTACATTCTGTTGATATTTCTAAGTGCATTTCGAAATATTTTTTTGCGTTGAAAATGTAGGACTTAGAATATTTTGTAGTATTGTGGTATATCTTGTCAGTGTGACATTCTGTTGATCTTCCAAAGTGCATTTTGGAATTTTCTCGTTGAAAACGTATGACTTGGAATATTTTTTGTAGTGTTGTGTAGTGGTTTATCTTGTCAGCAACAGAAGGTAACACTGTCAAGATAAACCATGACATAACACTACAAAAAATATTCCAAGTCTTACGTTCCAATCGAAAATTCCAAAATACACTTTGAAAATTCAAAAGAATAAAATACTGACAAGATAAACCACAACACTACAAAAATATTCCAAGTCATACGTTTTTCAACGAAAATAAAATCCAAAATGAATCTAAATATCAACAGAATGTAACACAGACTAGATAAACCACCACACAACAGTACAAAAAAATATTCCAAGTCACACGTTTCAACGAAAAAATTCCAAAATGCACTTTGAAACATCAAAAGAATGTAACACTGACAAGATAAACCAGAACACTTTATAAATATTCCAAGTGATAGGTTTCAACGAAGAAATTCCAAATACACTTTTAAATATCAATAGAATGTAACACTGACAAGATGAACCACAACACTACAAAAATACTCCAAGTCATAAGTTTTCAACAAAAAAAAATCAAAATGTAGTTTGAAAGATCAACAGAATGTAGCACAGACAAGATAAACCACAATACTACAAAAATATTCCAAGTCATAAGTTTCAACAAAGAGATGCCCAAATACACTTGAAATATCAACAGAATGTATCATTGATAAGATAAACCACGACATAACACAGCAAAGATATTCCAAGTCACATGCTTCAACGAAAAATTCCAAAATGTACTTTGAAACATCAACAGAAATTAACAGTGACAAGCTGAACCACGAAACAACGCTATAAAAATATTCCAAGTCATACATTTCAACGAAAAAATTCCAAACTACACTTTGAAACATCAACAGAATGTAACACAAACAAGATGAACACACGACACAACACTATAAAAATATTCCAAGTCATATTCCACAACACTACAAAAATATTCCAAGTCATACATTTTCAATTAAAAAAAATATCCAAAATTCACTTTGAAATATCAACAGAATTTAACACTGACAAAATAAACCACGACACAAAACTACAAAAATATTCCAAGTCATACGTTTCAAAAAAAATCCAAAATGCACTTTGAAACATCAAAAGTATGTAACATTGACAAGATGAACTACGACACAAGACTAAAAACATATTCCAAGTCATACGTTTCAACGAAAAAATTCAACACAAAAATAAAAACCAACTTAATTAAAAAATCAAATATTATTAATAAAATCAGATATATTTTAAACACGGATGTTCTTATTTCTGAAAACTAAAACCAAAAACTTATTAAAAAAATCGAATATTTCTGAATTAAGGATCTATCAACCTATCTGATGCGTACCATTTATTTAGAATAAACTGCATTTTATGTTAAGAATAAAAACTTTTAGCAGTTTTTAGCCCTGATGAGACGGCCAGACCTCTAAATTAAAGATATATAAACCCGTTTGTAGGTACTATCTGTTCAGAATAAACTATATTTTCGGTAGATATAAACATTTCTAGCTGTCCTTAGCCATTACGAGATAGCCAGATCTCTAAATTAAGGATCTATTAACCCATTTATGGGTACCATTAGTTCAGAATAAACATGTTTTGGTTGAAATAAAAATTTTCTAGCAGTCCTTAGCCATTACGAGATAGCCAGGCCTCTAGATTAAGGATCTATTAACCCATTTGTAAGTACCATTTGTTCAGAATAAACTATATTTTTGGTAGAAATAAACATTTTCCAGCAGTCCTTACTGCTGATAGTAAGATAGCCAGATAGCCAGTACGAGATAGCCAGACCTCTATATAAAGGATCTATAGATCCATTTGTGGATATGATTTATTTAGAATAAACTGTATATTATAGTATAAATAAGTAGTTTTAGCACTCCTTGACCATTAAGAAATAGTCAAGCTTCCAAATTAAGGATCTATAAAGCTATTTTGTGCATACAATTTGCATAGAATTAACTGTATTTTATGGCAGAAATAAAAATTTTTAGCAGTCCTTAGCCATTACGAGATAGCCAGACCTCTAAATTAGGAATCTATAAACCCATTTGTGCGTATGATTTGTTTAGAATAAACTGTATATATTATGTTAAAAATAAACACTTTTAGCAGTCTTAGCCATTATGTGATGGCCAGACCTCTAAATTAAGGATCTATAAACCCATTTGTGTGTATCACTGGTTTAGAGTAAACTGTATTTTATGTTAAAAATAAACACTTTTAGTAGTTCTTAGCCATCTTTAATCATTCTTAAACAATGCTGAAGAAAAAAAAAACACTGTTTATCGGTATTAAATTATTAAGAGGGTTATTTTTATTGAATATACTTTTTCGTTATAATTTTTGTGTCTATAGTTCGTCCATTATTATAAATGATTTGGACAACAGATAGTCTCGTGTGTAATAGTCAATTTGAAGGATATGGATTGCTCTTTACTAACATTTTGTTACACCGAACTGTTTGAACATAAAAAAAAACAATTCCTATTTCTGTATCGATCAATTTCTCAGACTCCATCTTTAATCATTCTTAAACAATGCTGAAGAACAAAAAACCATTGTTTATCTGTATTAAATTATTAAGAAGGTTATTTTTATTGAAATACACCTTTTCGTTATAGTTTTTGTGTCTATAGTTCGTCCATTATTATAAATAACTTGGACAGTGGTCTCGTATGTAATAGTCAATTTGAAAGACACGGATTGATATTTTGAACTCGTCTCACCTTGGCTAACTCTCAATAAAGCGTATAAACGATTTTAACATTTGATGCTGGCGGACAGTTCGCCGAGTGATCCCATGCCAATCTGTTTTGCTATAAATTTCGATAATGAGAAATAATTAACCCTTTTCAAAAGGAGTAAATCTGTAAAATAATTACTGTCAGAATATAATACTTTAGTAACAAAATTATGGAAAGTACAAAAAAAAGAATTATGAAAAGCAGACCACCCAGAACGCATTATATTAATAGCCCCTCAGCTTTATCGGCTTAGTAGATATTCGAGGTACTGTTTTAAATGGCAGCGCTGTATTATATTCCTTATACTGTTTTTTTTTTTTAGTTAACAAAATTTCCAGATACCTCGCTATTCTTCTGTAAGGCCGTATATTTGGCTTTAGAATGCACTTCTCTATCTATCTATCTAATATGCAGAATACTTGTACCAAATACATTCAGCTGGATCGCTCCTTGCTTACAGTTCGCTACCACGAACTGTTTGATCGCTGATCAAAGTTTATCTTATTTATGCCTTTCATTTATGTTATTTTACTCTGTTCATGGCCCAATATTTGGCTTTAAAATACCTTTATTGGTCTATCTATCTAATATGCAGAATAACTGTATCAAACACATTTTGCATGCAGATCCGCTATACTTTACCCCCCCCCCCCCCTAATATGCAAATCTATAGCTCAAATTTATTTCTAAAGTAACGAAGACACTAACGAAAAAATGGTTTACCCTATCTATAGCTCAAATTTATTTCTAAAGTAACGAAGACACTAACGAAAAAACAGGTGAATTCTCAAATTTTACACAGCGTAAACTTGAGTAAATGGCGCATAATACACAGGTACCAAAGTTCCTTCCCCCTATGAAAATAAAAAAATAAAACTCAAATAAAATTCTCAAATTTGGAAAGCCTTATTTTCCACGGGAGGTATTTTCCGGGGGGGGGGTATTTACCGTGGGGGTGTTTTCCGCAGGGGTGGGGTATTTTCTGGAGGGATAATTGCTAGAGGGGGGGGGGGGTAAACACCGGCAACCAATGAGAGAAAGGTTCAGATGGCTAGGACATTTTCTGTGAATGAAGGATAACAGATTTCAAAAGACAGTAATTTCTGGCCAACCATCTAGGGTCATATGAAAAGCAGGTCGTCTCCGAATGGGGTGGGAGGATTACGTAATAATAGATTTAAGATGAGTAGGAACCTCTTGGGAGGGTGTAAAGAAGGAGGCTTTAAAAAGATTGGGATCAGTCATGCAACAGCAATTTTTAGCGACGATTATTACATCAACAAAAAAATTATTTCTGCGAAGCTGTTCAAAAACAATGGCCAACAACTGGTTATGAATTCATGTGAAATCACCGGTAGTAAATTTTGTTAAAACAAATTGTTCAGGAATTTGACTGCAAAATCCTAGTATTTAAAGGATCAAAGCAAAACTCGCAAATCCCATCAATTAAGTAATAATAGTTAACTACTTTTGCGCTATATGGTATTAGATTTTAATCCAATATTTGTTCTAGATCTTTAAATAGACTCTTAAAGTCTTTTTCTTGTGGGATTCCAAAATAATATGTTTCTGAAAAGCTTCGGCGATCGGATTAAGTAGGTAATATCTATGTTTTCAAGTATTAAAAAAAAGTCAACAGTTATTAGTAAAAGCTCATGAAAACATGTCTTTAAAACGATAAAATCTCTTTTCGATAAAATATCTAAAATATCAACAAACTTGGGAAAATAATGGAAATAACAATTTTACCTTTTCTGTGGACATGAATAGCTCTTCTAGAGCAGCAATAGAGCTTTGATCGGAACTATTTAGCTGCAATGTCGTATATAAGTTGTCCAGTCGCAATGTGAACTCCGCTTGCCATGGGAGTGGAACTAATTTGCTTAGATGACGCTGATACTGTTCTTTCAAATAAGATTTTAACTCCTCTGATGCTTTAAGAGTGCAATCCTCATCGGGGTCACTTTTTTCATTTCCATCGGTGATCTAAGTAAGAGACTGCAGTTAAGAGAAAAAAAATATAGTCGTACAGCCTTAGGCAAAACACATTGGAAACATTGTCTAAACTCAACTTTAACTGAAACAACGTGAGTGGTAAATGGGCAGCTTTTAAAAAAGAAGCAAAATGTTAGCTGCGCTACGATTTTGCATGATTTTCCTAATTCAAATTTGACTTTCATGAGGTTTTCCTGACTAAATTTGAATTCCACGAGTCCCCAAAGAAAACAAATCCTTTAATATGAGTAGGAAGCTGTCAGGAGGTCCCGTCCCACACCACTGCTGCCATCTATAATTAAGTCTAACGCTGACGGGCTATAATTTATTCAAGGATTATCGATCGAGTCTAATGGGATCAAGGTCAATTGATTTGTTGTTAATCGTCAAGGTGTAATGACTCCAGGGCGAAGTTTGCACATGTGCACTAAGGGGAAGAGATGTATTGATCTAGGACAAGAGGGGGAAGTGGTTTTCAGAGAAATCGATTGCATAATCGAGGGGAATTATTGATTCACGAAAGGGGAATTTATTTCTTGTTTCTAAGGGGAATTATTGATCTATGAAAGGGGAATTTATTTGTTGTTTCTAAGGGGAATTATTGATCCACTAACGGAATTAGAAATACCATCACTTGTTTCCTAGGAATTATACGTGACTCTATAGAGATAGAAATTCTATTTTTAAAAAGGGATAAATGGTCTTTAGTGACAGAGATAAATTAATATTCTATCGAAGCCATAATAGTGTAGCTAGGAACACCTATGAGATGAAAAGATTAACGTGGGAAAGGGTTTCCTAGGAATTTCAAATGTGACAGCGCTGTAATGCCAAAACAAAAGAACACGCAGAAATTACTTTTAGGGGATTATTTGGGCGAAACACTTTGAGACATTTTAGGAGATTATTTGAGCGAAACAGTTTGAGACATTTTAGAAAATGATTTAGGCGAAACAGTTTGAGACATTTTAAAAGATGATTTAGGCGAAACAGTTAGAGACATTTTAGAAGATGATTTGGGGTGAAACTCTGTGGTCGTTATAATACACAAGTTCCATTTGAACAATGCTGTGAGGTCCCCATACCCCAACCCCAAAGGCCCCCCAACCCCAAAGTGCCCCAAAGACCTCCTGGGCTCCCAAATGCCCCCCGGCCCCTAAGGTCCCCCGGGGCCCCAGCACCCCCCGGCCCCCCGGGCCCCAAGAGGCCCCCATTTTTCATTACTTTTTTATTTGCGCATTTTGAGACACAAAAGGGCCCATCACCCCCAACTTTTTGACTCCCCCTCCCACCATTAGTGTTTTGTTGTGGTTTATTTTGTCACAGTTACATTCTCTTGATTTTTCAAAGTTCATTTGAATGTAAGAGTTGGAATATTTCAGTAGTGTTTTGTCGTGGTTTACCTTGTCACAGTTAAATTCTCTTGATTTTTCAAAGTTCATTTTGGATTTCTTTCGTAGAAATGCAAGAGTTGGAATATTACAGTAGTGTTTAGTCGTGGTTTACCTTGTCACTGTTACATTCTCTTGATTTTTCAAAGTTCATTTTTGGATTTCTTTCGTTGAAATGCAAGAGTTGGAATATTTCAGTAGTGTTTTGTTGTGCTTTACCTTGTCACTGTTACATTCTCTTGATTTTCCAAAGTTCATTTTGGATTTCTTTCGTTGAAATGCAAGAGTTGGAATATTTCAGTAGTGTTTTGTCGTGGTTTACCTTGTCACACTTACATTCTCTTGATTTTTCAAAGTTCATTTTGGATTTTTTTCGTTGAAATGCGAGAGTTGGAATATTTCAGTAGTGTTTTTTTGTGGTTTACCTTGTCACAGTTACATTCTCTTGATTTTTCAAAGTTCATTTTGGAATTTCTTTCGTTGAAATGCAAGAGATGGAATATTTCAGTAGTGTTTTGTTATGGTTTACCTTGTCACAGTTACATTCTCTTGATTTTTCAAAGTTCATTTTGGATCTCTTTCGTTGAAATGCTAGAGTTGGAATATTTCAGTAGCGTTTTGTCGTGGTTTACCTTGTCACAGTTACATTTTCTTGATTTTTCAAAGTTCATTTTGGATTTCTTTCGTTGAAATGCAAGAGTTGGAATATTTCAGTAGTGTTTTGTTGTGCGTTACCTTGTCACAGTTACATTCTCTTGATTTTTCTAAGTTCATTTTGTATTTCTTTCATTGAAATGCAAGAGTTGGAATATTTCAGTAGTGTTTTGTAGTGGTTTACCTTGTCACAGTTACATTCTCTTGATTTTTCAAAGTTCATTTTGGATTTCTTTCATTGAAATGCAAGAGATGGAATATTTCAGTAGTGTTTTGTAGTGCTTTACCTTGACACAGTTAACTTCTCTTGATTTTTCAAAGTTCATTTTGATTTCTATCGTCGAAATGCAAGAGTTGGAATATTTCAGTAGTGTTTTGTCTCGGTTTACCTTGTCACAGTTACATTTTCTTGATTTTTCGAAGTTCATTTTGGATTTCTTTCATTGAAATGCAAGAGATGGAATATTTCAGTAGTGTTTTGTAGTGCTTTACCTTGACACAGTTAACTTCTCTTGATTTTTCAAAGTTCATTTTGGATTTCTATCGTCGAAATGCAAGAGTTGGAATATTTCAGTAGTGTTTTGTCTCGGTTTACCTTCTCACACTTACAATCTCTTGATTTTCAAAGATCATTTTTGATTTTATTTCGTTGAATTGCAAGAGTTGGAATATTTCAGTAGTGTTTTGCAGTGGTTTACCTTGTCACAGTTACATTCTCTTGATTTTCAAAGTTCATTTTGAATTTCTTTCGTTGAAATGCAAGAGTTGGAATATTTCAGTAGTGTTTTGTCGTGGTTTACCTTGTCACTGTTACATTCTCTTGATTTTTCAAAGTTCATTTTGAATCGCTTTCGTTGAAAAGCAAGATTTGGAACATTTCAGTAGTGTTTTGTCGTGGTTTACCTTCTCACAGTTACATTCTCTTGATTTTTCAAAGTTCATTTTGGATTTCTTCGTTGAAATGCAAAAGTTGGATTATTTCAGTAGTGTTTTGTCGTGGTTTACCTTGTCACACTTATATTCTCTTGATTTTTCAAAGTTCATTTTGGATTTCTTTCGTTGAAATGCAAGAGTTGGAATATTTCAGTAGTGTTTTGTCATGGTTTACCTTGTCACAGTTACATTCTCTTGATTTTTCAAAGTTCATTTTGGATTTCTTTCATTGAAATGCAAGAGTTGGAATATTTCACAAGTGTTTTGTATCTGGGTTGGTTATTTGCATGTCCAAGGATTTGTCTTTGTTGGTTTGAATGTCTAAAGTGCATGTCTTTCTCTGTTTCTATGTCTGAATTTATTTGTTTACATATTTGGGTTGGTGTTAGGTTAGGTTAGCTAAGTTAGGTTAGCTAGTAAACATTTCTCCATATTTAAGTTAGGTTATGTTAGGTTAGCTTATCATGAGCACTCATGATAAGCTAACCTAACCTAACTTAA
Source organism: Artemia sinica (assembly GCA_027921565.1). Lineage (NCBI taxonomy): Eukaryota > Metazoa > Arthropoda > Branchiopoda > Anostraca > Artemiidae > Artemia > Artemia sinica. The sequence continues at coordinate 82,383,962 of CM051256.1, forward strand.
ACATGGTGAAATGTTTACTAGCTAACCTAACCTAACTTATCTAATCTCACCTAACCAAACACCAACCCAAACATGTAAACAAATAGATTCAGACATAGAAAGAGAGAAAGACATGCACTTTAGACATTCAAACCAACAAAGACAAATTCTTGGACTTGCAAAAAAACCAACCCAGATACAAAACTCTAGTGATATATTCCAACTCTTGCATTTCAACGAAAGAAATCCAAAATAAACTTTGAAAAATCAAGAGAATGTAATAGTTACTAGGTAAACCACATCAAAACACCACTGAAATATTCCAACTCTTGCATTTCAACGAAAGAAATTCAAAATGAACTTTGAAAAATCAAGAAAATGTAACTGTGACAAGGTAAACCACGACAAAACACCACTGAAATATTACAACTCTTGCATTTCAATGAAAGAAATCCAAAATAAACTTTGAATAATCAAGAGAATGTAACAGTGACAAGGTAAACCACGACATAACACTATTGAAATATTCCAACTCTTGCATTTCAACGAAGGAAATCCAAAATGAACTTTGAAAAATCAAGAGAATGTAACAGTGACAAGGTAAACCACGACAAAACACTACTGAAATATTCCAACTCTTGCATTTCAATGAAAGAAATCCAAAATGAACTTTGAAAAATCAAGAGAATGTAACTGTGACAAGGTAAACCACGACAAAAAACTACTGAAATATTCCAACTCTTGCATTTCAACGATAGAAATCCAAAATGAACTTTGAAAAATCAAGAGAATGTAACTGTGTCAAGGTAAAGCACAACAAAACACTACTGAAATATTCCATCTCTTGCATTTCAATGCAAGAAATCAAAAATGAAATTTGAAAAATCAAGAGAATGTAACTGTGACAAGGTAAACCACTACAAAACACTACTGAAATATTCCAACTCTTGCATTTCAATGAAAGAACTCCAAAACGAACTTTGAAACATCAAGAGAATGTAACTGTGACAAGTTAACACACAACAAAACACTACTGAAATATTCCAACTCTTGCATTTCAATGAAAGAAATCCAAAATGAACTTTGAAAAATCAAGAAAATGTAACTGTGACAAGGTAAACCACGACAAAACACTACTGAAATATTCCAACTCTTGTATTTCAAAGAAAGAAATCCAAAATAAACTTGAAAATCAAGAAAATATAACTGTGACAAGGTAAACCACGACAAAATACTGAAATATTCCAACTCTTGCATTTCAACGAAAGAAATCCAAAATGAACTTTGAAAACTCAAGAGAATGAGACTGTGACAAGTTAAACCATAACAAAACACTACTGAAATATTCCAACTCTTGCATTTCAACGAAAGAAATTCCAAAACGAACTTTGAAAAATCAAGAGAATGTAACTGTGACAAGGTAAACCACAACAAAACACTACCGAAATGTTCCAACTCTTGAATTTCAACGAAAGAAATCCAAAATGAACTTTGAAAAATCAAGAGAATGTAAGTGTGACAAGGTAAACCACAACAAAACACTACTAAAATATTCCAACTCTTGCATTTCAACGAAAGAAATCAAAATGAACTTTGAAAAATCAAGAGAATTTAACAGTCACAAGGTAAAGCACAACAAAACACTACTGAAATATTCCAACTCTTACATTTCAACCAAAGAAATCCAAAATGAACTTTGAAAAATCAAGAGAATGTAACAGTGACAAGGTAAAAATGTAACTGTTAGAAGGTAAATCATAACAAAACACTACTGAAATATTCCAACTCTTGCATTTCAACAAAAAGAAATCCAAAATGAACTTTGAAAAATCAAGAGAATGTAAGTGTGACAAGGTAAACCACGACAAAACACTATTGAAATATTCTAACTCTTGTATTTCAACGAAAGAAATCCAAAATGAACTTTGAAAAATCAGGCGGATTTAACAGTAACAAGGTAAACCATGAAAAAACACTACTGAAATATTCCAACTCTTGCATTTCTATGAAAGAAATCCAAAATGAACTTTGAAAAATCAAGAGAATGTAACTATGACAAGGTAAAGCACAAACAAAACACTATTGAAATATTCCAACTCTTGCATTTCTACAAAAAGAAATCCAAAATGAACTTTGAAAAATAAGGGAATGTAACTGTGACCAAGTAAAGCACAACAAAACACTGATGAAATATTCCAACTCTTCGTTTAAACGAAAAAAAATCCAAAATCAACTTTGAAAAATCAAGAGAATGTAAGTGTGACAAGGTAAACCACGACAAAACATTACTGAAATATTCCAACTCTTGCATTTCAACGAAAGAATATCAAGAGAATGTAACTGTGACAGGGTAAACCACGACAAAACACTACTGAAATATTCCAACTCTTGTATTTCAACGAAAGAAATTCAAAAATGAACTTTGAAAAATCAAGAGAATGTAACTGTGACAAGGTAAACCATAACAAAACACAACTGAAATATTCCAACTCTGGCATTTCAACGAAAGAAATCCAAAATGAATTTTGAAAAATCAAGAGAATGTAACTGTGACAAGATAAACCACGACAAAACACTATAGAAATATTCCAATTCTTGTATTTCAACGAAATAAATCAAAAATGAACTTTGAAAAATCAAGAGAATGTAAGTGACAAGGTAAAGCACAACAAAAACACTATTGAAATATTCCAACTCTTGCATTTCAACGAAAGAAATCCAAAATGAACTTTGAAAAATCAAGAGAATGTAACAGTGGCAAGGTAAAGCACAACAAAACACTACTGAAGTATTCCAACTCTTGCATTTCAACGAAAGAAATCCAAAATGAACTTTGAAAAATCAAGAGAATGTAACTGTGACAAGGTAAAGCACATCAAAACACTACTGAAATATTCCAACTCTTGTATTTCAAAGAAAGAAATCCAAAATAAACTTGAAAAATCAAGAAAATATAACTGTTACAAGGTAAACCACGACAAAACAATACTGAAATATTCCAACTCTTGCATTTCAACGAAAGAAATCCAAAATGAACTTTGAAAACTCAAGAGAATGAGACTGTGACAAGTTAAACCATAACAAAACACTACTGAAATATTCCAACTCTTGCATTTCAACGAAAGAAATTCCAAAATGAACTTTGAAAAATCAAGAGAATGTAACTGTGACAAGGTAAACCACAGCAAAACACTACCGAAATGTTCCAACTCTTGAATTTCAACGAAAGAAATCCAAAATGAACTTTGAAAAATCAAGAGAATGTAAGTGTGACAAGGTAAAAATGTAACTGTTAGAAGGTAAATCATATCAAAACACTACTGAAATATTTCAACTCTTGCATTTCAACAAAAAGAAATCCAAAATGAACTTTGAAAAATCAAGAGAATGTAAGTGTGACAAGGTAAACCACGACAAAACAGTACTGAAATATTCCAACTCTTGCATTTCAGCGAAAAAAATCCAAAATGGACTTTGAAAAATCAAGAGATTGTAACTGTGACAAGGTAAACCACGACAAAACACTATTGAAATATTCCAACTCTTGTATTTCAACGAAAGAAATCCAAAATGAACTTTGAAAAATCAGGCGAATTTAACAGTAACAAGGTAAACCATGAAAAAAACACTACTGAAATATTCCAACTCTTGCATTTCTATGAAAGAAATCCAAAATGAACTTTGAAAAATCAAGAGAATGTAACTATGACAAGGTAAAGCACAACAAAAACACTACTGAAATATTCCAACTCTTGCATTTCTACAAAAGAAATCCAAAATGAACTTTGAAAAATTAAGAGAATGTAACTGTGACTAAGTAAAGCACAACAAAACACTGATGAAATATTCCAACTCTTGCATTTCAACGAAAGAAATCCAAAATGAACTTTGAAAAATCAAGAGAATGTAACTGTGACAAGGGAAACCATAACAAAACACTACTGAAATATTCCAACTCTTACATTTAAACGAGAGAAATTCAAAAATGAACTTTGAAAAATCAGGAGAATGTAACTGTGACATGGTAAACCATAACAAAACACTACTGAAATATCCAACTCTTCATTTAAACGAAAAAAAAAAATCCAAAATCAACTTTGAAAAATCAAGAGAATGTAAGTGTGACAAGGTAAACCACGACAAAACACTACTGAAATATTCCAACTCTTGCATTTCAACGAAAGAATATCAAGAGAATGTAACTGTGACAGGGTAAACCACGACAAAACACTACTGAAAATATTCCAACTCTTGTATTTCAACGAAAGAAATTCAAAATTGAACTTTGAAAAATCAAGAGAATGTAACTGTGACAAGGTAAACCATAACAAAACACAACTGAAATATTCCAACTCTGGCATTTCAACGAAAGAAATCCAAAATGAATTTTGAAAAATCAAGAGAATGTAACTGTGACAAGATAAACCACGACAAAACACTATTGAAATATTCCAACTCTTGTATTTCAAAGAAAGAAATCCAAAATGAACTTTGAAAAATCAAGAGAATGTAACAGTGACAAGGTAAAGCACAAACAACAAAACACTATTGAAATATTCCAACTCTTGCATTTCAACGAAAGAAATCCAAAATGAACTTTGAAAAATCAAGAGAATGTTACAGTGGCAAGGTAAAGCACAACAAAACACTACTGAAGTATTCCAACTCTGGCATATCAACGAAAGAAATCCAAAATGAACTTTGAAAAATCAAGAGAATGTAACTGTGACAAGGTAAAGCACATCAAAACACTACTGAAAAAATTCCTACTCTTGCATTTCAACGAAAGAAATCCAAAATGAACTTTGAAACCTCAAGAGAATGTAACTGTGAGAAGGTAAACCATAACAAAATACTACTGAAATATGCCAACTCTTGCATTTCAACGAAAGAAATCAAAAATGAACTTTGAAAAATCAAGAGAATGTAACTGTGACAAGGTAAACCACAACAAAACACTACTGAAATATTAAAACTCTTGCATTTCAACGAAAGAAATCAAAAATGAACTTTGAAAAATCAAGAGAATGTAACTGTGACAAGGTAAACCATGACAAGACACTACTGAAATATTCCAACTCTAGCATTTCAACGAAAGAAATCCAAAATGAACTTTGAAAAAATCAAGAGAATGTAACTGTGACAAGGTAAACCACGACAAAACACCACTGAAATATTCCAACTCTTGAATTTCACGAAAGAAATTCAAAATGAACTTTGAAAAATCAAGAGAATGTAACTGTGACAATGTAAACCACGACAAAACGCTACTGAAATATTCCAACTCTTGCATTTCAACGAAAGAAATTCAAAAATGAACTTTGAAAAATCAAGAGAATGTAACTGTGACAAGGTAAACCACGACAAAACACTACTGAAATATTCCAACTCTTGCATTTCAACGAAAGAAATTCAAAAATGAACTTTGAAAAATCAAGAGAATGTAACAGTGACAAGGTAAAACATGACAAAACACAACTGAAAATATTCCAACTCTTGCGTTTTCAACGAAAAAAATTCAAAATGAACTTTGAAGAATCAGGAGAATGTAACTATGACAGGGTAAACCACGACAAAACACTACTGAAATATTCCAACTCTTGCATTTCAACGAAAGAAATTCAAAAATGAACTTTGAAAAATCAAGAGAATATAACTGTGACAAGGTAAACCACGACAAAACACTACTGAAATATTCCAACTCTTGCATTTCAACGAAAGAAATTCAAAACGAAAACACAACTGAAATATTCCAACTCTTGCATTTCAACGAAAGAAATTCAAAATGAACTTTGAAACATCAAGAGAATGTAACTGTGACACGGTAAATCACGACAAAACACTACTGAAATATTCCAACTCTTGCATTTCAACGAAAGAAATTCAAAATGAACTTTGAAAAATCTAGGCAATGTAACTGTGACAAGGTAAACCACGACAAAACACTACTGAAATATTCCGACTCTAGCATTTCAACGAAAGAAATTCAAAGATGAACTTTGAAAAATAAAGAGAATGTAACTGTGACAAGGTAAACCACGACAAAACACTACTGAAATATTCCAATTCTTGCATTTCAACAAAAGAATTCAAATGAACTTTGAAAAATCAAGAGAATGTAACTGTGACAAGGTAAACCACAACAAAACACTAATGGTGGGAGGGGGAGCCAAAAAGTTGGGGGGATGGGGCCCTTTTGTGTCTCAATATGCGCAAATAAAAAAGCATTAAAAAATGGGGGCCCTTTGGGGCCCTTGGGGCCTCGGGGGATGGGGGGAGGGGGACCGGGGGGCATTTGGGGACCCGGGGGGCCTTTGGGGCCGTTTGGGGTTGGAGGGGCCTTTGGGGTTGGGGTATGGGGACCTCACAGCATTGTTCAAATGGAACTTTTGTATTATAACAACCACAGAGTTTCACCCAAATCATCTTCTAGAATGTCTTTAACTGTTTCGCCTAAATCATCTTCTAAAATGTCTCAAAATGTTTCGCCTAAATCATTTTCTAAAATGTCTCAAACTGTTTCGCCCAAATAATCCCCTAAAATGTCTCAAAGTGTTTCGCCCAAATAATCCCCTAAAAGTAATTTCTGCGTGTTCCTTTGTTTCGGCATCCCTACGCTGTAATATTTGAAATTCCTAGGAAACCCTTTCCCGCGTTAATCTTTTCATCTCATAGGTGTTCCTAGCTACACTATTATGGATTCGATAGAATATCAATTTATCTCTGTCACTAAAGACCATTTATCCCTTTTTAAAAATAGAATTTCTATCTCTTTAGAGTCCCGTATAATATCCTAGGAAACAAGTGATGTCATTTCTAATTCCGTTAGTGGATCAATAATTCCCCTTAGAAACAACAAATAAATTCCCCTTTCATGAATCAATAATTCCCCTTAGAAACAAGAAATAAATTCCCCTTTCGTGAATCAATAATTCCCCTCGATTATGCAATCAACTTCTCGGAACTCCACTTCCCCCTCTTTTCCTAGATCAATACATCTCTTCCCCCTAGTGCACATGTGCAAACTTCGCCCTGGAGTCATTACACCTAGACGAACAACAACAAATCAATTGACCTTGACCCCATTAGACTCGATCGATAATCCTTGAATAAATTATAGCCCGTCAGCGTTAGACTTAATTGTAGATGGCCGCAGTGGTGTGGGACGGGACCTCCTGATAGCTTCCTACTAATATGGTTGATACTTTGAGGCATTAATAGGAAGGTGGAATTGAATTTCACGCCAGAACTTCTTAATTGGATTGGAATTGCTGATTTGACAGCTCAAGACTTAAAGCTAAAGAATAACACAATGATTATGCAACTGCGTAATTAGAGAATCAAATATACACAAGCCTGCTACCTGCCGCGTGCCGTGGTGTTGTATACCCTGCATATCAAGAGAATCAATTACATCATTAATGCCCCCCAGGAGTAAAAGTATCGTGTTTATATCTATGGTGCTTGCAACATTACAAAAGGAACGTAGCGAAGTATAAAATACCAAGTGTAATTAGTCTATTTGCAGAAATCGTTTTAAGTAGTTTCATTATGCTTAAAGGACTGGACAATCTAAACCATCAAACGTGACAAGACCAATCTGAGTAGCTATGGTAAAGGGTATTAAAAAACGTCTAAAGCAATGATAAACAAGAATTAAGAACAGATATATATAGCCAGAATACTTCTGCATCAACGATTACAACAAGTCAAAATCAAAAGTGAATAACAAAGAAACATACGGTTCGAAGATAAGCGGCAGCGAAAAATAAAACTAAAAAAAAGAGGAAGAACAAAGAAATATGCGACTAAAAGATATGCCACAGCGAGAACAAGGAAATATGCGGTTAAAAGATAAGCAGCAGTGAGAGTTACAGGCAATTGCGAGAAAGCGACTATCAGAAACGTGTCATTGTGCTGTTAGAAGACAAAACCCTTCAACGTTCTGTGTTCTCTGGGAAGCCCACATTTTCCTGAGGAAAGAGTAGCAAAGAAAGCCGACTCGTTTTGAGATTGCCACTTACAATTAGAATTAATATATACAAGCTTACTACTTGCCGAGTACCGGGGCCCGGCTTCAAAATCGGCCACATAGTTTCTTTTTCTTAAGTGGCATACATAGACAGATATAGATATATTTCTCACAAAAACCCTATGGGCCATGGATATTACAAATACAACAAAACACATCAAACATAATAAATTTAAAAACTTTTGAAAATAACACTACGAGGATGGCTGTATCGAACCTATGGAGACATCATATCACAATAAAAGGTTAAAATTGTCTGTGGTTAGAAGATAAGCGAATATATATATATATATATATATATATATATATATATATATATATATATATATATATATATATATATATATATATATATATATATATATATATATATATATATATATATATATATATATATATATATATATATATATATATATATATATATATATATATATATATATATATATATATATATATATATATATAATGTTCTGTATAGTCTGCTATATAAAGGCACATTTTGCTGTGAACTGGAAATATCACAGTTTTCAATTGAAATTAAAGAATAAACGAAAAGCAAGTCGCCACCTTATTTTATAAAATTTTACCAGAACTATTAACGTCTATAGGAGAAAAGGAAATTCGAAAAAAAAACTCTCGTCCTAATCCAGCAATTGAGCACCAATGTGGGTTCATCCTGAACAGGAACCAATTGCAAAGTACATCCTAGGCCAGGGAAATTGAAATTTTCCCAAAAATGACTTCATTAAAATCAAATTACCAGAAGATATAATTTTCCGGTGGTAATTTAATTAAGATATTTGGAGAATGTCTGTCAAATCAAAACTTCAATTTAATGAAGGATTGCGTTATTCTAGCTTCGCTAAACAAAAAAACTAGTAAAATAAATACAAAAAAAAATTGTCGATCGCTTCCCGGGAGAATACAAATCTTATGAAAAATATGATTCCGTAAAAGAAAAAGAAAAAGGAGGAATCGAATTCACTCCAGATTTCTCAATTTAATTGATACTACAAATTCGCCACCCGGTGACTTAAAAATGAAGAAAAATACATTAGTTATGCTTTTACGTAACTTGGATATTTAAGAAGGAATGTGCAACGGACCCTCCCTTACTGTTATTACATTATGTAGCAATATAATCCAGGTGAATATAGTTTACGGGAGGGGTGAATAAGGAAATCAAATTCACATTTCTCGAGCTACGCTCGACTCTAGTAGAGGTTAACTTGGATGTACTGTTCAATTACATCGATTTCCACTTTGACCTACAATTGCAATGACAATACATAAGTCGCAAGACCAAACTTTGTCGCAAGACCAAACTTATCGGCGTCGACCTCCGTACTCCTGTTTGTAATCATGGTATGTTGTACGTGGCATTTTCTCCTGTTAAAAGACAACGTAGCTTAAAAGGTCTGTTATGACCTGAAGATGAACTACGAACATATAATGCTCTGTGGAAGGAAATATTAAATAATTACCAAAAGATCACAACATCACAAGAAGCAAAACAATTGTCAATAAAACCAATTGAAATTAAACACTCTATATTCAAACGTTTTTGTGGTCTATGGTTACGATTAAATTTGAATGAACCGGAATGTTTTCCGAGAAAAAGGAGATACTATGTCTTTATCACATTACAGCATCCCTGTCCCCTTCTACGATGTTTCCTATTAATATCAAGACTACATCCCTGCGCCATGGCAACGCATCGACCCAAACGCCGCCAACGAGGCCCGCTGACCGCCGCCGAAGGGTCGAACCGCTACCAGCGCGCCACACGCGCGCCACCGCCGACATAGATGGTGGCGTTTGGTTGACTTTGAATTAATTTTGCGGCAATTCTTTATTGCGTCAACCGCAAAGTCGGAGCTTTTCTTTTCTCGTGTAATTAAGAGTTTCGGTTTTCAAGATTAGAAATCAAGCAAAGCTTACACTATCCCTGAATTCGGGGATTTCCTCACCCCCCCAAAAAAAAAAAAAAAAAAAAAAAAAAAATTGGCTTCCCGAATCCCCGAAAATCACCCAGTCACGGTGCCACAATAGTAATTTATCACTAGTAACTGTACCTGCCAAATATTACTTTACATATAATAATCTTCACTACTATCTTGTTCGCTAATTTTCGTCTCTTTTGTTACTTAGCATATAAACCAGACAGATACAATTGCAATATACACGGTTCTTTATTTGTTGACAAAAGAATCGTGTTTAGGAAATTAAATTGGAAAAAAAAAAAAATTTTTTAACTGAAAGTAAAGAGCGACATTAAAACTTAAAACGAACAGCAATTATCCCGTATATGAAAGAGGATGTCCCCTCCTCAACACCTAGCTCTTTATGCTAAAGTTTATTTATTGTTTTTAAAAGTAGCGGTGACAAAGAGTCAAACTTTAGCATAAAGAGCAAGGCGTTGAGGAGAAGACAGCCCGTTAAATAACGGAATAATTGCCTTTAGTTTTAAGTTTTAATGTCGCTCCTATCTTTCAGTTAAAAAAATGTTTTTATTTAGTTTCTGAGGGTTTTTCAACTAATGCAGGTTCGATTTTGGCTCACCATGCATGAAAAATTAAAACACAATTTGCATATTAGTTTTGGCAGATGTATTCCGGATATGAAGGGTCGCTCCTCCGCAATACCTTGCTGTTTTGCTAAACAGCACTTTTCAAGCACTTATTTACGTTAGCTTAAGCACTTGTTTACGTTAGCACTGTTAAACTACTACTACTACTACTAACAACTCATCGCAGCACCAAGCCGCCTGAGGCCAACACAGCTACGCACGCTCCTCCTCCACCCCAATCTATTCAAAGCCTCCCTTTTTACACCCCGCCCACGAAGTTCCCATTTCCTTTAAATCTTTCTTTATGACGTCCTCCCAACCCAGACGGGGACGACCTGCTTTCCGTTTAGCCCTAGATGGTTGGCCAAAAAGAACAATCTTCGGCAATCTGTCATCCTTCATCCGAACAACATGCCCTAACCACCTCAACCTTTCTTTCATTATAGACCTAGAAAGCGGTATTGAACCACATTTTTCGTATAGCCTATTGTTTGAAATACGGTCAGTCAGCCGGGTACCCAGAACAATCCTTAAGCAATTTCTCTGGAAAACATCTAGCAAATCTTCATCCGCTTTTCGGAGCGTCCATGCTTCAGAGCCATATTTGACCACTGTCATCACTGTAGCTTCTAAGATTCTAATCTTGGTTTGCAGACTTATCTTCCTATTCTTCCAGACTTTTTTTTAACTGTGAAAAAACACCCTGAGCCTTGGCTATTCTATTTTTAACATCTTCACTGCTCCCACCATCTTTACTAATAATACTACCAAGGTAAGTGAAACTGCCCACCTGATCAATCTTTTCATTACCCAACGTCACCCTTTTCATCTTCACTTATTCCTAGCCTTAGTGACTTGGTCTTCCTAACATTAATTTTCAAACCAATACTAGCACCCTGAACTCGCAAAACCTCTAAAACTTCATTCATTTTGCTCACACTTTCATCTAGGATGCTTAAATCATCAGCATAATCCAAGTCCAGGAGACTTTTTCCTCCCCATTTGATTCCGTGGTCTCCATTGCCTTTCCTGTGCTCCTTAAAACAAAGTCCATCAAAATAATCCATATAAAGGGGGATAGAACACAACCCTGCTTAACTCCTGATTTAATACAAAAACCAGCTGCTAACCTCATTTCCTACCTTAACCGCAGCAGTGTTATTCTCGTACATAGCACTAATCACTTTAATGTATTTGTCTGGTATACCATACAAGGATAAAACCTTTACTAAAGCTCCTCTATCAACAGAATCGAACGCTTGCTCATAATCTATAAAACTGAGGACCAAAGGTGTTTGAAAACTTAGGCACTTCTCAATTATTAACCTAAGAGTGAAAATTTGGTCAACACATCCTCTACCTTTTCTAAAACCGCACTGCTCTTCTCTTAAAACTTTGTCTACGGCATCTCTCAGTCTAAAAAGTATCATATTACTAAGCAATTTGCTACCTACAGAGACCAGACTAATGCCTCGATAATTACCACACTCACTTTTATCACCTTTCTTATAAAGTGGCTTAATTAAGGTTTTCCTAAAATCATTAGGTACTTCCCCTTTTTCAAAAATCATATTCATAATCTCCAATAACTTATTTCTAACCTCAGAGCCACCATATTTAAGAAAACTCATTTACTACCCTATCAGCACCTGGAGCCTTATTATTCTTTAATCCTTTTAGTACTGTTTCTAATTCCTCCTCACAAAACAAATCTTCCTTCACATCCAAGGTATCACAAACTTTTTCATTTTCCTCTATATTTTTTCCTGCAACTCTATCTCGGTTAAGCAAATTCTCAAAATGTTCGGCCCATCTCGCTTTAGCTTTTGTCTTATCGCTAATTGCCACCCCATTCCTATCTTTAACTGGGACAAGTCCGGATTGACTACTACCTCTCAATTTGTTAACGTGCCAGTACAATATTTTACTATTATGCCGTCTAGCTGCATCTTCTAAATCCTCGGCAATTTTATCCATGGCCTCCACTTCACACCTCCTTAGTTCATATTTCAATGCTTTCTCCACTTTCTTTACATTTCTTTTGTTTTCATGTGATCTATCACTCAGATAATTCTTGTACAAGTCCTTTCTCCTTTCTATTAAACTTAAAGCTTTTTCACTAATATTCTTAGCTGCAGTTCTAGCTTTCTTCCCTAATACACCTTCAGCAACTTCACAAATTATTTTTTCTAAAATTATTCCAACCATCTTCCACATTATCAAATTTTAAACTCTCAAGTTTAGTATTCACTGTTCCTGGAAAGTTTCTCTCAAATTCTCATCCTGGAGTCTACTAACATCATAACTTCCCGGGAGGTAATTACCCTTCCGATATTTCAGCTTTAAATTAACCCTTGACACTACTAGATGGTGATCTTTACTTTTAACATCAATAACAGCACTCCTATATACCCTAGTATCTTGTATTGATCCTGCCAGTCTTCGATTTACTATAACATAATCAATAAGGTTTGCTGTCTTACCATCACGTGAATACCATGTTAGCTTATGAGCCATTTTATGACCAAACACCGTATTGGTTATAACTAGATTGTTATACCTACAAAATTGCAAAAGTCTGTATCCATTACTGTTTTCTTTTCCTACACCAAATTTACCTAAGCTGGGATACCATCTATCCTTATTTCTACCAACCTGGGCGTTAAAATCTCCCAGCAATAACATCATATTTCTACCTGGGACCTTGTCTATTTGCTCCTGTAAACTGTAAGTAGAATTCATCTGAGTCACTAGTATCTCCATCAGTCGGTTCTACAGGGGCGTATACTACTATAACTGATACCTGTTAAAGCAGCTTCCTAATCTAATTAAACAGCCCCTGTGTTTCAATTTTAGTAAACAGTCAAACTTTAGCCTAAAGAATAAGGCATTGAGGATGGGGCAAACCTTAGTATTTCTGTTCGTTGTTCAAATAATGCCCGTAAATCTGGCTCGCTCTATGAAATGTACCCCTTCCCCTCACGGAGCTCCTCGGTGAAAATTTCATCCAACGTAAAGTAACACCCCCCCCCGTCAAATTTCCTTCAAATAGTTCCTTCCTTGCTGAGAATCCCCCCCCCCTCTCTGCAAAATTGCTTGTGGACGATTTACCCTGAAAAATTCTCCTTAGCATTTTTTCATTAGAATAAGACTTTAATCTATAATCGCTTTCTCGGTCACTTCAGAAATGCCCCCTTTCGTGGAAATTATTTCCCAGAAATAAAAACGCGAGGAAAAAGGCCCCCAGATAATCCCCGCGGAACATCTCCATATAAAAAATTTGGGGAAGAGAATGTACGACAATTAAAAAGAATTTCGTATAGCAATGTCAAAATCCCCCAGAGTAGCATTTCCCCTAGAATATTCACTCATCAGAAATGTCCCTCTCAAAGGAAGATTCACCCCTTAAAACTCCACCCCAAGCACACCCCCAGCCCCCCCCCCCCTAAAAAAAAATGACTGTATACTTCCTAATAACAAATACTATATGTAAACAATGGGTAAGGTTCGATAGGAAATTGAAAGCCCCCTCCCACGTCCTTTTTAGCCCCCCTTCTCTCAAAGACATCCGATTAAAATCTCAAAATTGTCATTTGTTAAAAATAGTCTCAAAGTCAAATGACTATGCCTTGAAGGATGGCATAACTCGCAAACACCCTGGGCAAGGGCTGTAAGTTATGCAAGTTGCCCGTTGTTTACATATAGTTCTTTTTACTATATTGGAAAAAAGAACGCATTCCATCCTTGGTCTCCAAAAAAGGCTTAGGGTATGCTTAGGGTATTTAGATGAAACTTTAGTAAACATTGAGGGATGTAGAAGAAAATCAAACTACTCTATGTCCATGCTGTTTGTCAAAAAAGGCGTATCAGACACATGTAAGGAACGGCTCAGGGCATTAAGTTGAAATTCTCAGGGAATATTAACATGGATACCGAAGGGTGACCGGAGGGCAAAAAACCTTTTGAAATTTCAAAGGGTTTTACTACTGCTTTTGCGACAGGGTTAGAAAGGCTGAGTAGCACCGTTCATAAGAACATTGATGTCTGCCCAGAAAGGATAATAGACATTTTAGCAGGGAAGAAAAAGCGTCTATTAGACTTCGGGTTGTAGACACTTATTAGTGCTCATATTAACTAATTACTGCAGTTAACTGCTATGACATACATTGTGTATTTTGTGCATTGTTTAACAGAGTTTGAGCAGTGAAATGAATTTCTTGCACAAAAAAAAAAGAAAAATCTTTTGACTTCATAAAACCTTTAATACTGACAAAAAAAAAAAAACTTGTTAGTTGATTCTGATAGATAAGTACATCAAGAACTGTTTATTTGTAAACAGACGAATGGCAGCTTATTCAGCTTCAGAGCATAACAAGAAAATGAAATTTTTAACAGGCTGCAAAAGGTATTTTGGGACACAAACTACGTAATTACGATTTCTAATAGAAGGCGAACTAACACAAAAATACTTGCAATAAGCACTGTTGTATGCTGAATGCTATAATGAATTACAAAATTTGTTGGTCAAATTTCTGAACAGGATATGTGCATCAATACCTGGCATTAACTACAAGTCCTGTGAAAAAACAGCAAGTTTTTCAACTGAAAGTAAGGAGCAACATCAAAACATAAAACAGACAGAAATTATAACGTATATGAGGGGGGTCGACATCTCCTCAATACCTCACTGTTCACGCTAGAGTTTTTTAGTATTTTTTTATTTTAACTTGTTATTATTCTGATTAAATGGTCCTTGAATTTCAGGAGACGTTCTTAAAGAACTGGGACACAAATTCAAACTTAATCGTAAAGAGCGAGGTATTGAGGAGGGGGAAAATTCTTCAATTTCAGAATAATTTTTTTTTTTCAAATCATGCCGGAAATTTCCCCTCTGTGGAGATTTTTCCCGCAAATTGAACCCCCCTCCCTAGTAGGAGATTGCTCCCACAGAAAATTTCACTGGCGAATTTTGCCAGTGGAAAACTCCCCCTCGTAGAATTATATCCGTGGGAAATCTCCCCCCCCCCCACCAAAAAGATCCTCTAGAAAATTCCAGCCCAGGGAAAAAAACGCTGCAAATCCTCCAATCTTTGGGTACAAATGTGCCTCAAAGGTCATTCAGACTATTGAAGTTAGTCACACTTCTGCCATACACTGTAACCACAAGCTGCTTACAGACTTTGACTAAACCATCACTTTGCACAGGTGATGGCTTCTCTACAAGGGTTCGAACTTCATCACCTAAAGACCCAAACAAAGTTTCCAAAGACTTTACAGCTCGAAAAAACCGGACCTTTCCAATTCCATACAGAAAGCTTGTGGTGTCACATCCACTCAAGCTGTGGACAAGCGGTAAGGCTTTGCAAAGTGTTACTCCTAGTTTTTGTGCTGCCGTATGAATAGGTATGCAGTAAGACGAAAACTTAACCCAGAGCTGCTTGAGGCCGAGACTAGCAAGATACTGGAAGTAGTATGCAGCTAGTAAGACGATATCAATATCGTTGGCTTGTATTATCACAAGTGTGCTATTTCGTCTTGCGGCAACTGCTGTGTGGTATAACACCCGAGTGTCAGCTTCCTCATGGCCAGACGAGAGATCGTCATCAACGGAGTTTCCATGGGGCGAAACGGTAACAGCTCTATGTCAATTCTCGAAACTTCCAGATGAACCATCAGACGGTTCGAAAATTTGTACTCTCAGACCGCGAAAAGAACTTTCAAGAGTTGACCTTTGGCTGAGGGAATACCGAGGATCCAATCCCAGAGTGTTGTAGCTTTGCTGGAGGAAGTGAACGGGCTGGAAATATTTCCAGGATCTTCCTCTAGGATCTCCTCTTCTTTCTCGACTGTCAGATGCTTCTTTGAGGTTGAACGAGTACTCATCATGGGTTCTATTGTCACTAAGACCACCATACCTGTCACCAACGAAATGGATTTACTGAAAACCTTCGGGTATGTTCCTAAGAATCCTATTGTAAACTCTTATTCCAGAATATGCTAGCGTCTCATTTTGTTCTGGTCGACAACACCTTATGACACTCATGACATCAACTAAATAATCAGATCAAGGAGAGTCTTCAAAAACCGTATTTGGAATCATTTTTGGCCATGACTGCAAGCCAGACTGTTGCAGAATGTAGTTCAAGACTGTTGACTTTGTACCAGTACGTAGCTGAGGCTCCCTACGACTTGATGATAATACTGCAAGCGAGGCCGGATATGGTGTAGCTCGTATTTCAGGCGCTCACAGAGAGACGAAGTTTGTGTTGAATTTGCAAGATGCAGAGCTTGTTTAAGCAGCTCAGTTTCCCTAAAATATTTTTTTGGGGCTGTTTCTTTTTTCCTTTTTAGGCAACAGAGGCGAAAGTTTGCACTATGTCAACTTTTACTTTCGTGGATGTCCCTTCAAGATATGAGCTCAGGACTTCGAAGCCAATGTCTCGGAAGCTCAGCAGACTATTTGCTACGGCTTCTGGAGCTCTATCCCCTGCCATAAGGATGTGCAGCTCTGTTTTCGTCGTCTTGAATGGGTTTCCTAGCAACTCTACCAAGTCCATAACCGGATTTCTGCCTTTTATTGTCAGATTTGTAAAAGCAGTGGTATCTTTATGATCCTTCATTGCCTCGTCATCCATATTCAGGTTTGCTTTCAGCGTTCTGGTGACTGCTACGAGAAAGGGGAGAGTAGCCAGATATCGATCCCTGGCATTTTCATTCGTTGTCACACCAAACGGTACCCGAAACTCCTCGATGACCTTTGATGTCAAGATTCACGGACGACTCTAAATCAAGATCGCATGCAATGCAGCAAAACGGCTTGTTGTTTTCCTAACAACAAAATTGCCACTTACAAACTCTCTGCGAACTTCTGGCTCTTTTTCAGGCAGGCGTAGCATTTCTTCTAGGTTAAGCGCAGCTGCGGCGTATTTATGGTTTCCAGATGCGAAGAAAGTCGGAATCATCTCTTTTGTGGCGTTTAAGTGTGATCTCCAGTCCACAGCTCTTTCAGCATAAAGATAGTGGTTTCCGGTACAGATAAAATCTAAATAGTTGATCCAGAGGCTATGATTCCTTATGGTAGATCTTGACTCGTTCTACTTCGAGAAAAGCGGAGCAATACTGTACAACGCATCTCCCATCTGTTTACATGCTTCAGAACTAGTTGTACCAACATGGTATACCTCACACAAGACTACTGACACATCCTAAAATCGTTGTTGCCGGAATCCTTACCTTTAACTAGATCAGATAAATATCCTAAATCATTTCCTTTTATGTCGTAGTTTTCAGTATTTTATGCAAGGCTCGCTATCGTTCAAAAAAAGAGAGGGGGTGGCTCACATCAGCCACAGTTGGTTTGAGTACGGATTCTGGGTTAATCTGAGGCGCTTAAAACGAATATTGGGATGCAAAAGCTCGCACTAATGTAGAAATTGACGATTTTAGCATATAAAGGAGAAATTAGTCTTTTATAGATAAGTACTTTATGCAACTAAAAACCCGATATGTAAGATGCTTGGCTTCTTTTTATTGCTGTGGAAACCAAAATCGCGCATGCGATCGCAGAAAAGGGCATCTATTGTTTGTTTGTTTTTTTCCCTGATTAAAAATATTAGTTGTATAGAATGTAAATCCATTATTTGATCCAGAAAAGAGTGATCTATCGTTTGGTGAGATAAAAATTAAAGGTTGTGGTGAAAATATTTCGAGTAAAACTCCACTATTCAGAAAATTTTCTTCTTTTTTTTTTGGGGGGGGGGGGTGATTTTCTTGTCCAAAAGCTTATATATTCTTGCAAATCCAAGTCTTGACTTTGTTTTTATTAATAACATGTAAAGGGCATTCTGACGGTTCGAATGATGTTCAGTTTGATTCGTTTTCATTTTTTCTTAACAGCTAAAAAAAAAAAATCTGGTCATTGTAGGCCAATTTCTGAAAGCTATGACTTTATTTAGAAAATATAAATAGTTGCTCAAGAATTAAGATTTTTTTTGGAAAAGAGGCACATAGTTTGACACTTAATGACAAGCAAAATTCAAATAAAGCATAAAAATATACTTATACTGGCAAAAATTTCAGAAAAAAACATAAAAACTAAGAAAAAGTATTAAAAAACCTTGTTTTTAAAATTGAATAGGGGTTAACTAAAAAATAAAGGTTGTGGGGGAACAATAAAAATACCACGTGAAAGTATCGTTTTAGAATTCAGAATATGTCAAGTCTATAAAGTTTTCAGTTTACTGTACCATGTAAAAAAAAAATCAAGAGCGTTATGACGTTGTTATAGGCCAAATTTGACTTTACGGGCTAAAATGACCATACTCTACACGTGTGCGAACTTGTGCACCCCAATATTCGTTATCATCGCCCCCTGTTGGGGTTCCAACCCTGTTTCTTTTCCTTTCATATAAATGACCTGTTTTCATTGTCTTAATTACATTTGCTTATGGTATAATTTCAAAAGACAGGTTAAATTCCGTTACTAAGCGATAGTGGTTTTGCAATAGGTAAGCTTTGAACCAAGTTTATTTTGTATTTCCGGGTTTGGGAGTCATTGAAAGATAAATCTAAGAGGTTGAATTGGGTTTGAATGGGGATGTAGCTGATTGGCTGGGCCAAGCGGAGGTCCACCCATATGAACAGTTGTGTAAAGATTATTGTTATTTTTCAGTCTGCGTTTTGACCCCGTTTGGGAAGGATATGTCTGTTGTTATACGTGACCCTTTTGGAAGAATACAAGTAAGGTATTTTCTACAAACTGTGTACTAGTTTCCGTAAAACCCAGGCAGGGTAGGAATAGAACTACGAGGTACCGTCATTATTATATGGACAGGGAGGTTTGTTACCTTCAAGGAGAGAGTTAAGAGATTTTCTAGCCGTAACCCAAGGCGGGTACATTTGGCTTTAGAAAGTGGCCATTTGACCACTCGACCGCGTTATCATACCCTGGGACAGGGTATACTGTAAATAGGGTAGTACCAAACCCAATATTTGCAGAACCGGTGTGGTAGACACGGGCATAGCATTATAATTTGGGGCCGGGGCTTCCCCCTTCAATAAGTGGTGACACCCGTATATTACCACGCCAGTGGCGTTGTTGTGGCCTACCGGTATAACACTGGTGGCAAAACACCACGAACATTGGTGCCAGCGGTAGCTAGCTCTACGAACATTAGTGCCAGCGGTAGCTAGCGCCACGAACATTGGTGGGAGCAAGAACAGGAATTATTAACAGCGTTGATAATAAAAGAATTCCGCGTTTTCGAAGAGACTAGTAATTTAGCCTACAAGAGTAGCCTATTGTGGTTACATAGGCTATATAAAAAATTGCAAAGAGAAATTTTTTATCTGAGCTGTGCCTAGTCGGATAATAGTAAGTAATAAAATTTAAGAATCAATAGATCACGCGAATAATTAACTTGTAAGCAAAGGAGGCTGCGCCGCCCACGTAGAATCGGCAAATTAAAAGGAAACAATTTTTCGCGAGAGAACCGGAAGTTACATGGATAAAAGAATTTTCATTTAGACTGAAGAAGTAATTTCAGTTAACGAAATTCTGAAATTATGTCAGACAGAGATGAGATTAACTCAAGACCAAGAAGGGCGAGTGAGGCCCATAGAAAAAGTAGGAAAATAGAAAGAAAGGCTAATATGGAGGCCTTTGAGAGAGAGCACCGAGAATATGAGAGGAAAATGCAGGCTGAGAAAGATGAAATTAGAAAGAATAGAAAAAGGGACCAAAGGGCTAGAGTAGCCTATAAAGAAAGAGACAATACGGATAGAGAACGAACAGATTCAGAAAATGAATTAAGAAGAAATAATGACAGACGGAATCAAAGTAGTCCGAGTAGAAGGAGCAATGTTGAATCGAGATCCAGCAAGGGCTCGCGAAAAAGTACTCAAATAGATACGACACAACGTATTTAAATTTCATGGAGAAAGAGATGATAGCTAGAGAGCAGAGAGAAGAGAATATTAGAATAGATAGAGAACGAAAGGAAGAGGCTGATAGGATAGCCAGAGAACGAAAGGAGGGGGATGATAGAATAGCCAGAGAACGAAAAATGAGAGAATGATAAAATAGCTAGAGAGAAAGAAGAAAGATATCACAAAGAGTTTAAAAAGAACCATGATAGGGTCTAATAGAAGCCCGCTGGGGAATTCCAGAAGTGAGATTTTATCACAACTAACTTCTAGGCTGTCAGATATTCATAATAATTTGTCTAAGAATCAATCGCGAGAAAATGAAAATTACCAAACATTAAACACTTTTACGAGAAAATTTAATACTTCGCTAACTACGGGTGGAGGTGAACCGGCCCATAAAACAAGTTGGGAGGCTGTGCCGCCCTATCAGAAAAAAGAAATGCTTGATACTCAAAATGATGATAATCTGGTAAAAATTGATTTCTCGGAGCCTTTTTCTAAAAATTACCATAATAAAGATGAGAAAGTAACCTATAAAAGAACGAATTGGGCTATAGCAAATAATCAAGAAATATTGACAAGTTTGTGAAATCACATAAAATAGAAGGAAAATTAAACGGAAAATTGACCGAAATGATAATTGACACAGAGAGTGAGCAAACTTTTGTGCGAATGGACCTAATTAAAAAGACGGAAATAGATCATAAAAATAATATTACAACAGTGTGTTATTATGGAGATAAGCACCAATGCCCGTCTGCTTGGGTAAGAATAGAAATTGCAAAGAAGGACGGTACGGTCCAGAGAAAAATGATAAAAGTAGGCTTAGTACCTATGCTAGCAGTGGATGTTTTACTAGAAGGAGACTTTGGAGATATCTTTGCAGAAAATAGAAAACTTGAGAACACTTTTAATGAATATGAGACACTAACAAGTACAGGCCAAACGAAGAGCTGATTGTACCAGAGAATAAGGAGACGAAATTTATTGTAGGCTACGCGCTTTTCCTCAGAAAGTTCGAGAAAAATTTAATAGAATATGAAAAAACCAAATGTCGGAATTCAGTTCTCATTTGATAACGAACTATTTGTTTCGGCGGTAAGAATAAAGAAGACTAAAACAGAGAAAAGAGATATTAAACGGAGCTACAATGAAGTAATGCAGTCAAAGATAGTGGACACTGGAGTTCAAATCAGATATAAAGATGATTTATTATTTTGCGCGAATGACAGAATTAAGAAAAGTAGAGACGAAAAGAGGAATGCAAAGAAGAGACAAAATTTGGAGATTCAGCCTACAGTGGCGAAAATAAAAAAATGTTGGACGGGCTGTGCCTTGAAAACATAAATAATAGGGAGACAAATAAGATTTTGGACGGGCTGTGCCTTGAAAACATAGATAATAAGGGGGAAAAGAGGTCAAAGACCCATGGGGAATAAAACAAGATGGTTACAAAATAGAGATGATGACCTACAACGGGTTGGGGGAAAGTTAGGCGATATGGAATGTCGAGTCGGATTGAAAAGATTTGGGAAGGAATCTGATATTGGTCTGATCAACTCAAAAGAGGTTTTGTTCCTTTATGAGGGGGAGGAATCCCTTGGGGAAGATCCCCTGCGGGAAGTCGCGAAAGATAGCCCAGTTTTTCCTCAATGGAGGCCTTGGGGGATACTCTCTCCCAGTCACTTCATACTTCACCCAAACCTTTGTCCAGTAACCCTATTCATAGCTGTTATTCTTCATACGAGCCGACAATTATTTCCGGCAAATTTTATTCAATGGGAGATGTATCTAAGTTTCATCTTCAATTAGCATCAACGTATATTCTTTAGTTAATTATCCCAGGGGAGGGAACCCAGAAAAAAGGCGATTCATGGTTCGCGCAAAAAATTTTACTTCATTCTCAGTACCCTTATCGTTTTCACAGACCTTTGCATTTTCGGCCTTAGATTATTTGAAATTATGCCAAGGGCAATTTACTTTTTGATTGAGATGTGGGGTTGTTTCCACAGATGGAAATTAAGAGGATAGTGCAGCCAAATCTTTCACGATGGCTGGCATCATCACATGTGCCAGAAACTGATTC
The DNA here is from genome assembly GCA_027921565.1 of Artemia sinica. NCBI lineage: Eukaryota > Metazoa > Arthropoda > Branchiopoda > Anostraca > Artemiidae > Artemia > Artemia sinica. Next base: position 82,406,558 of record CM051256.1, read on the forward strand.
TCTGCTTCTCTCAAATGTAAATTCGTGAGAGCGAGAATTTTTTTTTGTTTTGATTGTGCTACGCACAATCATTATCTACGAATCTTGAAGACTTCAACTTGCAAATTTAAGGCGGATACTATACAATGTAGACCATGGTGGTCCTTACAGTAGAGACGTGTCGAGGACGACCGATCCAGAGCCAAGCGATGGAAGTAGCAGCAGAGACACTGGTGGAAGAGAGAAGGCAAATGGATTTTTGTAAAGTTGAAGTTAAGTGTTTATCTTTGTAAGGGTGGACCAAGGTAGCGCGTGGGCGGTCATTTATCTTACGGGGGAGGTGTTGGGGTTCCAACCCCTGTTTCTTTTCCTTTCAGATAAATGACCTTTTTTCGTTTTCTTAATTACATTTGCTTATAGTATAATTTCAAAAGACAGGTTAAATTCCGTTACTAAGCAATAGTGGTTTTGCAATAGGTAAGCTTTGAACCAAGTTTATTTTTGTACTTCGGGGTTTGGGAGTCATTGAAAGATAAATCTAAGAGGTTGAATTGGGTTTGAATGGGGATGTAGCTGATTGGCTGGGCCAAGCAGAGGTCCACCCATATGAATAGTTGTGTAAAGATTATTATAATTTTTTTAGTCTGCGTTTTGACCCGTTTGAGGAAGGATATTTTTGTTGTTGTATGTGACCCGTTTGGAAGAATACAAGTAAGGTATTTTCTACAAACTGTGTACTAGTTTCCGTAACCCAGGCAGGGTAGGAATAGAGCTACGAGGTGCCGTCATTATTATATGGACAGGGAGGTTTGTTACCTCCAAGGAGAGAGTTAAGAGATTTTCTAGCCGTAACCCAAGGCGGGTATATTCAACCCGTATAATATAAACCCGTATTTTCAACCCGTATATTACCGCGCCAGGGGCGTTGTGGCCTACCGGTATAACACTGGTGGCAAAACACCACGAACATTGGTGCCAGCTGTAGCTAGCACTACGAACATTGATGCCAGCGGTAGCTAGCGCCACGAACACCCTCGATTACCCGAAAATCCACCCTCAAACCATCTGCGGCTGATGTGAGCCACCCCCTCCCTTTTTGAACGATAGCGAGCCTTGGATCCCTGACTAGGTAGTAAAAATAACTACAGTGTTAGAGTTGCTTCAATAGCAGTAGTAGCAGTAGTAGCAGCAGTATTATTAGTGGTAGTGGCTTGTGCTTATTGCCTTTTGGTCAGTTTAACATCGCTTTCATGATGTGCCGGGAATTTCACCTTGACACGTTAAGCCGTTCCAAAAATATTGTTGATGTGTGCGCTTTTGATATCCTTTTGAAGCCCTTTTCACCTTAATACTCTAAGCCTTACAAGTTGTTGCAAATGAAGTAGTAGTTTAGTAGCAGTGGCAGCATAAGGAAAAGTAGCAGTGGTATTAGTGTTAGTAGTGACATGCATATATTACCTTTTTGTCAATTGATCTCCCCTTTTAAGTCATCTCCGAAAGTTTCTACTTAATACCCAAATCAATTCTTGAGATACGCCCTTTTGACAATCTGCATCCGCATAGTGTGTTTTGATTTAGTTCAATTCCCCTCAATCTTCTGTCACATTTTCACCTTCATACGCTTAGCCTTAATTGTACTAGTCTCATAGTAGTAGTGGTAGTAGTAGGAACAGTAGTAGCAGTAATAGTGTCTAATTAATAGCAGTAACAGAAGTAGCAGCAGTATTAATAGCAGTAGTAACAGGTACATTTTGTCTTATGGTCAACTGAACATCCCGCTCATGAGGCTCCTCAAGTTTCCTCTTGGTATGATAAGCCGTTCCAAAAATATTGCTGATACGCCCGTATCAGCAATCTGTATACCCATATTTTGTTTTTTGATTTAGTTCAAATTTCCCTCAACGTTTCCTCAGATATTTTTGCAATATCCTCAGCCTTAGCAGACAATATTCGATACAGAAGTATTAGTTTTAGTGATAGTAGTGGTAGTAATAACAGTACTTGTGGTCGCAGTAGAAGCAGCAGTAGTTGTAGTAGTAGTAGCGTGCAAATATTGCCTTTTCGGTCAATTGATCATCTCCCTAATCATTTCCTGAAAATTCCAAATTCATACACTCAGTCATTCCTGAGGTACACCCTTTTGACAACCCATATACACATAACATGTTATGATTTAGTTCAACACTCACCTCAATATTCCCTGAAAAGACTCATCTTAATGCCCTTCGTATTTTGGGAAAGTAGAATTTAAACGTGCATACTTTCCCCCAAACACATAATTACTGAGCTTTTCAACAATACTGAAGAAAAATTGATGTCTCAAAACTTTGTTTGGATGTTTGTTATGGAAGATGATGGGCGTGGGGCGAGGTTTCTCTCTGATCACTTTGACTCTTAAAAAGGGCACTATAACTTCCAATTTAAAATCAAATGAGACCCATCTGAATTTAATACGACCACCCATTCTATAAAAACCTTATAAATCCCTAGGCATAACTTAAAGCCCTTCCCCCAGGGCTCTGGGGTTGTTCCGACCCTGGAGACATTGTTATATGTTCTTTGGACTGTTTTAAACAAAATTGCATCGCACAATTTCAATCAGGTACAAGTTGGTGAAAAAAGGAGTAGTCGGGGGGGGGGGGAATAGTTAACCTCCGTCACTATTGACTCTTAAGAGGGAGTTAGAACTTCCGATTTAAACCAAATGAGCCACCTCTAAAGTTTATGCAACCATCCCTTCCATAAGATCCTTAAATGCCACGGGGGCATAACCTACAATTCTGCGCCCTCAGGCTCAGGTGGTTTGTATCAATATCAAAAGCCTTGTTATATGATCTTTGGAATTTTGAATCAAAGAGCTGTCTAAAAATATCTATAGGACGCATCTCGGGAAAACATGATGTGTTGTGTGGTTTTGGGGGGGGGGGGGGGTAGCTTCGCTCTGATCACTTTGACTCTTAAAAAAGGGCACTAGAACTTCTGATTACCAGTCCATTGAGTCCCCTCCAAAGCATATACGACCATCCTTTCAATAAGAACCTTATATGCCCCCCAGAGCATAACTTATAACTCTTGCCCTGAGAGCTGAAAGGGGAAGGGAGGGGGTCTTAGACATAATTTCTAAGCCCTTCAACTACAATGAACAAATTATTATCTCCAAATTTTGATTGGAGGTATTGAAAGAAATGATGAGCGTGGGGGGGGGGGCTTTTTGCTCTCAAATCACTTTGACTCTTAAAAAGAGCATTATAAATTCCAACTTCAAATCAGATGATCCCCATCTGAAGTTTATACGACCACCCATTCCATAAAAATTTATATGCCCTCATGGTACAACTTAGAACCCTATCCCCAGGACGCTGGGGGGTTGTGTCAATCCTAGAGGCATTATTATATGTTCTTTGGAGTATTTTGAACAAAATCACTATCTCATAATTTCAATCATATGCGTTTGGTGAAAAGAGGGATTTTCGGGAGGGTGTAAATGCCCTCCATCACTCTTGACGCTTAAAAAGGAAATAGAACTTCCAATTTTCAACAAAATGAGACTCTTCTAAAGTTAAACAATCATCCCTTCAATAAAAACCTTAAATACCCCGCGCCATAACTTGAAACCTTTGCACCCAAGCTATGGTGGTTTTTATCAACACCAATAGCCTTGTTATATGATCTTTGGACTATTTTGAATAAAATGGCTGTCTCAAAATTTTTATTCGATTTACTTTTGACTCTTAAAAGGGAACTAAAACTTCCATTTTCAACCAAATGAGCCTCTTCTAAAGTTTATACAAGCATCCCTTCCATAAAACCTTAAATGCTCCTGGGGTATAATTTACAACCCTTGCCCCAGATTCTGAGAGTTTGCTTCAACCCCAAAAGCCTTGTTATATGATATTTAGACTATTTCGAATAAAATGATTATCTCGAAATATCTATTAGATGCATTTCGGGACAATATGACGTGTGTGTGTGTGTGGGAGGATAGCTGCCCAACGATATTTTTGACTCTTAAAGGGGGCACTAGGTCTTCTGATTACCAATCCAATGAGACCCTTCCGAAGTTTATAAAGTCACGCTTTCGGTAAAAACCTTATATACCCCCAAGGCATAACTTACAACCCTTGCCCTGAGGGCTGGGGGGGATTTGTCATCCTCAAAGACATAATTTCCGGACGTTTCAACTTTGTTGAACAAAATGGCTATCTCAAAATTTTGATTGGAAGTCTTTTAGGAAATGATAGGCGTGGGGGGGGGGTGCCCTCCGATCACTTTTGACTAATAAAAAATGCACTGGTCGTCTCCATTTCCTATCGAATGAGGCCTTTTTGAAGTTTCTATGACAACTCTTTCTATAAAAACGTTATGTGCCCCAAGGGCATAAATTACAACCCTTGTCCTAAGGGTTGTGTGGGGGGAGGGTCATCTTCAAAGACAAACTAGAACTTCCAATTTTCATCCAAATGAGCCTCTTCTAAATTTTATACAACCATCCCTTCCATAAAAACCTTAAATACCCCCGGGGCATAACTTACAACCCTTGCCCCAGGCTCTGAGGTGTGTTTCAACCCCAAAAGCCGTTATGATATTTAGACTATATTGAATAAGATTGCTATCTAAAAATTTCTATTATATGCATTTCGGGACAATACGACGTGCGTTTATGTGGGTGGGGGGTAGCTGCCCTCCGATCACTTTGACTTTCATTAGAGCATTAGATCTTTTGATTACCAATCCAATGAGCCCCTTTTGATGTTTATATAAAAACCTTATATGCCCCGAAGGCATAGCTTATAACCGTTGCCCTGAGGGCTGGGAGGGGGGGAGGTATTTGCCATCCTCAAAGACAAAAAGTCCAGACCTTTCAACTACGTTGAACAAAATGGCTGTCTCAAAATTTGATTGGAAGTGTTCTAGGAAGGGATCGGCGTCGGGGGGGGGGGGGGGGGATTCGCCCTCCGATAACTTTCGAATAATAAAAAACACACTAGTCCTCTTAATTTCCAATCGAATGAGCCCTTTTCGAAGTTTCTACGACAACGGTTTCTATAAAAACCTTACATAGCCCAATGGCTTTAACTTACAACCCTTGTCCTGAGGGCTGTGGGGGGGGATGTCATCTCCAAAGACATAATTTCCAGACTTTTCAACTACGTGGAACAAAATGGCTATATCAAAATTTTAATCGGGAGTGTTTGATGAAATGATGGGCATGGGGGGGGGGGAGGTCATTCGTCCTTCCATTACTTTCAACTATCAAATGGAACACAGCCATCTCAGTTTCCAATCGAATGATCCCCTTTTGAAGTTTCTACGACAAGGCTTTCTATATTAACATTATATGCCACCAGATCATAACTTACAACCTCCACCCTGAGGCCTTTGGAGGGGGTTGTCATCTTTGGTGGACAGCGTCCCCCCCGGCGATTACCCTACCCCCGAAAAATACCCCCTGGAAAATACCCCCCCCCCCCAAAAAAAAATACTCCCCACAGAAAATACCCCTGCGGAAAATACCTCCCCCCGAAAATATACCTCCGCGGAAAATACCCTCTCCCCAGTGGAAAATAAGGTTTTCCAAATCTGAGAATTTTATTTGATTTTTTTTTAATTCCGTAGGGTGAAGGAATTTTGGTACTTGTGTATTATGCGCCACTCACTCAAGTTTACGCTGTGTAAAATTCGAGGACACATCGGTCTTTTCGTTAGTCTTCGTTTTTAGAAATAAAATTTGGCTATAGATTTGCATGTTAGGGGAGGGAGGAGTATAGCAGGTCTGCATGCAAAATGTGTTTGGTACAATTATTCTGCATATTAGATAGATAGACAAATAAGTGTATTTTAAAGCCAAATATAGGGCCATGAACAGAGTAAATTAACATAAATGAAAGGCATAAATAACATAAACTTTGATCAGCGATCAAACAGTTCGTGGTAACGAACTGTAAGTAAGGAGCGACCCGGCTGAGTAGTAACCGAAACTCTAAAAAACGGAATTTTTATGCCAGTAGTTATATAAAAAGAATCGGATCTTTATGCTGATTTCAAATATATAAGTTTCATCAAGTTTCAGTCTTACCCATCAAAAGTAACGGGCCTGAAAAAATTTGCCTTATTTTCGAAAAAAGGGGGAACACCCCTAAAAGTGATAGAATTTTCCACGGGTGGGATATTTTCCGGGGGAGGGAGTATTTTTTTGGGGGGGGAGGGGATATTTTCCGGGGGGTGGGGGTGGGGGGTATTTTTCCGTGGGGGGTGGGGTTTTTCCGGGAGGGTATTTTACGCGGGGGTTATTTCCGGGGGGGGGGGGGGTAATCGCCTGGGGATAAACGCCTAGAAAGATGACTTTAAAATGGCTATATGCAAATGGCTATATCAAAATGTTGATTGAATGTGTTTCAGGAAAGGGTGGCGTGGGAGGTCCAATTACTTACGACTACTAAAGGGGAACAAGCCGTTTCAATTTCCAATCGAATGAGCCCTTTTTGAAGTTTTATACGACAACTTCTTCGATACGAGGTTCCCGTTCTAAGACCAAAAAAAAAACTTTCTGGCGGACTCTACCTTCAGTATGCAGAGTGCAGCTGATCAAATTATTCAGAATTGTAGCCCAGTTTTAGACTCAAGAAGTTCTTTCTAATCCGGATATGCTTTCGATCCCATTGTTGTACATCTGCCAACTATTGTCGATGAGTCCCCTTTAGTTCCTGAAACACTTGTTGCTGCACCAGAGGTGTCAAATACCCAACCACAAAATACTGACGTTGAACCAGATGTGGAAGAAAAGAAAAAATCTACTTTTCCAGAACAGCCAAGTCTAGTAAATGTTGCGTCAAGAAGAGCCAGTGGTGCCAGCAAATCAATTAGAAGAAATTGAAGAGCCCAGTGGAGTGCTTATCCAAGAGACTCCAGCAAAAGTGGCTCCAGATAAGAAGGAAGAAAAACCCAAGTCTCATTTTGGTTTGAATAATGACGGAAAAGAGAAACCCCAAAACGCTACTGAGAAGACAGGAAAGGTCAGTTGTCAAAATGATTTCTCAGTGATCTCCATAGACATATTTCAATGCGAAAAGCAGAGGAATGCAACATGTGTTTCAAGAAAACCTTCATACGAGACGTGAAGTATGTTGGTTTTTTACGAAAATAGCACCAGTCGCTATTGTAACAGGTGCTACTATTATCACAACCCATCTTTAAAAGAACGTCAAGTGTTAGTCCACCTCGTAAATGAAGAAAAACAAGGAGCATACGATTTTTGGCAAAAAAAAAAACTGCATATGAGACATGAATTCTGGACTCCACCCTCCTAAAGCAGAGGAACATGGGCTATTTAGCGGAAAAACTGTATATACAAAACGGGGAATGCCATCATTTTCTTTTAAAAAGGCTACTGTACTAGAGGTGACAGCTGTGATTATTATCACGGCTCATCTTTAAAAAGAGGGCCGAGGAGATACCCACGGTCTGGAAGATACAAGAAACATTTAAGAACAGTCCATCCCATTTTTGAATGATTTTATTTCCGTACTTTGGACAATGTTTAGAGCATTAGTTTAGAGTTTTTAGTTTAGCTTATTAGTTTAGAGTTTTAGTTTAGTTTTTAATTTAGAATCTTAGTTTAGAGTTTTAATTTAGAGTTTTTAGTTTAGAATTTTATTTTAGAGTATTTAGCTTTAGTTTTAGAATTTTAGCTTAGCTTATTAGATTAGAGTTTTAGATTATAGTTTTAGTATAGAGCTTTAGTTTAGAGCTTTAGTTTAGAGCTTTGGTTTAGAGTTTTAGTTTAGAGTTTTAGTTTAGAGTTTTAGTTTAGAATTTAGATTAGAATTTTAATTGAGGAATTTTAGTTTAGAATTTTAGATTAGTTTTAGTTTAAAGTTTTAGTTTTATAGTTTTAGTTTATATTTTTAGTTTAGAACTTTTGTTTAGTTTTAGTTAAGAGTTTTAGTTAAAAGTTCTAGTTTAGAGTTTTAGTTTACAGTATAAGTTTAGGGTTTTAGTTTAGCTTTAGTTTATAGTCAAAATGTATCTGATATACTTACCAATGTTAGATCCTTTTGAGGAACAAGCAAAAAAGTTACGTTTATTTATATTCACTTAGCGTGGCGGGCACGCTAAGTGAATCTAAATGAACCTAACTAGTTTATTATAGTCAACATCAAAAAAAATTTTTAAAACTTACGATTTCTATTTTTGAAATGATGCTATAAGTTGAGATTTTATTTAATGATGGGTTAAAATGTTTATTGCTGTCATTTAAATCCCAGAAAACAAAGATTTTTAACATTATCATTATATGTACTGTTCCTCGAACTTCAGGCTTTTTTTTAATCAGCGACATAAAAAAAAAACATTCGCAAAGGTGTTGCTTTTTTAATTCATCTACTTCAACATAGTGTAAAATTAAGAAAAAATAATTTAGCCTTCTATTCAGTGATCCAAGGACCGTTATCTTTCGAGGGGTGGCTCACATTTACCACAGTTGGGTATAGGTGGATTCTCGGGCAATCGGGGGCGCTGATAACGAGTATCGGGGTGCACAAGTTCGAACGCTTGTAGAACATGATCATCTTAGCCTATAAAGTCAAATTTGGTCTACAACTACGTGAGACTGCTCTTGATTTATTTTACACAGTAAAATAAACTTAAAAATTTATAAATTTGACACTGTCTGAATCCTAGGAACGATTACTTTCACCTGGTATTTTTAGTTTTTCCCACAACCTTTATTTTTTTAGTTAATTCCTATTTAATTTTAAAAACAAGATTTTTAATATACTTTTTCTTAGTTTTTTTTCGGTTTTTTTCTGAAATGTTTGCCTACATAAGTATATTTTTTATGCTTTATTCGAATTTTCCTCGTCATTACGAGTCAAACCGTGTGGCTCTTTTCCAAAAAATCTTAATTCTTAAGCAAATATTTATTTTTTTCTAGATAATGTCATAGCTTTCAGAAAATAAAATATCAAATATTTAAAACTGAACATGAAACAGTGGCTCAAATCTCTTTTTCTTCTTCGTCTTCGGAATCGTTCTGATTCACATCGGAAAGTAGGCATTTTTGGGGGTCAGCTCCAGACTTGCATGCGCTGTCACAAAAGCCTTTTTTGGAGCATTTGCAGCGCAAGCCACACCTCGTCTTGTCACAGTTACAAAAAGAAAGCGATGCTAGCCGATGCGGCATCGCAGAAACTAGGTTTGGTTTCAGTTCATGATCTTCAATTCTCCAGCCCAAATCGGTAGCCTGAGTTAAATCAATACGGGGCTTGTGGCTTTGGATCCAAATCAGTGACTGAAACATGCCGCTGTTCAAATGAAGCAAAAACGAGATATCAGTTGGCGGTAAACGCTGCAAATCCTCCAATCTTGGGTACAAATGTGCTCGAAGATCACTCAGACTATTGAAGTTAGTCGCACTTCTGCCATACACTGTAACCACAACCTGCTTACAGGCGTTGACTAACCTATCACTTAGCACAGATGATCGATTCTCTGCAAGGGCTCTAACTTCATGACATAAAGACCCCAACAAATTTTCCGAAGACTTCGCAGCACAGAAAAAGCGAACCTTTCCAATTCCATACAGAAAGCTTGTGGTACCACATCAACTCAAGCTGTGGACAAGCGGCAAGGCGTTGCAAAACTGAAATTAGTATGCAGCTAGTAAGACGATATCAATATCGTTGGCTTGTATTATCACAAGTGTGCTCTTTCGTCTTGCGGCAACTGCTGTGTGGTATAAAATCCGAGTGTCTGCTTCCTCATGGCCAGACAAGAGATCGTCATCAACAGAGCTTCTAAGGGGCGAAACGGTATCAGCTATGTCGACTCTAAAAACTTCCAGCGAGATGAACCATCAGACGGGTCGAAATTTTGTACTCCGAGACCCCGAAAAGAAATTTCAAGAGTCGACCTTTTGCTGAGCGACTACTGAGAATCCCGTCCCAGAGTGTTGCAACTTTGCTGGAGGAATTGAACGGGCTGAAAATATTTCCTCTAGGATCTCCTCTTCTTTCTCGACAGCCAGATGCTTCTTTGAGGTTGAACGAGTAGTCATTACGGGTTTTATCGTCACTAAGACCGTCATGCCTTTCACCAACCAAATGGGTAGACTGACAAGCTTCGAGTAAGTTACAAAGAATCCAATCGTAAACTCTTATTCCAAAATCTGCTTGCCTCTCATTTTGTCCTGGTCGATAGCGCCTTATGACACTCATGACATTAACTGCATAATCAGATCGAGGAGAGTCTTCAAAAAGCATATGTGGAATCATTTTTGGCCATGACTGCAAGCCAGACTGTTGCAGAACGTATTTCAAAGCTGTTGACTTTGTACCAGTGCGAAGCTGAGTCTCCCTACTACTTGACGATAATGCTGCAAGTGAGGCCAGATATAGCTGTAGCTCGTACTTCAGCAGCTCACAGCGGGGCGAAGTTTGTGTAGAATTTGCAAGACGCAGAGCTCGTTTAAGCAGATCAGTTTCCCCAATTTTTTTTTTGTAGCTGTTTCTTTTTTTCCTTTTTTTGGCAACAGAGACGAAAGTTCGCACAATACCAACTTTTACTTTCGTGGATGTCCCTTCGAGACGAGCTCTTCCCTGTCAGATTCGTAAACGCAGTGATATCTTCATGGTGTTTCATTGCCTCGTCATCCATGTTCAGGTTTGCTTTCAGCGTTCTGTTGACTGCTGCGAAAAAGGGGAGAGTTGCCAGATCCCTGGCATTCTCATTCGTTGTCGTACCAACGATACCAGAAACTCCTCGATGATCTTTTGATGTCCAGACTCACGGTCGACTCTAAAGCCAGATCGCATGCAATGCTAGAAAAAAACGGCTTTGTTGGTTTCCTAACAACAAAATTGTCACTTACAAACTCTCTGTAAACTTCCTGCACTTTTTCAGGCATGCGTAGCATTGCTTCTAGGTTAAGCGCAGCTGCGGCGTATTGTCCGGTACGGACAAGATCTAAATAATTGATCCAGAGGTTATGACTCCTTATGGTAGACCTGGACTCGAGATTTCAGGCATGCGTAGCATTGCTTCTAGGTTAAACGCAGCTGCGGCGTATATGTCCGGTACGGACAAGATCTAAATAATTGATCCAGAGGTTATGACTCCTTATGGTAGATCTGGACTCGTTGTACTTCGAGAAAAGACGGGCCATACTGTACAACGCATCTCCCATCTGTTACATGCTTCAGAACTAGTTGTACCAACATGATGTACCTCACGCAAGACAACTGACACCTCCTAAAATCGTTGTTGCCGGAATCCTTACCTTTAGCTAGATCAGATATATATCCTAAATCATTTCCTTTTATCACAACATCAGATAGCGTCAAAACCGAACTTTCGAAGGAAAGTTCAGTTTGGCTAGCCAATACTTACCTCATACGTTGGCACATCTATTAAAAAAAGCTTTCTTTGGTTTTGCAATGCAAATACGGGGTCAAGACACCACAATTCCACCGAAAAAAAAACGTTTCCACAGCGATCCAGTCCCTCTCCATAGCCAATTCAGACCAGTTTCTATTTTGAACTAAATCCCTTATAATTCCTTACCTCTCAATGAGCGGAGAGGAGGGAGGGACTCTATGTACCAACGTATGAGGTAAGTATCGGCTAGCCAAACTGAACTTACCTTCGAAAGTTCCGTTTTGGCGTCGCCATTACCTCATACGTTGGTACATCTATTAACAAAAGCTAAGATTCCAACCGATTTGGTGGTGGGTTCATAAATCAACTAATATAAAATATTAGTATCAAACTCAAATATTATAATGTATAAACTATAAAACTGTCTGAACCGTGACAAAATGTTGAGCATCGGTTCGATCTTCTATTTCATGAAGATAGTGTTGTCTGGGAGTAGACTCCGAAGACCAGCCAGCAGTACTCATTATATCAGCAAGTAATACTGATTTTGATAGCGCCCATGACGCCGTCATGGATCTAGTGTCATGTGCTTTCCTTTTTCTACACTCTTATTTTGCTGCCTCATATGCCATAGTTATGGCCTGCTTTATCCAAGAAGAAATGGTTCCAGCTGCCACCTCTCGTGGTGCTGTTTTAGAAAAAGGAATGAAGAACCTTTTTTTCTCCCCTTTTCTGATCACCACGTTAGCTGTTCGCTGTGCTTAGGCCGATAGTATTCTCACTGGACACAAAGCTGGATCTACATCTAGCGCGGGAAGAAGGATAGGAGAAAGTATCTCATGAGGCTTCACGGTTTCGGGTCTAAACAAAGGGAGAAACCTGAGAGTTAATGAATTATCCGAAAATTGTATTGTACTGAAAGACAAGGCATGTATTTCACTCCTTCGATGACCAGATGCGATGGCAGTAATGAATACCGTCTTAAGAGTAACATCCTTCATATCAATATTCCACAAGTCAAGAAATCGTGAAGTTCTAAAATACCTTAGAACAAGGCCACGACCCCAGGCAGGAATATCAAGTTGTGTCCGCGGTGACTCGTGCCAAAATTCTTTATCATTTTCGTCAAACAAGTATCTTTGCTGATATCTGTTCCTGTAGCTAGAGCTAGCGTTCAGCATATTGCTGCTTTATAACCTTCTATCGTTGATGGTGCGAGGTTTCGACCAGTCTTTAGATGTATCATGAATTTTGCAACTGTCTGAGTACTGGTTTCGAGAGGATTAATCTTCCTTTCACTACACCAACCTACGAACATTTGCCATTTTCCATTGAACAATTCAATGGTAGATCGTCGCTGGACCGGGCAATTGCACGGGCTGATTCTTTAGAAAAACCTCTCTTTTCGAGTCCACGCTCGATATCTTCCAGCCGTGTAAATTTAGATTCATTAATGCTGGGTGGCGAAGTCGACCCTGCTGGAGGAGATCTGACTAATCTCGAGGGGTATAGGAAAGTCTACTAGCAGGTTGAGAAGATTCGTGTACCAAGCTTGGCGAGGCCCTCGCGGAGCAATTAGCATTATTCGGCAATTCACAGACTTTCGAACCTTCTCGAGAACCTTTGGATTAGGGCAAATGGAGGGAAGGCATAGCTGGGTTTGCTTGACCAATCGTGGACAAGGTCATCTGCGCCGATCGCAAGAGAATCGAAAACTGGTGAGAAATATACGTCGATCTTCCGGTTCAATCGAGTCAGGAATAGATCGACTTCTCGCAGTCCATACTCTTTTGACAGGGCTCTGAAGACACTCTCGTTGAGACTCCATTCCGTAGGCAGACCTTTTCCTTCTCGTGACAGTGTGCCGGCTACTAGATTGAGTGACCCAGCGATGTGTCTTGCCCTCAAGTGAACGTTCAGGGCCATCGTAATCTCGAAGAGCTTTATGGGTTCCTCCTCTAGGGAGAAAGAACGGGTTCCGCCCTCTTTGTTTATGTAATTGACTACAGTCGAGTTCTCCGTCGCTACCATGACTACCTCGTTTCTTAGCTCCTCCGCAAAGGCTTTGATTGTGTTGGCTACGGCTCTCGTCTCGAGGCAATTTATATGAAGAGATTTCTCTTTTGGAGACCAAGTCCCCGAAGTGTCTTGATGTTGGTCCTCTAGATAGCCACCCAGCCCGTAGGTTGAGCTGTCGGTGAATATTGTTTTGGAAACAATAGGGGGCTTGAGAGGAAGGCCTTAACTCGGCCAATCTTTGTTCAGCCACTGTGAAAATGCCTCTTTCATCTCTGTCGTAAATTAGAACGTTTAAATGTACGTTGCTCCGAGATTTGTTCCACAATCTGAGCATTAGTAACTGACATTTCCTGAGATGTAGTCTGTTGAAAGGAATTGCTCTTGAGCCCGCATTGATGAGTCTAATCAGCTTCATCAGTTGCCTTATTGAGGCATGCGATTTTTCCAGAGCTGCCTTGATTGCATGTATCAAGTTCTGAATCTTTTCCGGGGTTAGGGACACCCTCTTTACCTCCTGTTCTACCAGAAAACCCAAGAAATATGATCCGTCACATAGGTTGCAATTCTGATTTCTCGCTCGCATGAACCCGAGTCTTTGCAGGAGAATCATCTGATTTCTCGCTCAGCAAGAACCCAAGTCTGAGCTGGAGAATCATAATGGTCTTTACATTGTTCTGTACTAATGACTTTTGGTAATTATGCAGAATTTATTTGTTCATGTAAGTATGCCATTGGATGGTTTGAAGATGGTCATAGCTCACGATGGCACTTTGAACTGAAATATTTTGTTTTTGAAAGTGAACCCTAACCTCATTCTGTGAGTTAGGTCCTTAAAGTCGGCGGAAAACATGAAATACTTTCCAGAGATAATAATTTTGAGTATGCTCTAGAAAGAATATTTGAAAGATGCCGTTGACATCTATTAACATAATCCAAAAACTTTATCAGTTTTTGGGATAGTGTCAGGAGAGACGTTCTCTGCCTTTAACATCTTTATGACAGTATCTAACGTGAGGTCACTGTATGATAGCATGCTCACAGTCACTCGTGTGGAAGAATCTAAGGCCAAGAATGACTCTGTCAACTGATATGAACTTTATGTCCTCTGCTTATCCAATTGATGGTAACAAAATGAACTTTGGGTTTACGCGTGGTGCCTGTAAAGCTGAAAATGCGTCTTGACATTTGTAAGCTCTTGCTCGGTCCGGGATGCCAAAAGGGTCAAAGAAGTACTACGTTTTGGAATTATATTTTCTTCAATATTCAAATTATATACTGTTATCCAGCTAGCATAGCATACTTGTAATTGGACGCTGGAAGTAAATTTAACTCTAATCACCAAAAAGTTACCACATGCCAGACAAGACCTATAGGTTAGCGCTGTAGTCGTTACAATACTATGCAATGACGGTACGTATGTCCAAGGCGTCGTGACCTCATATAATGGCAGTCTGTACTTCCAAAGCATTATGACCTTATGCAATGAAGGTCTGCACTCCCAAGGCGTTATGACCTTATGTAATGGTGGCCTGTACACCCAAGGTGTTATTTTCTTATGTAATGCCGGCCTGTACGCCCAAGGCGTTATGACCTTATTTAATGACGGTCTGTACACCCAAGGTGATTTGACCTTATGCAATGACGTCATCCATACCCAAGGTGTTGCGACCCTATGTAATGACGGTCTGTACGCCCAAGGTGTTATGAACTTATGTAATGGTAGTGTGTACACCAATGGTGTTATGTCCTTGTGTAATTCCGGTCTGTACGCCCAAGGCGTTATGACCTTATATAATGATGGCCTGTATACCCTCTATGTAATTAGTATTATACCATACCATAAATATTGGGGTTAATACACCCAAATGATTAAAATACAAATAATTACAAATAAGACACAAAAATTCACTTCTGGAATATTCTTTTTCATGATTTCTGCGTACCATCAGGGTTGCCAGCTGCCAATATCTAAAAAGGGGTAAAAACTGAGGAAAAGGGGGAAACTTTACTCAAAGACTGAAAGTCCGCGCTTTCGCTCGGCCTGGTATGTCGAGAGGATCAAAGAAATTATCACGTTCTGAGAGTGGCTTATTCTTTGTTGTTGACTGCAGTTCTTCTGAGCGCTGCTTGATGAAGTTTTTCAACATTGGGGAGAAAGGTAACGTGATCAGCTGTTTTCTCTTGAATGGCTCAATTTCAAAAACCAGCTCTGCAGGTTTTGAAATTATCACGTTCTGAGAGTGGCTTATTCTTTGTTGTTGACTGCAGTTCTTCTGAGCGCTGCTTGATGAAGTTTTTCAGCATTGGGGAGAAAGGTAACGTGATAAGCTGTTTTCTCTTGAATGGCTCAATTTCCAAAACCAGCTCTGCCACCGAGCAAGGCTGTTGGACGGTAATACTAGGCCTGGGGCAAATGGTATCACCCAGTACTTCGTATACAAGGTCCAGCGACTCTGCCAAAGAGACCATGTCATCTGTTCCGGGACCGGTGCCTAATTTTAACCAACCATAAAATCTTTATAATTAAATGCTGGGCCTAATCTGAGCTGCAATCTCCAGACCAACTTATCCCTTGCCAGAAGCCCTATAGCGCCGTAGGCGTTATAACCTTGTGTAATGGTGGTCTGTACGCCCTAGGCGTTATGCGCTTATGTAATGACAGCCTATACGCCCTAGGCGTTATGTCCTTATGTAATAACGGCCTGTACGCCCTAGCCGTTATGACCTTATGTTATGACGGCCTATACGCCCTAGGCGTTATGACCTTATGTAATGACGGCCTGTACTCCCTAGGCATTATGAGCTTATGTAATGACGGCCTATACGCCCTAGGCGTTATGACCTTATGTAATGACGGCCTATATGCCCTAGGCGTTATGACCTTATGTAATAACGGCCTGTACGCCCTAGGCGTCACAACCTTATGTTATGACGGCCTATACGCCCTAGGCGTTATGACCTTATGTAACGACGGCCTGTATGCCCTAGGCATTATGACCTTATGTAAACTTATAAAATATAAACCTATGAAAGGTATTATCCATACCCAAATACTGGATTTACCGCAGCTAAACCATTAAAATACAAATAATTATCTGGCCTACTAAACACAGGCCTAGAATAAAAGTAGATATTTATATAAATATGAATAAATATGTTAAAAATTTGTATATGTTTCCTATGTAGGAAACATAGGAGAAACATTTCTGAAGTACATCATGCATTTTAAAAACGCATAAGAGTTTATAAAGAAAAAGGTTGCAAAATTTACATAATATGGTTTTTCATCTTTTCAACATTTGAATTAACCACTTTAGTGGCACAAAAATAAACAAAAGAAAGACTCGTGGAACAGTCTTTTAAGGTACTAAAAATCAAATCAAAAATTGAATTTTTATATACAAATCGCAGTAGTGTCCTGGATATCTCTATTGAAGAAGGTACAATCATTAGCAAACATTACACATACTCCCAAAAAGATGTTGTGAATAACTGCGCAATATGCATGCTGGGAGGGTAGGAAATTCCTCTCCTATTACACAAATATTTGAATATAAACTCATTTTTCTTTTTTACTAATAAAAAGTGTTTTATATGTTGAATTAAAACCAAGAACTACCTTGGATAGTGTCTATCCTTATGACCCCTTGCACCACGAAATAGAAACTGGTCTGAATTGGCTATGGAGAGGGACTGGATCGCTGTGGAAACGTTTTTTTTCGGTGGAATTGTGGGTGTCTTGACCCCGTCTTTGCATTGCAAAACCTAAGAAAGCTTTTGTTAATAGATGAGGTAATGTATGAGGTAATGGCGACGCCAAATCTTTGCTTTTGTCGAGTGGATGCCTCGGGTTTTCGTGACTGGTTTTTTAGAGGTGTCCACATAATTAGAAAGTACCATCTTAACTAATTAATGATGAATAAACAAATAAACACGAAATTTTTCTTTAAATAGCAGCTGAATTAAGTAAATAGTTTCACTTGTTACGTTAAGTTTTTATAGTTATTAAGGATAATCCAGCCCGTCATTGAAGCCGTAAGCCCACTAACACACTTAGAGGAGCATGATCTGACTACCACCTAAGCATTATTCAGTAGTCTTACACGGTGTTGTCAAGCATTAATATTTGCTAAACTCTAAATATTGCGAATTGTTAAAATCAAATTCAGGCAAAGTATATAAGAAAATACGGGCAAATTTAAAAATCATAGCCTTACAATGTTGATACAAATGAATTACAGGTAGTTGACAATATAAGGAACATATGGGGAATTCAGAGTGTAGGCTATCTATAACGCTAACAATTTCGAGTTTCTAGTAGACAGTAATCTATATACCGAGAGTACTCTATGCCTCTCTACCTTAGTTTCTGCCCTAGGATGGATTTTTGACTATCTATCAGTAAGTGAATGAACCATATTTATACAATTCTGTTGCTGTATTTGGCTTACAATTTTTATTCACTTCCACCAAGTTGACTACACCTAGTTCAAAAAATCAAGCTAACCAAGTTCAAAAAATCAGGCTCACCAAGTTAAAAAATCAAGCTCACCAGGTTCAAAAAATCAAGCTCACCAAGTTCAAAAATCAAGCTCACCAAGTTCAAAAAATCAAGCTCACCGAGTCCAAAAAAATCAAACTCACCAAGTTCAAAAAATCCAGCTCACCAAGTAACAAAAAATCAAGCTCACCAAGTTAAAAAAAAAAAATCAAGCTCATCAGGTTAAAAAAATCAAGCTCGCCAAGTTAAAAAATCAAGCTCACCAAGTTAAAAAAATTAAGCTCACTAAGTCCAAAAAAATCAATCTCACCAAGTTAAAAAAAATCAAACAGACTTGGTTGCAACCAAAAACATATTTTCGTGAGTTACTTGTTGGTTGGTTGACTCTATTCGAAATAAGTCAGAAAGAGCTCTATTTATTGCTGAAAAAATTCCATTTTAAAGAAGAATCACTAAAAACCATAATTTCTTTGGAATCATAGCCTACACAAATCCCATGTGAGAAAAAACTGATTTGATGATAAATCAATGGGTGGGGGCTTATGTTTGCGCTTCAGATACGCAAAGTGACATTCTAAGTATTAATTCAAAGAGTATGGGTGACATATCAGACTTTTGGCGCTGGGTCACCCATTTGAAAACGAAGGTCTATTCTCAGCTCCTCTAATTCGGAGAGTCTCAATTCATATTTTTGACGGAATTGTGACCACAGAATTGAAGCTTCCTTGATTTCTTTTTCACAAGAAGAATTCATAAAGAAAAACATTCAATAGCGAACTGCTCAATGATGTAACATGTGTCACTGCTTTTACTTTTTTGACGCTATGTGACCCATCTTAAAATGTTTCTTAGGCTTGCATGGTGTCTATTAGCTTTTGTATATCTTTTATCTGAGACCTGAATCATGGGAATAAGTAGTCTACAATATAGAGGAAACCTATGCTTTTGTCCATGAAACCAAATTAATTTTAAGAATGCATTTTCAAAACACACAATTTTTAAGAAGCAGGATCAAGAATGCATTTTAAGAATGCATTTTTCAAAACGCACAATTTTTAAGAAGCAGGATCATAGGCGTAGAGTAGGAGGTTTCGAGGGATAGGGCAAAAATTTCAAGAGACAGTGCTACCGCTTTACTGTAAAAACAGTCTTTTCTACCAGAATTGAATCCTCCCCAGGGGCAGCTGAGATTCTACACCAAAGATCAAGATGCCCGATCTAGATTGATTTATTTTCACTGACGGGGAGGGGGTTTAAGAAAGATAATAGTCTTATATGTTTATAAAGCTTAAAAGGCTAAAATTTGGAAGTTACCTGGCAGCAACTGACGACACTTATTTTTCGTTTATCATAGAATTTTTGTAGAACATTGTCAGCCTGAGATATAGTCACAACTCTGTTGTCCGTAATCTGATGGCCAATATTGACCCTTGATTTGACCGCTTCAACATTGCCATTTAACGAAAATCGACTGGAGATCAGAGTTTCTTGATAGGAGTCATCGTCCGACACTTCCTCCTCTTTCTCTTGCAATTTTTCTTTTAGGGGTGTGAGACTTGTGGCGTGGCAATTTTTGGCATTTTCATACAAGTAACATCCGAGTCATTTACCATAATTTATCCTGAAAATATACGATTGCTGTAAAACATCTTTAAATATTTGAAAGATTTCCCTTATAATAATATAGTCCCTTATAATCAGGGGCGTAGCAACAGTATTTTTATTGGGGGAGGGGGGTCAAGAGGGGGTGCTATTGAAGTAGGACTGATTGTAGGACATGATATTGAAGTAGGGTGCTATTGAAAGGACAACAGGATAGTTGACCTTATAATGCCCTGCAACGGGGTCCATGTGTGAGAAAAAATAAGTATAACCAGGTATCATATCAAGGGCGATGTGAAATATACTCAGTTAGCTATTGACATAGACCCGGCGAAAGAAATTGAGCAGCGAAATTTCCTACTCCCGATTTATGTGAGGGGACATATTCTTAAATTTCTTTACAGTACGGTGCTAAGCCATTCGGCATAAAGACAAATAAAACTTCGACCCATATAATAAATGACAAGCCGTATCTTCTTCACAACTCTAAGCTATTTCAGTGCTACCAAATGAGGCAGACATTAGATTGCTGGCAGATGAATTGACATCATTGTAAGGGTACTTCATATAGTGTTGTGTGGCTGCTGGCAATGAGGCAAACATTTATAACGTGGGTGAAGGAGTCTTGATTTTTGTCAAGTTCAGTGATGAAATAAAATTATTCCATTTGGACGTATGTATTACGTAGATTCCATCTGCGTCTGAAACGCAAACGCAAGACTGAAACGCACAGAAACGTTTCAGTCTTGCGTTTGTAACACATACCGTACAGTCTTTGAACAATTTTATTGCGTTGATATGTTTCATTGTTTTTATCATAGGCAGCGCAATAGCGCTGCCTAAGTTAAGAACGATGTTGGCACAATGTGTTATTTATTTTTGGTCTTAGACCAGGGCACTTCGTATCGAAGAAGTTGTCGTAGAAACTTCGAAAAGGGCTCATTCGATTGGAAATTGGAGTGACTACTGCCCTTTTAAATAGTCGAAAGTGATTGAAAGGCAACTAACACCCCTTCCACTTTGATTTCCTGTATTTGATTTCCAGATAGAAATTATGTTTTTTGAGGAGGACACTCCCCCATAGCCCTCAGGGGAAGGATTGTAAGTTATATCCTGGGGCATATAAGATTTTTATGCAAAGCGTTGTCGTAGAAACTTCAAAAAAGGCTCATTCGATTGGAAATTCAAAGGGCTAGTGTCCTTTTTAATAGTCGAAAGTGATTGGAGGGTAACTAACCCCCTCTCACGCCCACCTTTTCCCCAAACACATCCAATCAAAATTTTGAGATAGCCATTTTGTTCAACATAGTTGAAAGCCCTGAAAATTAGGTCTTTGAGGATGACACCCCCCCCCCCCCCCCCCCCCCACGGCCTTCAGGGCAAGAATTATAAGTTATACCCTGAGGGCATATAAGGTTTTCAAAGAAAGCGTTGTCGTAGAAACTTCAAAAGGGCTCATTCGACTGGAAATTTAAATAGCTAGTGCCCTTTTTAATAATTGAAAGTGATTGGAAGGCAACTGATGGTTGCCTTCCAACACCCCTTCCACGCCCACCATTTATCCAAACACATCCAATCAAAACTTTGAGATAGCCATTTTGTTCAACGTAGTTGAAAGTTCTGGAAATTAGGTCTTTGAGGATGATAAACCCCCTCAGAGCCCTCAGGGCAGGGTTACAAGTTATACCCTGGGGCATATAAGGTTTTTATTGAAATCTTTGTCGTAGAAACTTGAAAAAGGACGCGTTCAATTGGAATTAAAGGAGCTATTGCCCTTTTTAATTGTCGAAAGTGATTGGAGGGCAACTAAACCCTCTTACACCCACCTTTTCCCCAAACACATACAATCAAAATTTTTAGGTAGCAATTTTGCTCAATGTAGTTGAAAATTTTGGAAATTAGATATTTAAGGATTACATTCCCCCTCCACCCCCCACAGCCCTCTGGGCAATGGTTGTAAGTTATGCCCTGGGGCATATAAGGTTTTTATAGAAAACGTTGTCGTAGAAACTTCAAAAAGGGCTCATTCCATTGGAAATTGAAATGTATAGTGGCCTTTTTAATAGTCGAAAGTAATTGGAGGGTAACTAACTCCCCTCTCACGCCCACCATTTTCCCAAACCCTTACAATCAAAATTTTGAAATAGCCATTTTTTTCAAAGTAGATGAAAGTTCTGGAAATTATGTCCTTTGAGCATGACAATCCCTCCCCAACCCTCAGGGCAAGGGTTATAAGTTATGCCCTTGGCGCATATGAGGTTTTTATAGAGAGCGTTGTCGCAGAACTTCAAAAAGGGCTCATTCGATTGAAAATTCGAAGAGCTAGTGCCGTTTTTAATAGTTGAAAGTAATTGGAGGGCAACTAACCCCCCTCTCACGCCCAACATTTCCCCAAACACATCCAATCAAAATTTTGAAATGTTCATTTTGTTCAACGTAGTTAAAAGTTCTGGAAGTTAGGTCTTCTAGGAAGACAACCCCCTCAGAGCCCTCAGGGCAAGGGTTGTAAGTTATACCCTGGGGACATATAAGTTTTTTTTTATAGAAAGTGTTTGTCGTAGAAACTTCAAAAAGGGCTCATTTGACTGGAAATTGAAAGGGATAGTGCCCTTTTTAATAGTCAATAGTGAATGAAACGCAATTAACCCCCCTCTCACGTCCACCACTTTCCCTAAACACATTCAATTAAAATTTTGAGATAACCATTTTGTTCAACGTAGTTGAAAGTTCTGGATATTATGATTTTGAGGATGACAAAATCCCCAAATCCATCAGGGCAAGGGTTGTAAGTTATGCCCTGGGGGCATATCAGGTTTTTATGGAAAGATCGTTGAGACTTCAAAAAGGGCTCATTCGATTGAAAACTGAAAGGGCTAGTGGCCTTTTTAACAGTCGAAAGTGATTGGAGGGCAACTAGCGCCCCTTTGAAGCTCACAATTTTCCCAAACACATCCAATCAAAATTTTGAGATAGCCATTTTTTTCAACGTAGTTGAAAGTTTTGGATATTATGTCTTTGAGGATGATCAACCCCCCCCCCCCCACGACCCTCAGGGAAACGGTTGAAAGTTATGCCCTGGAGGCATATAAGGTTTTTATAGAGCGTTGTAATAGAAACTCCGAAGGGCTAGTGCCCTTTTTAATAGTCAAAAGTGATTGGAGGAAAACTAACTAAACACTCCTCCCACGCCCACCATTTCCCCAAAAACATCCAATAAAAATTTTGAGATAGCCATTTTGTTCAACGTAGTTGAAAAGTCCGGACATTATGTCTTTTGAGGATGACACTCCCCCCAAAGCCCTTAGCGCAAGGGTTGTAGGTTTATGCCCTAGGGGCATATAGGTTTTTATAGAAAGCGTTATCGTAGAAACTTCAAAAAGGGTTCATTAGATTGGAAATTGAAAGTGCTAGTGCCCTATTTAATAGTTGAAAGTGATTGGAGGGCAACTAACACTCCTTTCAAGCCTACCATTTCCCCAAACACATCCAAACAAAATTTCGAGATAAACATTTTGTTCAACGTAGTTGAAAGTTCTGGAAATTCGGTCCTTGCCAGTTTTGTCGCGGAAACTTCAAAAAGGACTCATTCAATTGGGAATTGAGCGGGCTAGTGCCCTTATTAATAGTCAAAAGCGGTCGGAGGGGTGAATCTACCAGCATACAACTATGCTGGTAGACAAATAATCTACCAAGCATACAACCACCACAAATCAGTATCAATAAATAAATGAAACCCAAAACAAAAAGAAATCAAAATAATTTAAACTCAAAACGAGCAGAAACTAATCTGAGTAGGGTTCTAAACCCTATGCTTTCTAAAAGCCAGAACATAATTTGTACTTTATTGAAAAAAAAAAATCTTTTAAAAGTTTTAACTTATAACTCTAAGAAAACAAAAATTAATTAAGATTTTATGGAATAAATATCAGCACATGTATAATAAACTGACAATGCACATTTTTTTCAGTAAATTCATTTGAATTTTTTCAGTAAAGTACAAATTATATTCTGGCTTTTAGAAAGCATAGGGTTTAGAACCCTACTCAGATTAGTTTCTGCTCGTTTTGAGTTTGACTTATTTTAATTTCTTTTTGTTTTGGGTTTCATTTATTTATTGATACTGATTTGTGTTAGTTGTATGCTTGATAGATTATTTGATTCTATTTTTGTTCATTTTTGGTTTAATGGAGTTCTTTACTTTTTTTGAAAAACTTATTTTGTGCAAAAAGTTTTTTGATTAATTTCAGAAAACGATCGATTTTTCAATCCTCATTTCTCGTATATAATACACAATAGTATAATTTAGGAAGGGTTCTTAAAATTTTTCGTTTGGGGGGGGGGGAGATCACCCCCATCGCCTCCCCTTGTATCCGTGCCTGAACCAGCGGTCATCCACATAGAACTTATGCCAGATTAGAATAGGCAGCTTTTTAGCAATATGAATGTTAAGTGCGTATTGGCAAATATACCATACCTGATTATACTTGGCAATAAAACTGGACGTGCATTTCTTCAGTTAGGAACGAGAAAAGAGAAAACCCGTTTCCATCTTGTGAACTTTAACTATAATGAAATCTGAAAACACGTTTTTTTTTTTAATGAAAGTAAAGAGCGACTTTGAAACTCGAAACAAACTGAAATTATCTTGCATGTTGATGGGACTAACAGCCCAAAACGTCCAATTTTTAAACTAAATTTGGCAAATGTTAAAGTATGACATAATTGCAATTGTTTTATTTACCAATTGGGTTTCAACATATTTAAACGGAAAATGTTACTGATGAAAGCAAATTCACATCAATGAGTCCTTCCACTCTTAAATATTTGGAAAAACTTTTTCATCCCGTTCAAATTTCTTTTGTGTGTTCATTTAATATATTTAATTTCCAAAATGAAAAGCAATTTGGTACTTATTAAGAATCCAGAAAACACGCGAGAAGTAAAGTTTTCGTTAATGCTAATGAAAAAAAAAAGTATGATAAAAATATAATAGTTTAGAAACAAATTTGGGCTATTTATTTGCACATTAAGGGGTGGGGGTAAGGCATTGCATATATCAAATACGTAACCTAACCTAGGTACCTTATTTCGGCCTTTCAACCCCAAAAAACTAAAGCTTAAACATTTTTCACGGAGTGAGCAATACCTCACATGGCAGTCGAAACCTGTTTTTCATTAGGATTTCATTAGATTCTAGATTCGGTTCTTCGCCTGTTTTCTAGATTCTTAATAAGTAGCCTACCACCAATTTTCCTAAATAAGCTATCTTGGCATAAAAAAAGAGAAGATTTCCCAATTCAGCACCGTACTCCAGACTTCACCCTATGTTCATCTACATACATATCCTTTAAAATGAAGGGAGGTCAAAGGTTAAAATAGCATTCATCTGATCAGTCGTCCAAATCACTTGAACCATTTTGCAACGGAAATGCGGGCCAAAAAAAACACTTTTCAGGTCTACGGTACGCTTCTTCCCCATAAGCGAATACCAGCCTGAAGTAATAGCCCATCGCCCATCGCCCTTGCCATCGCCCAAGGTTCAAATGAATAGGCCCATTTCATTTTAAAGCCCATTTTTCGCTGATTCATAATATATACGTCGTTGTAAGAAAAGGGTTTTGAATTTCTTAAAAAAAACTTTATTTAGGAACTAAATTGAATTCAAGACTTTTAAACGCGGTAAGACGTATATATTATGAATCAGCGAAAAATGGGCTTTAAAATGAGCTACTAGTCAAGCAGATAAGGTTTAGTCCCAGAAGGAGTTTCTGACCCCTTAGAATCTTCTCTGCTGAGAGTCAATTGTGTTAAAGTATTTTTAATAGTCCTTTAAGCTAAAGGAGACAAAATTTGGCAACACTGTAATCAATTTGAAATATTAGGCGATCGGCGAGGGATGTTTTCTTCAAATTCGACAACACTGAACACAGGGCGATGGCCAGGGCGATGGGCTATTACTTCAGGCTGGTTAAGCGAATTCACTAGAAATCAACTTTAATAGTTTTCGTACGCAACTATAGGAAGCACTTTCAGTTAGTTTTACTGTAAAATGATTTATAATAGCGGTTCGTTGTTTGTGCATTAATTGAAAAACCTTTCGAAAAGAGATTTTTCACAGAAAAGTAAAGAGTCATTAAACTTAAGAGACCAGCAGAAATAAAGTCCCATAAAAATTCAAGTCTAAAATAACCAGAAACTACTATCAGAGAATAAATGGAACCCAAAACTAACAGAAATCAAAATTATTGATCATATAAAAATGAAGATAACAGGTAGTCAATGGATAAGGGTGAATAAATAAATTTCAAAACGATGAAAATTAAACTGAATATTCAAGTTAATTTTACAACAAACAACAATAACCACAAAGAGGAGTTTTGCTACTGCCACCGTCCTCCACCCCTTTATCATAAAAGTTTAAAAGCCTATTGCGAATTTTTTTTCAATAAAAACTAAATGGATTTTGAACAGTGCACTATAATTTTTCAGAGTATCCACGAAAAACAAAACTAAATCATTGTAATAATCAAGATGACTGAGTAGGACTAATGATAATAAACTGAATATTTCATGCATAATTATATTAAATCCTGCGAATCTCAGCAATTCAAGATTTTATTTTACTGTTTTTTCTTTTTTATTTTTCAATGTGATAAATATAAAAAAAGTCTATAATATACTTCGTTTACAGTAAAGTGGAAAAGACACAACAGGCTCTAGAACTTTCACGATTAGGGGTGGGGGAAGGAGGACGTAACCAAACTTCTTTTTGTGGCGATATTTGTTTGTTTTAAGCTTTACTTGAATATTCAATTTGATTATTCAAAGTTTCTGGATTTATTTATTAATCTATCTCAGTTATTTTATCTTTCTGTTTGATCTAATCATTTGTTTTAATTTCTGTTCGTTTTCGGTTTTATTTATTATTTGATAGTAATTCCTGTTTGTTTTGAGCTTGAATTATTATAGGAATTTGTTCTGCTGGTCTTATGTCTAATATTGTTCTTTACTTTTCTTTAAAAATTTTTTTTTCGGAAAGTTTGTAAACATTAATTTCTGTTCGTTTTTGATTGTCAAAGTTTTATTACTGGTTAATATTATGAATATTTCTTCGTTTTTGACATCATAAGAATTAAAATATCAGATTCTCATAAAAATCTTTATATCGCATGAGGTAATCTGAGCGTTGGCTTTTACATTCAATTCATTATAATTATTGTGTAATTTCATTCAATTTGAAATCAAGGTTCGGAGCTGTTCTTGACCTAAGATTTTGATTCAACAGTAATTAGAGATAATTCGAAACAACCTTCCGGGAAAATATCCAAAACATTACATATTAATGAAAGCGAAAGAAAAGAATGAATATATCAGACATCACTCAATTCTAAATCTTTCTCATTCTTTGAACTCTTTTATTGCAATTTTGACGTGAGCGTTTGCTTGGTGAATTATGTAAAAAAAATTCGTTCTGACAATCTGGATGTAGATATCGTTTTTCTTTTTTTTTTTTTTTTTAGTCCAAATACCCCTCAAAACATTCCCCGGAGGTTCAAATTTAACATCCTAGCCGTTTTTTTTTTTATATTTCATATACGCCCTTTAGGCAACATAGATGCAAATGGAGTCTTTATATTTTTCTAAACAGCCTCTCAACATCCCCTGAAACTTTCAACCAAATACAATTAGCCGTTCCTGCGGTACTGCAGATGCACCCTTTTGACAGGCAGGATGTATATAGTGTCTTTTGGTTGAGTTCAACATCCCCCTCTACACTCTCTAAAAGTTTCAACTTAATACCCATAAAAGATCCTGATATAATGTACATATTATTTTAACAAGCAGAATATACATATTATTTTTTATTTATGGTCAACAACTCCTGAAAGTTTTTGACTATATACCATTGATCAATCCTGAGGTATGACAGATGCGCTCTTTTGACAAATGCTTGTATTTTGATTAAATTCAAGATCCCTTTTAACACCCTATGAATGCATAAAGTGCCTTTTGATTTAGTTCAACATCCCAATTGACATTTCCTCGGAGCTTCAATTTAATAATCTTTGCTGTTCCTGAAATATTTTAGCTAAGCCCATTGACTAGTGGGATTCACATAGCATCTTTATCTTCGACATCCCACTTACTATTTTCTGAACATTTCATATTGACGGTTCTAGGCGAATACCCCCCCCCCGGTAAATACCCCCCCCCACGGAAAATACCCCCCCACCCAAAAAATACACCCGTGGAAATATGGCTTTCCAAATTTGAGAAATTTATTTGATTTTTATTTTTTAATTTCCGTAGGGGGATAGAATTTTGGTACTTGTGTATTATGCGTCACTCACTCAAGTTTTACGCTGTGTAAAATTCGAGAACACACCGTTTTTTTGTTAGTTTCTTCGTTACTTTAGAAATAAATTGCACGTTAGGGGGGGGATAAGCATAAAGGGTCTGCATGCAAGATGTGTTTGATACAATTATTCTGCATATTAGACAGATAGACAAGTAAGTGTATTTTAAAGCCAGATATACTGCCATGAACACAGTAAAATAACAAATGAATATATTGAATGGGGGGGGGGGGGGGTTTAACCCCCCAAAAATGCACTCCCGGGGTTGGGGGGGGGGGTTTAACCACGAACGAAAAACACCTACCGATAGAAATATCCTCTGCACAATTCAATCCTGGCGAAGAGTTACCCCGGACAATTACCCTTAACATCCCCACGCGTTTTTCCGAAGGAGAGGGGGGGGGGTATTTTTAGTGAGGGAGGGCCTTTTTTGGGCGGTTAAATACCCCCCCCCCCCCATTCACTATATTCATTTATGCTATTCTAATGTGTTCATGGCCGTTTATTTGTCTTTAAAATACACTTATTTGTCTATCTATCTAATATGCAGAATAATTGTACCAAACACATTTTGCATGCAGACCCGTTATGCTTAACCCCCACCCCAACCCCCCCCCCCTAATGTGCAAGTCTATAGCGCAAATTTATTTCTAAAGTAACGAAGAAACTAAGAAAAAAAAACCGGTGTGTTCTCGAAATTTACGCAGCGTAAACTTGAGTGAGTGGCGCATAATACACAAGTATCAAAATTCCATCCCCCTACGGAAATTAAAAAAATTAAACTCAAATAAAATTGTCAAACTTGGAAAGCCTGATTTTTCCACGGGGGGTATTTTTTTTTTTTGGGGGGGGGGTATTTTTTCCATGAGGGGGTAGGGGGGGGGGGGGGGGTATTTTCCGTGGGGGTAGGGTTTTCGTCGGGGGGGGGGGGTTAACGCCGGACACCCATATTGACATCCTTCCTTAACTGTACCTTAAAAATTTAATATATACCGTTTTGACAATCTGGCTGCATATAATGTCTTTGGATTTGGTTTAAACAACCTCCCCCTAGCATTCCCCGAAACTTTCAGATTAATACCCTTAGCCATTTTTGGGATCAATATAGATACGTCAGATAAGTCCTTTTGACAACTTGGATGCACGCAGTATCTTTTGATAAGTGCAAACATCCTCCTGAACATTCCCTGAAAACTTATAAGCCATTCCTGAGATATTGCAGCTAAGCCCTTTGACAGCCCTGGATGCACTCTGCCATTTTGACAAGCAGTATGCGGTTATACTCTTTTGATTTAGTTCAATAGTTTTTAGTTGTTATAGACAAAGTTGCAGCAGTATTTTCAATCACTCTGGTTAATTTCAATCAAGGTTAATTTAGACGAGGTTACGTGCGCGCACGTAACCTCGTCTAAATTAACCTTCAAAAAATGAAATAAAGCTATGTCGACTTTGCATGTCTCTCTCACTATGTATGCGCCGTCGCGGTGTGTAACCAATCACCAATCAAGTTATTGTATATTGAGCAACCTCCGCTGTCTCTGATTGGTCCCTAAAAAATGGGTGTTGTCTAAAAAACCAGTCTGGTTGAAAACGTGGAGTTTTCGTACTGCTCACTTTTTTGCAATGTGTAGGAACCAGTGGGGAATCCCCGCTCGTTTGGAAAGGTACCAAGGAAAGGCAAGCAAATAGCATGTAGTTTCAAAACGTGTTTAATCACGTTTCTTGAATGAAGTATCTGTACTGTATATCCAAGAGGTGAAATCAATAAAGAGCTTGTTACTTACTTACAAATATTTTCATAATTTCTCGAATGAAATTTCCGTATTGTGTATCCAAGAGTTGACTTCAAGAAAGAAATTGTTACTTACTGAGAATTTTTTCATAATTTCTTGAATTAAATTTCTACATCGTGTAGCTAAGTGAAAATTGTTTGTGATAAAGAGAAAAAAAAAGAATTGTTCTGTTATTGAAATTTCCAGACTTCATTTACATGCAATAGATACCGAGAGTTCAATGACTCCTCCCCGCAATGACTTCCAAGAGTTTTTATGACTCCTCCCCACAATGAATTCAGATGGTTTTAGGACTCATCCCCCTAGCCATAACTCCATTCAACCTTGAGCGAGGGTATAAAAGTTTGATGAAGTATTTTTTCTACTTAACAACTACATTAATAACTTCCAAGATGATAGAACTGTATGACACAGAATTTATCAGTTTGAAAAAATCATCTTGTGGTGTTTATATTTGAATGTGCATTTTTATTATTGTCTATGGAACTTGAAGAAATTGACTGTTATCATTGGATAGTGAACTATAGCATGTTTGAGTATGATAAAAGCTTGTGGAGTACTACATTACATCATATAAATAGACTGGGATTCTACGATAGAGTGATTACACCACTTAATAATGCTGGTCAGGAACTGAGAAATGTTCAGGAGGAAGTCAGTGAAATTTGCAGCTTTTTCGGGGTTGAAGCACTCTACGTAAAAAGGGCAATGTACCTACAGATAAAGTTTTAATTCAAAAGTGTGATCCTAGGATTCCACTTTTCAATCTAGAAGAGTTTAAGTGTCCTAAATTTGAAGGGGCTTATCACCGTCCTGAAGACGAGGTTAGGTTCTTCGCAGAGTGGATACCTAAGAACATACCTGATCGTGATAAATCCATAAGACATGGTAAAAACTATTCTATATCATGGGACCATCGTTTGTGGATGTTTAAGAGTGAACTCTAAGTACCATTTTTATGTAAACATTTGTTGTTGTGTTTTTTTTCTCAAAAAAAATCTGTTAATACGTTTAAGCAATAAATATCTTTAAGCTTAACCCGTCTTTATTCTTTAGAATAGTTCTATTCTTTTCATTAAATTGTGAAGAAATTGTAAGTAACAATCGCTTTCTTGAATTCGCTTCCTGGACACAATACAGATATTTAATTCGAGAAATCATGATAAAATCGCAAGTAAGTAATAAACTCTTTATTGTTTTGATATTTAATTCGAGAAATCCCATGAGTTGAATTCAAGAAAGAGTTTGCTACTTACGATACTTTGATTTTGTCAATGCTATCCCCAGTATCTGTCAATAGATGTTGATAGAGAATTTATTCATTCTTATACTTAGATTTTCTCTATGTTAATCTATCTATCCGATATATGATGTATGTAAATTCCTTTTCTTACATCTCCGATGTTGTAATAGACATTCTAAACGTTCGATATGCTAGCTTACTCTAAAAATAATGAATACATAACAATGTAAGGCATAATATATTTTTAATGAAATAATGTCATGTAGAATATTAATACAAAAATGTGTATCCATGAGGTAACTTCAAGAAAGAGTTTGTTACTTACTTAGAATTTTGTCATAATTTCTTGAATGAAATGTCTTTTTTATTTATTCAGGAGGCGAATTCAAGAAAATTTGCTACTTACTTACAATTTTTGATAATTTCTTAAATGAAATTTCTGCATTGTGCATACAAGAGGTGACTTCAAGAATGAGTGTGTTACCTATTTACAATTCCTTCATAATTTCTTGAATGAAATTTCAGTATTGTGTATCCAATAGGTGAAAACAATAAAGACTTTATTACTTACTTGCGATTTTATTATGATTTCTTGAATTAAATATCTGTATTGTGTCCAGGAAGCGAATTCAAGAAAGCCATTGTTACTTACTTACAATTTCTTCATAATTTAAAGAAATGAATAAAACTATTCTAAAGAATAAAGACGGGTTAAACAACATCACTTGTGTATTATACAGACCACATCGGAAAGGTAAAGCATCATTCACACTCCTATTATTCAAAACATTAATTAATATCGTTCATAGTGTCCAATTTGCGAATCTCACTATCCCTTTTTGCAAAAATGTCAAATACTCACTCTCATTGAAAAACTAAATCAGACTATACCCACCAAACCAGACTACACCCACCAAACCAGATTATACCCACCAAACCAGATCTACCCGTACGCAAATAACACTCCTTGCTATAGCTTCCATAGAATTCCATATGCCATGTGAGAGGATACTCACTATCTTTGAAAAGGTGTAGAGCTTCTATAGAAACGTCTTCCTATAGCTTCTATAGAATAACATGGTAATTGCTATAGCTTCTACAGAATCCAGACGACGCATACTACTATCGCATGCAGTTGCAGTCACAACTAGTCGCAGTTACAGCCACAGAAATAGTAGTAGCAGTGGCACCAAAAGTTTCAAGTTAATACCCTTTGCCGTTCCGAAGATATTGATAATTCCCCTTTGGATAGTCTAGATGCACACAGTGTCTTTTGATTTAGTTCAGCATCCCCCTCAAAATTCTCGAAGTTTCATTTTAACACCCTTGACTTTTTCGGACACACCCAGGATCAAAAATTCAATCTTCCCCAATGCTAAATCCTCTATGTTAACAACAGGCAAATTGCATAATTTACAACCCGTGCCCCGGGGACTGTTGGTGGCTTGGCATTCCCAGAAGCCTAGTTACTAGACCTTCGGACTATTTTGAAAAAAAAAAAATTAGTTTCCAAAATTTCAGTCAATGTCAGGGAGGGGACATCTAAAAAGGGGCAAGCGGGGAGGGGGCTGACTGCCCTTCGGTTACTTTCAAACATCCCCCTTGACATACTCTAAAAGTTTCAACTTAATACACTCAACCCTGTCTGAGATATTGCTGATACGCTCTTTCGACAGCCAGCATGCACATAGTATGTTTACATTTGGTTCAACACCCCCTCAACATTACCTGAAAGTAACAGCAAGTAAAAGCAGTCAGAGTCAGAAGTAGTCGCAGTCATTGCCACGATTCACAATTAGTCGTAATTGATGTCGCGAGTAGTTACAGTCGCTAGTAGTCGCTGTTGCAAATAATCTTAGTCGCAATACCAGTCACAAGTCATCGCAGTTACGTTATCCAGTTAGCGGTTGCAGTAGTAGTGCCCCTGAAAATTTCAATTTAAAACCCTTGCCCGTTCCTAAGATATTACAGATACAACTTTTTGATAACCTGGATACACATCCATTCATTCACAAAAGACTCCAGTCAGGATAAAATAAGATTTAATTGCAAGAGCACGGGGGCCATAGAAACACGAAATACAAATACAAACAAAGCCCGAAAAACAAACTACAACTTTAAACAATACACACCAAGAAAAAAAAAGATAAAAAGGTTATATTTGTGCCAAACATTAGTACACATATGCACACATTAGTGAAAAGTAGGGGCTGGGGGCCAACATAAACTTTCGCAAAAAAATTTCTTCTCTCTTCTAAATCCTAACTATCCCTACTCACCAACAACTATTTTTCAAATCTTCTCTATTCAGCCCAAAATTGAAGTAAACCTTCCTCCCCCCATGGCGGTTTTGGCCTCTCTTGTGCCAGGAGCAAAATATTGATTAGCGCAACATCCCCCCTCCACTATCTCCCACACAATTTTCAGGCCAATTTTAGCAAAACTTTCTTCTAGTAAAAAAATTATTTTCAGTTTATTAATTAAATAATGATTTCTTCTATTTATTATTTAAATTATTTAAATTATTTAATTATTATTAATTATCAGCATTTAATTATTTTTTTATAATTAATTAATCATTTACTAATTATTTGTAATTGTTATCTGCCCTCTAATTTATTTCAACAAAAATAGGATTTGAAAAATTACAAAATGATTATTACCTTTAGATTATTTATTTGAAATTTTGCATCCCCTAAAATTTCTGCGCCCCGGGAAACTAATCCCTCTGCCTCCCCCAGTAGTCTTAAGGTTGGTACTAAAATATCTCAAAGACATATGTTGGGACAAAGAAAGCGATGTGTTTCTGTAAGCTAGTTGCGTTTTTCTCTAACGTGCCACCAGCAAAACTTTCCTAAAGCCTTTTTTCTAAGTGTTTGAATACGTTAACGGTGAATTTTGTTGGAAATAGGGCCTCAGTATGCCTAATCTAGATAAGTCATGTTAGACATACAGCAGTATAGCAGTCACAATAGCAGTCAATTTACACTACCACAGTCACGCCTGTCTTCAGGCACGTTTTGAAGAATTTATATCAGATATCTTTCACAGGGGTATTTTCGGGGGGGGGAGGCCGGCTCCCAGAAAACCCCTTATCAAAGGACTCTAGTCAATAAAGGCTTACAGTGACAATAAAGGTTTATGGGGATTTTCCTAATTGTCTTTAATTTAATCAAAACTTTGGTAAAACGGTGTTTAATTTGGAAAAAAAAACCTGTTGATTAACTTATGATTTTGATTTAAAATATGCCGCTGTCAATGACGTAATTTCAACTGAAATCAGCAGTTGAAATTGATTACAAGTCAATTTGTGAATAAATCCTAAATCAAAATACCTTGGGACAGCATAGTGGATACGACTGCGCCGCTTGCCAGAAGGCGCTCAGGTTCGATCCCTACTGTCTCAAGGATAGTAAATAGAATCAAATAATTTATAACTTTTTAAAGACATTGTCGATGTCTTCCGTAATTTTTGATGTTTTATTTTTGCTAAGATTTTTCTTAGACTTGAGAAAGAGCAATTTAAAGCAACAACCATAAGATATTGTCAGGAACGTACTCGCACATGAACTGAGCGATTTCTTCCGTGACAAAATTTTTTTTAATTACAGCCAAATATTTTTCCCCCATAAGATAAGAAATAGCCACAAATCTCATAAGTAAGCGAAACTGAAAGAAACAGTCTTGTTAACCATGAACATATAAAAAAAAAAATCAATTTTATATGTTTACTTAAAGTATACAAAATTCATCAAGTTTAATTGACCCATCAAAAGCAACGCACATGAGAAAAATTTCCCTGATTTTCGAAAGAAGGGGGACACCCCCCAAAGTCAATGAAAATAACATCATTAGATTCAGCGTATCCGGCTTACCGACTCAATTTTACATGTGCAGATGTTACATGTGCGGATATAAAGAATTTATATCCGCTCATCCTTATGGTTTTCTGCAAGAGCCATGCGTTGAAAAAATCCAACGCATGCTGTTAAAACGCTTGCGGAAGAAAGAACAGGGAGGCAATTGCGATAAAGCCTCAAGTTTGTAGATAAAACGGCGCATTGTATAGCAAATATTCATAATATTAAAGAAAATTTAAAGATTTTTTGGGAGTGGGGGGGGGGGAACCTCCAAAATCTTTTACTGTGCATGTGCCCACCCACCTTAACTTAGAAAAAAAATCCAGGTTTGGCTGAAATCCTTTTTTTTGGGGGGCTTTTAGTACTTGTTTCCCAGGGTTTGAGTAAGATTTTTGAGCCAAGCTTCTTTTTTTACAAGCATTATTGAATAAATTGTGGCTTAAACTTATTGCGAGATATGCTTTACTTCTATGTAATTTTGTCGCTGTAACTCCCGTCATGTGGTTTTTTTTTTTTTATTTGATGATTTTTATCCGAAGGGGCTGGTTGGAGTGGATTCTACTTTTATGAATGGTTTTATCCTGTGTTTTTTCTCGTCGCAGTCTTTTTTATATCTTTTTTTTTTGTTAGATTAATTTTTTTTTTGGTAAGCTAAGTTTTTCCTTACGGAAGAAAAAGAGCGAAGTTGAAAGTTTAAACCAACAAAAATTATTGCTTCGCATATTTAAAACTAGCTTTGTCTTTAAACATGTCTTTAAACACTAGTCTTTAAAAACATGTCTTTAAAACTAGCTTTAAAAACTAACTCATGATATTTTTCAATATCTGCAGAATTGCACGATCTAGTGCTTTACTGAAAACACAAAAAACAGACCTAATATAAAGGATGTTCTATAATCCCCCATAAATACCCTGCAGAAAATAAAAGACTAATTTATAGTTACTCAATAGTCTCTCACGGACCGTGATATCGATACATTCTAGTATACAATTATATTTCTCAAAAAAAAAAAAAAAAAAACTCAATAAAGCTCAGTTTTCAATAAAGTAGTAAAACTACTTCTAGGGTGAAACCGGGACGCTTAGAAGAGTCTGAAAGGGCTATTTTGTGAAAAATGGACGGTTTTGGCATGTTTTTTTTTTTTTTTATTTATTTATTTATTTATTTATTTTAACGAAATCCTCGTTGAATCTGATTTTTGTTCTTTACTTGAGAAAAATTGGAATTCTTACTAATTAAGGACTTTCCCTCGTTTGAAAATGCCGATAATGCTATGTTCTTTCGAACTATTAGCAATTCGATTGCAGATATATTACCCCCCAGTCATGGCTCTCAAGATGCTTGTTTTAGATAGCATTGTGATATTAATCCGTTGAAGATGTTGAGAATATCCCTAAATCCTCATGAAAAATGTCTGATCATCTACGTAAGGGAAAACAGCACGATAATGCGCCATTGCGTAATCTTTCTTAAGCTAGTCTCTACAATGTTGCTATGTCAAAATTTTAATTTGTACATAACAAAGCTCTAAAAATGTAGTTTTTCGGGAAAAAATGTACCAGACACCAACAATTTTAGCGCTTTGCGCAACATATGCGCATCTTCCTTCGAACAGTGCTCTCTACAAAATAAACAACCAGGATAGGTAATCTGCACCTTTACCTATTTATGTATTACTAATGGGTCAAATCTTAAGTATAATTAAGCAGGGCTACCTTAAGGATGGAACTAAATGGGCCTCGTTCTTAGAGTTTTAAATTTGATGCCAATTACTTGAAACGAACAATTGAAAACGTACGTTCACAAAGAACCTAAAGTCCCCTTCAAAGTCACAAGAAGAGAAAGACAAGTCGCGAGAGATCAGTATTTTTATAACAATGAACACTGAGAGTCCTAATTCCGGCTATCGAAAAAAATCGCTGAATTTTGTTGCAAATGTACTGAATTTGTACCAGTTTGGCAAAATTGTACAGCACAACTTAAAGAAAAGATGTACAGGTCGGAAGAAAGTGTACTGAATTTGGTATAATTGTACCACCCATACCATCACTGATTCTCTACAACTCTGACAGTTTATACCAGCTTTAGAACAAGTGTCTAGCTAGACTAGGAGTCTAGGAGCCAACTTTCAACCGACGATTTGAACCGTTTGAATTGGCATTGGCGTTCAAATTGAACGCAATCTGGCCGAGTGGAGACAGAAGTGCAAAACCTTCAGGTTAGATATTTGCAACAAACCATTTCTGTTTTTGGCGCAGGCTGTAGAAATAATTATACCTCTTTTATTCATTACGTGCTCTTTGTTTGATGGAGAATGCTGGTCGTCTTCTACATACAGAATCCGTGATGTTCACTTGTTATTTTTTGAAAAATGTAACAATTATCTTGTCATGGGAAATTCCATCTGTAGTATAACCGATTAGATGTACACAAATGTTTCGATGAATAATAACCACCATTCCCAGATTTGTGTGAGAATAGTCGTAAAAATTCCTAAGCTCCAAAATCTTTCTGAATTTTCTGCTTTCATGATGCAATTACATGATACGGAAAACCGTGAAGATTTAAAAAAAATAAAACAGCTTGGTTTAGCCTGTACTTCAAATAAACCGCATTTTGCGGAAAACTGGAATAGTTTTACCCTTTTGAGAAACAGCGGAAAGCCTCATACGGTGAAATTTTCCATCACATGCAAGGAAGCGTGCTCATGAATTGTTTACAGGTTATGATATGTAAATTATGATTCTTTTACCTTCTCGGAGTCATAATAGAAGTTTGATAGCAATAAGTGGATTGAAAACCATCTTCTGAAAGATAAGGTTAAGGTAGTTGCGATTTTTTTTTGTTTGTATTATGCTTGCAATTTTTCAAGTAGGTTATGCGTTTTATTCACAAATTAGTTCGCAAATTTAATGCGTTGTTCGAATTGCACTTTTGTGCAAATAGCAGAATGGGAAATGTTTCGAAGGATTACCTAATTTAAATCAAAATACTAAGATTTCTTATTGCAGATAATGAGGTACTAATGTACTTAAAATTTAAGTTTTTAAACCATTCTTTTATTTACAAGTTTTTTAGACTGAAAATATTGGAAATATATAGGGATATTGGATATAGGAATAAGTTTGTGATAGCCTCAACACGGCAAGTTAAATGGTCTGCCACATCACGTTAACACACCACAGGGGATGAAATAAGGAGCGTCGCGAGTCAGAGCTCGTGGTTAAATTGACACTTTGGACTCGGAAATCTTAGCAGCTCTAGCCTGAGAACACCAGGCAAAAAACAAAATTTAGCTTTCAGTTTTGTCTGCAAGTTCTGTTCACAGCACTTTCAATCTCATGAGAAGTTTACGATCCGATTCGGGGGCGGGGAAGGATAGGAGGTTGATAACAGCTTACCAAGCCCAAATTAGGGCATTTGAATCCATTCCTAAAAGTTTTTTCACACAGGTTAGAAGCCTTCTGATTCAGCTGAAAACAAATCTTCCCTAAACTTAATGAACTTGAAATATAGGTTCCATTGTATCTAAAGCCCATTCAACTCAAGCCTCGTTTGATTCAACCCCAAATAGTTCAATCCAATTTAAGACAATGCTATTCAGCTCAAGTTCCTTTAACATTAACCCCAGTTAACTCAGCCCACTGAAGTTCAAGCCCCAAAATTGAATTCAACTCTTTCTAATGCAACGTCCAACTGAATCAACTCTGTTTAGCTCAAACCTATTATAACTGAATGTCGTATGTTCTGTTGCAGGGGATAATTTTTATTCGTTATTTAATTATATTATGAATTTTCCTTATTTTATGCTGCATTAAGAGATTTGGGGTACCAGTTACAAGCCAATCGGAAAAAAAAGTTTTTTGGTGTGATGAATAGATTAAACTATCAAATTTAATGGAATATGAGTTGAGTTGACTGACATCGACTTTCACGAGGCTGAGTTGAGTTGCGTGTAGTTGCATAAGATTGGGTTGAATGAGGTTTTGCAGAATGGAGTTACTTTGAAAATGAGTTGAG
This sequence comes from Artemia sinica, assembly GCA_027921565.1. Lineage (NCBI taxonomy): Eukaryota > Metazoa > Arthropoda > Branchiopoda > Anostraca > Artemiidae > Artemia > Artemia sinica. The sequence goes on from CM051256.1 coordinate 82,445,306, forward strand.
GCGTGAGTTGGAACTACATGAGGGCGAGTAATGGGGCATAGATAAAGCAAGGCTAAGGTTAAATAATTGAGGTGCATGGAACCGAGTTTTGTGGAACCGGCTGAGTTGCGTAGGATTTAAGGTTTATTATAGCCTAGGGAAGAAATCAGATATTGAAAAAGAAATACATCATTGAATTCACCATTCAATGCTCTTTTCAAAAACAGTAATCGCTGCCGTCGCAATTTCGCTCCCGCACTAACGGGTCCAGATTTAGCCTAGGCTATTTACAAGACTTTGTTGGGTTTGCCATTAGGCCTATCTTTCGAGCTTATTAGCCATTATCTTTCTCATCAAATTTTGGTTAATAGTACTCAATAAAACCAATCTGAAACTATATAGAACCACTGAATGACTAGTATATTCGGAAAGAGCGTTAAAAGGAGCATCGAACGGTATGTTCGTATTTTAGTTAGCAAATTAATCGAGGACAGAAAAAATTTACTTTTTTTTTAGTTGACTACAAATAAACAGTTAAAGTTACCAAATTATTTTCGACATCTTACCCGTTACTTTCTTCTTACAACTATATAATTCACATTAAATAGTCAATTGGCTCGAGCTTAATGGGGTCCATGTTATCAGGTATAGAAGCACAATAAATGTTCGGAGGGGCACCGATAAAATATGGCATCCGCATCCAGGGGCGTCGTTTGGTGGGGGGAAGGAGGGAACTCCCCCCAATAGTTTGGAAGAAAACATATTATATAATCCGTACCCATTGACTCTCCAGATGTAGACCCCTCTTGCCCCCCCCCCCCCCCCAATAAAAATGCTGGAGCTACGCCCTTGCCCGCATTAATATTTATCGCTCTGCAAATAGAGCAAATTTTGACATCCTGGAGGTGGGAGGCCACGAGCTTCTGAAACTATCCCCTGGATTCGCCCCAGTATGTTATCGAATTATTTTCAAAAGTCTCACCTTTTTTTCATGCGTAAATACCCGTCTAAATTATGCCCTGAATTAGGACTTTGCATAAAAAGTAATCCATAAACAGTAAAAATATTTATTTCAACATCTTTTAACTAAAACGTAGTTACTAGTCGCTGTAACAAAACAGCTACGCAATCTTGACACGAAACCGGTTTCTTTTTTAACTTCATTTTTGGTAGCATGTCGGCTATATAACCAAACAGATCAATCATCAAGAATTTGCTTCGACTATATTATGCTGAATTTTTTTTGTAGTTCATATCATATTCCGAGGGGCCAAGTTTTAACAATTCTTGCACTTCCAAGGCATTCTTCACCTTGATAGAATACGGCATACTGAAAAACAAGAACTGTATAAAAATTGAACCAGAGCCTGATTAGGACCATAAACTTTAGAGGGATGTTTTACACATAAAAGCTAAGTTTTTAGAAGAGAGGAGGCCTGAAAAATTCACAAAATAAATAAAAGCCTATCAGCTTTTGTTTGGTATGTTAAAGTTAAAAAAAAACACATCCAAGGTTCACAAACAGGATTGTTGAGCTCTGCTACTACTACTAACAGCTCATTGGAGCACTAAGTCTACTGAGGAAAATACAGATGTGCATAATTCTTTCTGATGACCTCTTCCTATCCTAATCGAGAGGGCCCTGATTTCTGTTTGGAGGGGAAACTGCCCCTTCCAGACCTCATTTTCCAGACCAACCCCTATTCCTTCCCAAGGCCAGAACATAATTTGTACTTTACTGAAAAAAATATAAATATTTTTACTTTTATAACTTTAATAAATCAAATAATCTTAACATTTTGATTACTAAATATCAGTATATGTATATTAAACTGACAATGCACATTCATTTGTATTTTTTTTCAGTAAAGTGCAAATTATGTTCTGGCCTTGGGAAGGCATAGGGTTTTGAGCCCACTTATATTAATTTCTGCTCGTTTTGAGTTTGACTCGTTATTTATTGTAATTTCTGTTCGTTTTGGGTTTCAATTATTTATCGATGCTGATTTGTGGTAGTTTCACGCTTGAAAGATTATTTGATTTTATTTTTGCTCTTTTTTTGTTTAATGGAGTTCTTTACTTTTCTTTGAAAAACTTACTTTGTGTAAAAAGTTTTTTTAATTAATTTCTGTTCGTTTTATATTGACACAGTCTTTTCAGAGAAAAAGAAAATAATACTTTAAATCTTTTCGTTTTTTTTTGAGAATTTATAGTTTGGCCTGCTATTTGTATGCTGGAGAAAAATTTTCAGCAATTTTTAACAACACGAACCCTCTTAAAAATCTGGAAACAAATAGTAGTGTTCAATTTAGTTTCATACCTCCTCTAGGTGACCTGAAATGGAAAACTTGATACCATTCGCAAAAAAATCTGTTTACTATCTTTGATAGCTTGGATACACTTACGCTATTTTGATTGGTTGAATTTTAAGAGCAGAAGCAGCCCCAAAAGTTTGAACATAATACCCTCAGTCGTTCTTGGGATACTGCTGAGATGCCTTATTGGGAATTAGCATTAACACAGTGCATTATGATTTAATCTTATGGCAACATTTAGTTTTTAAACATAAAGTCAATGGGAGGGTGGGCGTGGGAAATTTCAACTACGTTAATGGCTATCTAAAAATTTTGATTGGATGTGTTTGGGGGAATGATGGGCGTGGGGAGGGTGGCTAGTTGCCGTCCAATCACTTTCGACTATTAAAAAGGGTACTAGCCCTTCGAATTTCCAATCGAATGAGCCTGTTTTGAAGTTTTTACGACAACGCCTTCTATAAAAACCTAATATACCCCCAGGGCATAACTTAAAACCCTTGCCCTGAGGGTTGTGGGGGAGTGTCCTCCTCAAAAACATATTTTCTATCTGGAAATCAACTACGCTGAACAAAATGGCTATCTCAAAATGTTGATTGGATGTGTGTTGGGGGAATGATGGGCGTGGTGGGGGCTATTTGCCCTCCAATCACTTTCAACTATTAAAAAGGGCACTAGAACTCTCAATTTCAATCGAATGAGCCCCTTTTGAAGTTTCTACGACAGCCCCTTCCATATGAAGTGCCCAGCTCTAAAGGAAATGATTCCCCGTTTCTTGTCTCGTTCTCGAGTGCCCCCGTTCTTTACTTAGGCAGCGCGATCGCGCTGCCTATGATTTATAGAGCAACTTTCTATATAAACCTTATATGCCCCCAGGGCATAACTTACAACCCTTGCACTGAGGGCTCTGAGGGGGTTATCATCCTAAAAGACCTAATTTCCAGAACGTTCAACTACGTTGAACAAAATAGATATCCCAAATTTTGATTGGATGTGTTTTGGAAAATGGTGGGCGTGAGAGGGGCGTTAGTCACTATCCAATCACTTTCAACTATTAGAAAAGGAACTAGCCCTTTCAATTTCGAATTGAATGACCCCTTTTGAAGTATCTACGACAACGCTTTAATAAAAATTTTTATATGCGCCAGGGCATAACTTACAACCCTTGCCCTGAGGGCTGTGGGGGGAGGGGTTTTCATTCTTAAAGAACTAATTTCCAAAACTTTCAACTACGTTGAATAAAATGGCTATCTAAAAATTTTGATTGGATGTGTTTGGGGGAAAGGTGGGCGGGAGAGGGGGTTTAGTTGCCCTCAAATCACTTTTGGCTATTAAAAAGGGTACTATCCCTTTGAATTTCAAATCGATTGAGCCCTTTTTCAAGTTTCTACGACAAAGATTTCAATAAAAACCTTATATGCCCCCAGGGCATAACTTATAATCCTTGCCCTGAGGGTTGTGGGGGAGTGTCCTTCTCAAAAATATATTTTCTATGTGGAAATCAACTACGTTGAACAAAATTGCTATCTCAAAATTTTGATTGGATGTGTTAGGGGGAATGATGGGCGTAGGGGGGGGGAGATAGTTGCACTCCAATCACCTTCGACTATTAAAAAGGGTACTAGCCCTTTGAATTTCCAATCGAATGAGCCTGTTTTGAAGTTTCTACGACGATGCCTTCTATAAAAAACCTTAAATGCCCCCAGGGCATAACTTAAAAACCCTTGCCCTGAGGGTTGTGGGGGAGTGTCCTCCTCAAAAACATTTTTTCTATCTGGAAATCAACTGCGCTGAACAAAATGGCTATCTCAAAATTTTGATTGGATGTGTTTGGGGGAATGATGGGCATGGGGGGGGGTAGTTGCCCTCCAATCACTTTCGAATATTAAAAAGGATATTAGCTCTTTGAATTCCCAATCAAATGAGCCTGTTTTGAAGTTTCTACGACAACGCCTTCTATAAAAACCTTTATGCCCCAGGGCATAACTTAAAACCCTTGCCCTGAGGGTTTGTGGGGATTGTCCTCCTAAAAAACATATTTTTCTATTTGGAAATCAACTACGCTGAACAAAATGGCTATCTCAAAATTTTGATTGGATGTGTTTTGGGGAATGATGGGCATGGGGGGCTAGATGCCCTTCAATCACTTTCGACTATTAAAAAGGGCACCAGCCACTCCAATTCCAATCGAATGAGCCCTTTTCGAAGTTTCTACGACAACGCCTTTGATACGAAGTGCCGGGAGGAGAAAAAACACATTGTGCCCACATCGTTCTTTACTTAGGCAGCGCTAGCGCGCTGCCTATGATATCTTTGCCTTTATGATAATATATCACTCATTTTTCAATTTTCACTGTCATTTTCACTTGATTTGGGAAAATTCATTCCAACTTTCCACCCCCCCCCCCGGGATTTTGACAAAATTACGCCAGTGCATAAAATCCCTGCCCTGTTTTTCTCTTAAAATTCCAATGACATCAAAATAAAAATGGCTTTTTCTCCCTGGATCCATCGTAGTTCACGTCTGAAAACTGAGATTTTCCAAGATTCTTCTTATACCTGATGATTCAAAATCGTGAGCTTTTGGACAGTACCAATTTTCCATCAAAGTTGAGACCCTGGCCCATGAAAACATATATGCAAAACTAACTAGCAAAATTTGACAACATTTTTCGCCAGTAAAAGTCCAAAAGTTAAAATTCTGTTGATTCCCAAAGACATCTACACCTTCAAAGGGAAGATACAACTTCTAGGTTGTTTGGTGTCATTTGTTTTTGGCTAATTTCTTGCTAATTTTTCAGCCAAGTTTTTTTATTGGGCACAAGTAACCACCACTGCAACACTGCATATAGGGAGTTATTTCAATTAAAATTGGTTCCTAAGTTATTTAATCCTTTAAGATATGTATGGTTGAGTAATTTCCTAATTAACAATTCAAACAATTAGATATAATATCATTGTCCTTAGTAATTTCAAACTTCATTTACAACCTCTTTTAGTCTGATAAATATCATCATGAAAAGTAATTTATTTTTTAGAGAAATCAATCTATTGTTGTTATAATAACTACACTCACTCTTAACCCTTCTTATATAAGGACTTAATAAAGCTTGCCTCAAGTCACTAGGTATTTACCCTTTATCAAAAATTATATGCAAATCTTTAGAACCTTATCTCTAACTTCAAAAACCCCCGTATTTTGAACTCATTTACTAATGGCACCCAAAGCCCTATTATTCTTCTATTCTTTTAGCACCGTCTCTAACTTCTTATTGCTAAATAAACCTTCCTTCACTTTTATTTCCTACGAGCTGACAAGAAAGCTCTACAGCATATCTCTATGGATAGATTGAGTAGCTGGCAGAGAGCAAAGTATTTGGTAAGCGATTTTTCAACACTTGAAAATTCTTACGGGACCAATTGAACAACTAATATGACTTTATATAGCCGGTGCCAATGTATTTGTCTTTACATTTTTTAAATCCTTTTGGAACTTCATTTTATCAAGCAACTATCGCTCACACGACATTAGCATAAACGTTTTGAACATTTTAATGAACAGTTTTTCGACTAACTGTTTTTTAGCCTATGTTAATTAACTGTTTTAGCCTATGTGCTTATTTTAATTGAATTTAGTTTAGCAAAAGCTCTTTGACAACTTATTTGTTAGATAGCTATAAGCAAAATGAAACTGCACTTATTGCTTAAGGGAAAGGGTGTGTATGTGGACGAAGAGACGTCTGTGATAATGAACTGTACATAAAGAGCAGTCCTTGACAATAGAATTTGAAACTAAAAAAAAAACTAAACTCGATAACAACTAATGAAACAAAGAAAACAAATTTTTGTAGGGTATAAATAGGCAAAATTTATTAAGCATAAAATACCCATCAAAAATTATGAACGAAAAAAAATTCACAAACTTTTAGAATAAGGAGAGACACCCTCAAATCTGGTATAAGCTTGATGAAAATTAAATCATCAGGTTCAACGTGTCTGGATACCCTGTAGCAGGGATTTCCAGCCCTTGTTTACATAAATATGATATTTCGCATTTACCCTAAGGGGCTGGTCATAGTGGCGTTGCTGGTTAATGTTCAAGTTGGTGTATAAGTTTTTTTTTTCCATGGCATCTTGTTGTGTAGTCCAAAATGTACTTTCAGTTCAAGGGGAGCACGATCCACCTCCCATTGAGGTCCTGAGGCAAATGAAAAAAAATGTCATTTATTTATTTATGTTTAAGTGAAAATCATTGGATTTGTTATGTGCGAACTCTCAAAGATGCTGGTGACAACATTCCCCTTCGGCCCCTTTCCTTATGTGACAAAGTTGGGCACATCGTGTCGGTAAATTTAAAGAAGATAGGAAGTAAAATCAATATTTAATGCCGTATTTTAGCAAGAAATCATATTGAATTCTTGAGTTTCATCGTCTAAATCCAAAGAAGATCTTTTGGTAAGGTCTAATGTATATGTTTCAAAAAAGAAAACTTGTAAACTTAATTAAAAAAAAGTGGTTCTAACGGAAGTTTTATAAACAGTGAAGCTAACACTTAACTAAATTATTGCTTCGCAGATTACGCAAAATGTCTACATAAATAGCTTAATTAAAAAAAACTCGTGAAATGTTCGAAAATATACAGAATTTAAAAACTACCATTTTATTGAAAACTGAGCTTGATAAAAAGTTTTTTTTTTTTTATAGAATATATAATTGTATTCTAAAAGTTATCGTATCATGGTCGGAGGCATACTATTAAGAATTATAAATTAGTATTTTGTTTTTCTGCTGGATATTCATGGAGGTTTATTATCAAAAGAGAACAACCTTTTTTTTTATGTCAATTTAGTGTTTTCAGTAAAGCGCTGGTTCTTAGAATTCTACAGATACGGCAAAATATCACGAGCCAGTTTTTTAAGCCAGTTTTGTAGCGTAGATATATCTTCGCGCAGAGTAATTTGCGAAGCAATCATTTTGGTTTGTTTTAAGTTTCGCTTTGGTTTGCTTTAACTTCGCTCTTTTCTTCCGTAAAAAAAATCAACTCCAGTCAGCCCTGAGACAAAAAAAATATCACACAAAAAGTAACAATATAACCGAGTTACCGCACAAAAATTACACAGAAACAAAAAAAAAAATATTTTGCAATATTTTTTAGCAAGAATTATACCGTACTGAGCCTGGTCGCGATCCCTCCTGGTCGCGATCACAACGAATGGGTCATCGAGTCCGTAACGTGCTGAAACCTGGCGTTTTCTTCGCCAGGGGGGGGGGGGGGGGGGTAAGGCTAGGCAGATATTTTGCAAACTTATAAAACACTGTACGGATTTTTTTTTTTTTTATCATCAAAAGTACACAAAACGAACATGAATTTAATATGAAATAATTTTTTTCAAATAAAAACGAAGAGGGTTATTAAAAATTATACTAAACAGAAATAGACCAACATATGAAGAGGACCTTTGTCCCATCTTAGTTCACTAAAGTTTAACTCTTTTTTTTATTACAGTGCAATATGAATGAATAATCTAATAAGAGTAATATGATGATGTTTTCATTATATTATTATACGTCGATAATAAATTAAGGTTATTTATTCGGCAGTCAGTTAATAAACAACAAACAACTTGCAATTACCACCTAGCAATATGTGTTGCATTCTAATAGCTCATAGGAAATCACTAGTCAAAATTACCCGTAAATAGCGAAGGGGTGGGAGTGTATTGGGAACTGGCTGTCATCCTCGTATATACACAACTTCTCTTTAAGTTTTAATGACAATCTATACTTTTCGCTTGAAAAAACCTTAGTTTTTGAATTTATTCAATGGACGTAAGGGTGTCATAGGCAGAGTTCATCTATTTGCTCCATAACTGATTCCTCCTTTAAAACTATTGAGCATTAAAAAAGGAATAGGCACGTCAACATACATTTATTTCAAATAGGGAAAATATTTTTTTTTTGGAGGGGGGGGGGGTAGGGTTGAAACACCAAAGGAGGTGAAATGTACAATGAATACTGAAAAATATAGAGAAAACAATGAGAATTGCATTACTTTAGAGGGGTTCAGGTTCTTCTGAATGAGCGTGAATATCAGCACATTGTCTTTGTCCTCTATACCATTAAGAAACCCGTCCAAACATAAGATATTTTCTACAAAATTTACGAAAATTTGTAGCCGATTTACAATAACTCAGTAAATATTTATAGAATAAACTATATTCGTATATATAATAAGTTAGACGTTATGCTGAAAAAGAAATCACAGTGTATGATTATACAGAATGGTATACAGAACATTTATATCTACTACTATACTAATACTAACAACTCACCGCAGCACCAAGCCACCTGAGGCCATCACAGCTACGCACGCTCATCCTCCGTCCCAATCTATTCAAAGCCTCCCTTTTCCACCCTCCCAGGAAGTCATCTATTTTCCTATTTCCTTTATATCTTTCTTTATGACGTCCTCCCAACCCAGACGAGGACGACCTGCTTTCCATTTAGCCCTTGACAATTGGCCCAAAAGGCCAATCTTTGGCAATCTGTCATCCTTCATCCGCACAACGTGCCCTAGCCACCTCAACCCTTCATTCATTATAGCCCTAGAAAGCGGTGTTGAACCACATTTTTCGTAGAGCCTACTGTTTGGAATACGGTCAGTCAGCCAGGTACCCAGAACTATCTGTCAGCAATTTCTCTGGAAAACACCAAGCAAATCTTCATCCGCTTTTCGGAGTGCCCATGCTTCAGAGCCATATTTGACCACTGTCATCACTGTAGCTTCTAATATCATAATCTTGGTTTGCAGACTTATCTTCCCATTCTTCCAAACTTTTTTTTACAGTGAAAAAACACCCTGAGTCTTGGCTATTCTACTTTTAACATCTTGACTGCTCCCACCCGCCTTTATACTAATAATACTACCAATGTAAGTAAAGCTGCCCATCTGATCAATCTTTTCGTTACCCAACGTCACCTTTTCATCTTCACTTATTCCTAGCCTTAGTGACTTAGTCTTCTTAACATTAATTTTCAACCCTATTCTAGCACCCTGAACTCGCAAAACCTCTAAAAGTTCATTCATTTTGCTCGCACTTTCATCTAGGATGCTTAAATCATCTGCATAATCTAAGTCCAGGAGACTTTTTCCTCCCCATTTGATTCCGTGGTCTTGCATTGCCTTTCCTGTGCTCCTTAAGACAAAGTCCATCAAAATAATCCATACTAAGGGGGATAGAACACAACCCTGCTTAACTCCTGATTTAATGCAAAACCAGCTGCTAATCTTATTTCCTACCTTAACCGCAACAGTGTTATTCTCGTACATAGCGCGCTGATCACTTTAATGTGTTTGTCTGGTATACCATAGAAGGATAAAACCCTATCAACAGAATCGAACGCTTGCTCATAATCTATAAAACTAAGGACCAAAGGTGTTAGACAACTCAGGCACTTCTCATTATCAACCTAAGAGTGAAAATTTGGTCGACACATCCTCTGCCTTTCCTAAAACCGCACTGTTCTTCTCTTAAAACTTTGTCTACAGCATCTCTCAGTCTAAAAAGTATCATATTACAAAAGAATTTGATACCTTACAGAGATCAGACTAATGCCTCGACAATTACCACACTCATTCTTATCACCTTTCTTATAAAGTGGCTTAATTAAGGTTTTCCTAAAATCGTTAGGTACTTCCCCATTTTCAAAAATCATATTTAAATCTTCAGTAGCTTATTTCTAACCTCAGAGCCACCATATTTAAGAAACTCATTTACCACATTATCAGCACCTGGGGCCTTATTATTTTTCAATCCTTTTAGAACTGTCGCTAATTATTCCTTCACATCCAGGGTATCACAAAATTTTTCATTTTCCTCTATATCTTTTCCTGCAACTCTATCTCGGTTTAACAAACTCTCAAAATATTCTGCCCATCTCTATTTAACTCTTTCCTTATCACAACTGTGGCCCCGTTCCTATTTTTAACTTGGACAAGTCCGGATTGAATACTCCCTCTCAATTTATTAATATAACAGTACAATATTTTACTATTATGCGGTCTAGCTGCTTCTTCCAGATCCTCGGCAATTTTATCCATGGCCTCCAATTCACACCTCCTTAGTTCATATTTTAATGCTTCCTAGACTTTCTTTACATTCCTTTTGTTTTCTTATGACCTATCATTGAGATAATTCTTGTACAAGTCCCTTCTCCTTTCTATTAAACATAAATCTTTTCACTAATATTCTTAGCTGCAGTCCTAGCTTTCTTCCCTAAGACGCCTTCAGCAACTGCACAAATTATTTTCTAAAATTATTCCAACGATCTTCCACACTGTCAAATTTTAAACTCTCAAGTTTAGTATTCAACTGTTCCTGGAAAGTTTCTCTCGAATTCACATCCTGGAGTCTACCAACATCATAACTTCCCGGGAGGTAGTTACCCTTCCAAAATTTCAGCTTTAAATTAACCCTAGACACTACTAGATCGTGATCTTTACTTTTAACATCAATAACAGCACTCCTATATACCCTAGTGCCTTGTATTGATCCTGTCAGTCTTCCGTTTACTATAAAATAATTATTAGGGTTTGCAGTCTTATCATCACGTGACATGTTAACTTATGAGCCATTTTATGACCAAACAGCGTATTGGTTATAACTAGATTGTTATACCTACTAAATTGCAAAAGTCTGTATCCATTACTGTTTTCTTTTCCTACACCAAATTTACCTAGGCTAGGATATCATCTATCCCTATTTCTACCGACCTGGGCGTTAAAATCTTTCAGTAAAAACATCATATTTCTACCTAGGCTCCTGTCTATTTCCTCCCGTAAGTGTAAGTAAAATTCATCTGAGTCACTAGTATCTCCATCAATCGGTTTTACGGGGGAATATACTAATATAACTGATACCCTGAACTTTTTAGTCATAAAATGAGCAATTAGTATTCTATTATTAATACCTTCCCAGCCTAAATAAGACTTAGCAACTTCCTTATTCATCAGGAGCCATACTCCCTGTTTATGTACCCCATCCTTCCTGCCTGAGTAAACAAATTCTATATCACCTAATTTCATGCTTCCTACCCCTGGGATATGAGTTTCTGAAACTCCTAATAATTTCAGTTCGAATCGTCTGAATTTGTCAGTCAAAATGTCGATATGATAGTCATTTTTTAACGTCGTAACATTCCAAGTTTCGACTTTCATATTCTTTAAATCATTGAAATTATTTTGGCCTCAGGAAAAGCAATGATCCCACATACCAGTACAGGACCAGGATCAAATATCTTCTCAAGTCTACACCGAAGTGCTTAAGCCGGCTTAGAACCAGGCAGCAAGAGGTCCCTGGGACCTCCAGCATGAATCGAGGTTTTTTTGTGCGATCCTAGGGCCATCTTGGTCACAACATGGTTTCCAGCGCTTGTCAATACTCTTCTATTAACAAGAGTCGAAATCCTGCACAGACAATCTCAAGCCTATCACCTCCGACTCATTATTTATTCACATCTACAAATATTATACTACTACGGGGAGGCAGCCTGTAGTAGATAAATTAGCTAGGAAGACATTTTTCAACCCAAAAACGCCTGTCAAAACAGACCAAGCCCAGAAGAATGGTCAATTAATAAGAATCCCGTACGAATACTGTGTCGTTTAATAGGCTATAATTCCCTCGAGGGGAGCCACTCCTCAAGTGGGAATAGAGCTAATCGCAAGGTCCCCAGTCTTGCACGTACCCCAAAAGGGTCGAGACAGCCCTTTGTAGAGACCGTTGTCCATAGATCTGGACCTTACGCCCTGCCACAGTTGTCCTCCTATAGAGGATCCTCCCATGATGGTGTTCTGCATCATCATGCAATTTAACCCATTACTGGGAGAAGGTTTGTAACTCATGGGACGTGTGGACACACCGGTGGGCCCTATTGAGTGTAAATTTGAGGGGCCTTCTTCCTCCTTCGCCTGTATTTATGGCCCGGGGCGAGGGTGGGCCAGTTTTCTATTATGGACCTCCAGGGAAAAGGTCCTCCCTTGGTCCGTGTCTCCTATGGAGGTACCCTACATATCTGTAGAGCGTTCCCCTATCGCCACCTGGGGACACACTGAGTGGCCTGGGGGAGGCCCCTTAAAGCTGCCAAATGGTAAATTCACTCTATATCCTAGATAAATAGTATGTATATCTTTTTACTTATCTTATAGTATGTATATCTTTTTACTTTATCATGTATAACCTATAACTTATAGTCTATAACCTATAACCAAATTATATCCTAAATCATATTCAAACCTAAACTATTAGAATGGATATTTTTCAATCTTCTTGGGTGTGTGCAAATTTGGGGGGGGGGGGGGCAGAAAAAAGCGCATTTTAAAAGTCCAAGTTTTCCAATTTTCCATTAGAGATGCTTCAGATAAAATAGAGGAGACGTGGTACTTAACAGGGGCGTCGTTTGGGGGGTGGCTAGGGGGCGGGGGCAGCTGCCCCCCCAATAATGTGGAGAAAAAATATTATACATCTCATGCCCTTTGCCTATTCAGATATGGACCCCTCTTGCCCCTCCATAAAAATGCTGGAGATTCGCCCCTGGTATTTAACCCCTAACCACTCCCCATCTAGAGAAATATATAACGACTCAACACACGACGTGTGTGCTAAGGGAATAAAAAGACCCCTTTTATTTCAAATACAGTGGTTTTTTAAATACCGAAGCATCGTGATAAAAAGATGGACTAAAACGTTAAGGCTTAATAGAAGTGAGAGCCTTCCTCTTACTCGGGACAATTCTAATTTATTTTCAACTGCAAATACACTAAATGCTTTTTTCCAAGCATTGCCAAAGAAAGGTATCTTCTATTGTTAAGAGCGATGGATTTTACAATTAGGACTAGTGAAGATAATAGTTACCTTTTTCTGAATCAGCTATAAAGGCAATTCTCTTCACTGGCCAGTTTTTATTCTAACGTTTTTTTTTTTTTTTTTTTTTTTGTTTTTTTTTTTACTATGGGCCGTGGTTCGTTCTTTATGAGGTTGCACATACTGCGGCAACAATGATTGTTGCCATTAACCCATGCAACGTAGGGGCAAGGGCCTTAATTTATACAAATTCTCCGTTGTTAACAGATTATACCGCAAAAATTGAATTGGGAAAGAGAAAAATATTTTGGAAACATTGTGGCGTTGCAGGAGCAACGCCACAACTAGAGAGAAGATGGTGTCACACGATCGAAGGAAGAAATTTAGAGAGAAAGAAAAATATAGAAGTTGAGTTAAACAAGTAGTTGACAGAAAAAGAGCACTACGACTAACACAAGAACGCTGTCAAAACGAGTGCGAAAAAACAGACACAAGTACTATGAGAAAGCGGCGGCTCTCAATAAACGTCGAGTTTTAAATCCTTGCTATTGAGCTGCCAGCACTCACTCCTTACTTGCAGCTTATTTGTAGCCTTACGTGCTTGTTTAATTGATATAATAATTTAATGATCAGCTTGGGGTGAAAGTGATAGTACTAAAATAAAATACAGTTTCTGACCAAAATACGAACAAAAACTGTTTTCAAATTTACCGAAATAGTTTCTATTTATTTTTTTTCACGGTTCAGCGAGGCAGCGCTGGTGACACTTTGCGCGTGGCTTATGAACTTAGACCAGAAGAAAAATCGGAGAGCATCCTGATTTTCAGGTATTGATTAAAAAGGTCTTGGTATGTTTTTCTTTTATTCTGGACTTATATTCATCGAATGCATAACTCTGTTCAATTCTGAGCCCCCCCCCCCCTTTTTAACGCCCTTGAACAACTCAGGCTAGATGCAAAGAAACATATATGTCTACACAAGTTTTTTTTTATCATTTATAATTCATTTGATATTCCCACACGTAACGTTAATTTTCTTATTTACAGCCCTTGCCCCAAGGGCTGAAGGGGTATGTTGTTTCTGGAGGCATAGCTATTGGACCTTTTAACCATTTGGAACTAAATGGCCATCTCAGAGTCCATTGGTTGTCTTTGGTCAGATGTCTATGGAGGAAGGTAAGTTAAAAAGGGTTGAAGGAGGAGGGCTGTCTTCCAATCAATTTTTTTCAAAATGGGAATAGAGGTTTCAATTTTTAATTGAACTAGAACCCCCCTCCCCCCCCTCCGAAGTTTCTACGAAAATTGGTTCGATGCGACAACCCTTGGGGGAAAACAGAACCAAACAATAATACATGAAGCCAACTTCGCCCTTTACTTAGACAGTGCTATTGCGCTACCTGTGATATTTGTTTCTGTTTGGTTTCATAGTTGTAAAATTCTCTTCCCCAGGCGTCAAAATAATATGTCAATAAATTAAACTTCCTCACTTGCCTTTGAGTTCTGTTTTCCAAATAACTTACTTGACTTAAGCCCCGTCCCTCCTTGAAGGTCGTCTTGGGGCCTCTTTCTTCGTAATGGTGTGGATGTGTCTTTTGTATGCTTCACGGTCTTCTGCTAGGCGAAGAAGGTCCGAGAGGCGGTGAGGTGCAAATTTTTCCTTTCACATTTTCGGGGGACGACCACGAGGACGAGAACCACGAGGCCTTCGAAGGTGATATTCGGGAGACGGGACTGACTCATCCGCTGTACGTGACCGAGCCATCGAAGTTGCTGGAGCTGGATCTTCATGAGAATTATTTGTTGTATTTTAAGGCGCTCGAGAAATTCGGCATTTGAGATTCTATCAAGGTAAGTGATGCTGGCGAAGCGGCGGAGGCACTTAGTTTCAAATGCTGCAAGTCAACGATTGTCATCCACCTTCAGCGTCCACGTTTCACATAAGTAGATTGCGATGGGGATGATCAGGGTATCGAAAAATCATGTCTTAAGCCGCAGAGACAAATCCTTGATTCACCATATGGGCATAAGGCCTTTGAAACTGGAACTCGCGAGGGCGAGACGTCTTTTAATGTCTTTTGAGTGACTGTTGTCGCTGGTGATCAAACTACCAAGGTAAGGGAGGTCGTTGACTCACTGGATACTCTCTCCATTAAGTTTCAGGTCTGGCCCAACTGCAGTTTTCGTGAGCAGCACATAGCCTTTGTTTTTGATACATTTATGATCCTTCCAAAAGAACTAGTGGCTTCGTTGACGTCGTTAGCAACGGCTTGTGGATCCTCGGGTGTTTCAGCCATTTAGTCGATATCGTCGTCGTAGGCTAGCTTATCTGTCTGAACACCCCCTATATGTGCGCCGCAAGTTGTTTCCACAAGGATAAGACTGCTGTGAGGAAGAGGTTGAACAGCTCCGGAGACCAGAGGCATCCTTGAAGGACACCTGCGGATGTCTGGAATCCGTCAGTGAGACCTTCACTAGTCATGACGCGACTCCCAAATTTGGAGTACTTATCTTTGATAAGGTCAACTAGGCTTCGTGGGATTCCGTAATAGAGGAGGATATGCCATAGGCCATTTCTCCAAATAAGGTCAAATGCTTGCCTAAAGTCGATAAAGAGCTGATACAGGTCGCGACCGAATTCCAGATGTTTCTCAAAAATCTGGCGAACAGTGAAATTTTGGTCAACGGTCGATTTCCCAGGGAAAAAACCGGCTTGGTATTCTTGGATGACTAAGGGCGACACGGCTCTGATCCTTGGACTATAATTCAGGTGAAGATCTTGGCAGTTTGACTTGTTAGGCTAATAGGACGGTAATTATCACATATCGCCTTCGACCCCTTCTTGTGTAGCTGAACAATTGCGGCTTCGCACCAAGAAGTTGGGAAATGACCCTCTTGCCAGGCGGCGGATACAATCTTGTGGAAAAGATATATAAGTGGTTCACACCGGACTTTCAGCAGTTCTGTCTGTATTCCGTCCGGGCCAGGGGCCTTGTTAGTATTCTGCACTTGGATGGGATCTTCGACCTTAGAACGGAGAGGTGGGCTGGGGTCTGAGACAGTAACGGGAAACAGGTCCAGGACAGCAGGGTTTGGAAGGATATGAGGATTAAGCTTTTCTTTGAAATGCTCCATCCATCTCGATTGGATACCTTCTGTGCTTTGCATCTGGGAGCCGTTTTTATCTAGCAGTGCACAAGAACTGAGACTTTTCTTGCTTGTTAGCTCACGAACTCTCTTATACATAAAGTGTGAGTCGCCTTTCTTAAGATCAGACTCACACTGTTCGCATTTGTCTATAATGTAGGTGCGATGGGCTCTATGGGTGGCTTTTTCTACAGCATGCTTCAACTGCATATATCTGTCCCTGCTCTCTCCCTGCCTGACCTGTTATTGTGTTCGTTACTCAGCACATAATAA
The DNA here is from genome assembly GCA_027921565.1 of Artemia sinica. NCBI lineage: Eukaryota > Metazoa > Arthropoda > Branchiopoda > Anostraca > Artemiidae > Artemia > Artemia sinica. The sequence goes on from CM051256.1 coordinate 82,461,875, forward strand.
AGTAATTTCGTTGGTTATCCGAGGCTTTTTATCGCCCTTTTTGGTTCCTAGGGCGGACATCGTTATTTCGATGATGATCTTAGAGGAGTCTGTGACTAGTTTATTGATATTCTCTTTAGATACAGTTATAGGAATATCAGAAAAAAGGTCCGGTATTTGAGTAGACAGTTCATCGATGTAGGTTTGGCGGGTTTGAGGGTCTTTGAGAAGATATGTGTTGAAACGAGCGGGGCTCTTATTCAGCTTTGCGGAGGATTTCAGGCGTATCTTTAGTGCAGACATGACCAGGGAATAGTCGCTTTCAAAATTGCCACCTGCGAGGGTGACAGTATCTAGCACAGACGATTTCCACCGCCTAGAGACGAGCACGTAATCAATAAGATTACAGGTTTTTTCCATCCGGCGAGATCCATGTCGCCTTACGACGTTCTCTGTGTTTGAAGAGAGTATCGGTAATGGCTACATTGCTGTCTCTGCGAAATTCAATGAGGCGTTTCTCCCCTCTTGTTAAGTCGTCCAAGGCCAAACTTACCCATAACATCTTCGTTTCCAGTACAACCGTTACCAACAATAGCATTGAAGTCGCCCATGACAACAACAAGGTCTTTTTTTGGGAACTGCGTCAATTAGGCTTTGCAGTTGAAGGTAGAAATTTTCAGACTATTCATCTGATTTGCTGCAGTCAGGAGAGTAGACTTGTATTATCGTGATGTTGATTGGTGATCCTTTCATTCGTATAATAATCAACCGTTCTGACACAGGCGTTACGGAAACCAGGGATCTTCGTGCCTTACTCGACATCAAAAAGCCAACACCTTGGCGATGGACACCATCGGTTCTCCCAGACACTATCAGACTAGTGTTGCCGATCCTTTCTTCGCCAGTGGTAGGGAGGTGTGTTTTTGAAAGTCCCGCAATATCCCGTTTATATCGGTTTAGTTCATTTAGGACAAGATCTATTTTGTCTTGTTTAGCAAGCATCCTAACGTTCAGGGTTCCAATAGATAAAATCAGAGAAAAGCATATTTAGAGGAAACATAGCCTCCGGGGTCAGAGTCATTAACGTTGTTAAAGGGTCTCCATTCGCGAGATTCTCGGTCGTCAGATCGTCGGTTGCCCCAGACGCGGTAACTTCGTCGGTTGCCCCGGACGCGGTAACTTCGTCGGTTGCCCCGGACACGGTAGTATTGGTTCTTGTTCTTGATCGTTTGAACTCCATAATTTTAATAAGAAAGAAGGTTTCTTGGCTAATTTCAGAACGGCGGTAAGCCACTCCTCTCCAACCCTAGCAGGGGCCGGCTATATCTACTATCGATAGCGCGCCCTTCTGGCGTCCTGCATTACCTACAATTTCCCCATTGCTGGGAGAAGGTTTGTGACTGGCGAGACGTATACATACGCCGATGGCTATATTTCAAATCCCCTAGAGACCGCGGACCCTTGGTCCACGCCTCCCTACCGGGAGGTGCCCTGTATATCTACAGGACTTTCTCCTATCCGCCACCTAGGGACGCGCTGAGTGGCCTGAGGAACTAATTTACAGAAGCTTCTAACCCCTTAATCAAAAGGATGACTGTAATCTAGTAAATATACTATGTTGCATCTTCCCCTTTTCTCTACACTCTCTAGTTCTTCGTTATTCTCAAATACACCTGAAGCAAATAAAAGGTACAACAACTGGCAAAAGATGCCCACCCTCATCGTAAAGATTAACAAATCATAAGAGCCAATTGTCACTAACAATTCCCTCCCTTGCCTTACAATTTGAACTAGTTTTTTTCTTAATATGTACTATAGTACTGCAGTTTTGTCACTCCTCAAAATTTACCCCTCGAATAATTTATCTGCTTAAAAAAATAAATAAATACCTTTCTTGCGTCTCAAAATGAAAAAAAAACACAGTAGTTAAAAAAATACCTTTTGAACTAACAAATATGTCATGATCCTTTTTACTGTATTTTCACTAGTTAGGTCACCTTGATTATTGATCCCTTTTAGTTTATTTAAAAAAAAAAAAATATCCCATCTAGCACCATACACTAGATGGTGTTGATGATTTTTTCACCATAATACCGCTAGTTTCCACTCTCACAAGTTATCCATACCTTTTTGGCTGAGAGTTTAATTATTTAGGAGATAGAATTTTTATTAACTACAGATGATATAAAGTCGAATTAAAAAACTACGATAAAGAAAAGAAACAGGAGTTTCATGGCAAAAAAAGTCTTCAAAACACACACTTTGTTTCACTCCATTTTTCTTTTCTTTTCGTCATTTTTGTTATGTTTATTAACTATTCCATTATTGTCTTATTTAGTTCCAATCCATGTGTTTTGTCTTAACTAGGTCAATGAAAACAATCGCCCTGCATCTGAAAATACCAAAATTGAAAGAGAACTACGTTAAAATTGAGAGTAAAAAAAATGTGACCAACAACGATAAATTTGTAGCAAAGAAAAATTTGCAATTGAGAAGCATAAGGAAGAAATTACCAAAATACTTTTTGGGAGCCAAACACTTGAGGTTTCTTTGCAAATAAGTTGGGTAGTATGTTAATAAAGTTTTAGTGAAGTGTCAACAAGTACCCAAGCTCCTTCCTATAGCAACAAGAAATCTCGGAACCTAAGAGTCTAAAGCTCTACCAAACAAATAACATTCATTCTCATTATTTCTTTGCCTATTTCTTTGATATACTGAAAAAAGGCCACTGTTATACCCATGCAAAGAATCGGGATCCGTTTGGTTATATGAGTTATATGAGTATATTTATTTATATGTATTTAGTTATATGAGTATATTCGACATAAGTATCATTGTTACTGCTGCGGAATCCTAAAAAACCCAAAAAACAACCGATAGGTCTAGTGGTTCTATGCTTGGACAGGGAGGCAGCTGTAGCCCAGTTTTTCTGACGTCTGACAAAATTCCTTTCGTTTATATTTTTACACTCCTATGGTTTACCTTACCCCTGCCAGATTAAGAGGCCTAAAACGTCTACTGATTAGGTCAATTAAAACCCCCCTATTCTTGTAAACAGCTGATAACGCTGAATTTATCACTTATGATGACGATGTCCTTTCAGTTATTTGAAAACGATAAAAGGAAACTTTGACCTTCTGTCAGTATCACCGGTCTGTTTTGTACGAGGATTTCTGAGAGTCAGGCCATGGGGAAAAATGGGCGGATGTGAATTCACATTGCAGTAAATAATATTTTTGATTTTTGTTTCTAAATAAGAACATTTTTCACTGTTTTTCACTGTCAAATGCAGTCCAAAAAATGGACTGCTTTTGACCGTGCTCGTAATATCGCTTTTTTGCCGCGATTTTGAGTGATCTGCAACACATCTCCCTATAATTGCCATAAATTATCGGGAGTTCATTGCATTAACATACCTGTCCAGGAGTGAGCGCCCTCGTTGGCTGTGCCAGACTGACTATCAGTTGATTATTTCCAGTTAGTGTAAGTACAGCATCTATGAGGGGTTTGGTGTGTGCTGGAACCTAAACTTTACAGTAGTCATCTGTGTTTCCATTAGATCTCTGGGCCAACTATGAATCCAATGTGGTCGATCCGTAAAGAATGTTGATCTATATAAAGATGGATGATCGGTTCCAGGGGCCTGGAAATAAAAAAAAAACAGCTACAAGAAGGGAATTGATAAGAATTTGATTGTGTGACAAAAAATTACTCGTACAATTTAATCTACACTACATAATCTGACAATACATTTACTTGGTTCAGCTGTTGACTATCAAATACTATAACTAGAAAAACATTATTTAAGGCAAAGTGACTTTCAACAGGGACACGTATTGCATTGAATGATCGGTTCCAGGGGCCTGGAAATAAGACCGTATAAAAACGAAAAAAAACAGCTACAGAAAGGGAATTGATGAAAATTTGATTGTGTGACAAAAATTTACTCGTACAATTTAATCTTTGCAACATAAACTGACAATACATTTACTTGGTTCACCTGTTGACTGCCAAATACTGTAACTGGAAAAACATTATTTAAGGCAAAGCGACTTTAGACACAGACACGTAGGCTATTGTAGTGTTTTAAAATACAAAAAAGACAAAAGTAGTGTGCAGATCAAGTGGTGACCCCGGAACTGTGCTCCTTCAAGGTATCATCATTTTAACATTTTTTCATGCGGGTCGATTACAATTACACAAGTGTCTATTACAATCAACTGTTTTGTTGCTTTTTAAAAATTTGAATGCACCCCTTTCCCTCTTTAAGTAAGTGCTAGCGGATGCGTCTCATACAAGCGACTTCTTATGTCTAAAAATATAGACAGAACTTTTATTGCATTCCGAATAAGATGTGGAAGGCTATGTAACTAATCACACAAACATAGTTGTAAGAAGGATTTTAGGAATAAAGGGAGGGGGAAACGAAATACCTGACTGCTCGTCCAAAAACTTACATAATTAAATAAAAATGGAGAAATACCTTACTGTTCGTTCAAAGAGTTACACAACTCAATACAAATGGTGAAATATCAGACTGTTCGTCCAAAAAGTAACCATAACTAAATAAAACCGGTAAGGTTTTTCATCTTCTCGTTTAGTCGTTATAAAATTAAACAGAGAAAAGAAGTGCAGCTAAATCTTACTGTTAACGTTCATGTCAACTCCAAAAACTTTATTAGAGCCTAATTTTCAAGATCTTGAACACTTTACAAGTTTTCGCATTTGCCACCGCTTTCCCTGGCAAAGACGTTGTTTTGGAGGATTTGTTTTTTCGACTTTTTATCTAAACAAGTTGCATACAAGTCCCTGTGGACATTAGCACAAAATAAAACACACAAAAAAGCACATCATGCATGACATAAACCACTATTAATCGCAATACACACTTATTATCTGTAAACAGGCCACAAAATGAGGGTGATCTTTCCAAACTAATCGACTGATTCGGTTGTGAATTGGTTATAATATTCTTCTAACCTTATATTCAGACAGAGCACGGATCTGTGAAAAACTTCTGCGGTTTGCGTTTTGCGGAGGAACGCATGCGTCTCTTGCCGCTCATTCTTGCGGTTTTCCGCAAGAGCCATGCGTTGAAAAAATCCAACGCATGCTGTTAAAACGCTTGCGGAAGAAAGAACAGGGAGGCAATTGAAAGGCTGATTTTAGCTGTTAAATTTCGTCAAATAATATATTACAAAAGCCATTCTGAGCATAAAAGATCCAATTTAATTAGGACCGCTCGTCTAATTATGACCGATCCAATATATAAGATTATAATGAGATATCTGAGAAATAAACATACCATTCAACTCAGAACTCAATGCTGAATCCAAATATAGCAATCATTTCCTATGTAAACGCATCCACTAGATTCTAGAAATCAAGCTTTTATGGGGATACAAAGGCATTCGGGGGTAAGCTTCTGGATTGTAGGTAGGGTGGCCTAGACCCTGAATACTGAGTGAGCCAAAAACAAAACTGAAACTAGGTTTTTACAATCCCAGAATCTGGAAACTCTAGAATTTTCAAAATTACTGGAATTAATTTCCACCGGATACGACTGTTATATTCTGATAAAGGATTGAATTCTGAATCGAATGGTATTTTTATCTCTTAGCTATCTCGTTATGGTCTAATACTCCCAAAATTTACTGTTTATTTTTTAGTTGGTCTTTTAACCTTGCGATATTTTTAGATAAGTTAAAAAGAAAATATTTTAATTTTTGTTAATTTACTCTCTTCTTCTTCGTAACACCAAAAGACTTCCGAGTGTATAGTTGAATGGAATCACCAGCATTTCTCAAATTTAAATTCATTGCCTTTCTAAATTTTTTATGCAAACAGATTCTCCGGTTTCACCGCTGCGATGATTGGATGCGGAATACGCACCGCATTGCGAATTCTGCAACGCACCTGACTGCGTGAACATTAGGTAAGTCAATTTTTTTTCTCGCGCGTTTTCTTAGGTTTTCCTCGGTTATCAGAAATCCATCTGCCAAATGGTGCTATTAGTTGAACTAAAGACGGTTGCGTTCGATTCTTCAGTATTGTTATTGAGAATTACCTATCTTTAGAACGTTCCAATCTGGTTATAATGAAGGTACGCAGAAGCTCTAGAACTTTAAGAAAGTGTTAGCACAATTTTTCAGTGTCAATATTAAAGTTCTCTTCCATTGCTTAATTCAGTCTTATGCTTATTTCTATCCGTCACTATGGATGTCAACTTTTATTTCTTTATTGAAATCCCTTTCCAAAGTATATAATAAAGCATGAAGCCTAATTCAGCAGCTAAACCAATAGCTGATCTTGAATCGTTTAAATTTTTCAAGTATTTGAAAAATTTAAAACAATTCAAGATCAGCTATTGGTTTAGCTGCTGAATGAGGTTTCATGCTTTATTATATACTTTGGAAGTATATAACAAAGTGGTTCTATTATACAAGTGGTCCTAGAATTTCGTGAAAGGGCTCATTCGAACGGAAATTAAAAGTTCTAGTGCCCTTTTTAGGTGACCAAGAAAATTGGAGGGCAGCTAGGCACCCTCCCAAGCTCATTTTTCCCAAAGTCACCGGATCAAAATCTCGAGATAACCATTTTGTTCAGCATAGTTGAAACATCTAATAGCTATGTCTTTGAAGATAACTTAATCCCCCACAGTCCCCAGGGGAAAGGCTGCAAGTTATGAACTTTGCCCATTGTTTATATATAGTATTGGTTTATTGATAAGTATACAGACGTTTTCAGAGGAGAATTTTTTTCTGGGGGGGGGGTATTGGGTTACGTGGGAGGATCTTTCCATGGAAGAACTTTTCACGGGGAAGAGAATTTCCATGAAGGGGATGCTGGGTTACCCTGTATTATTTAAAAAACTGAAAGTAAGGAGTAATATTAAAACTTAAAACCAACAGAAATTATTACATGTATGAGGGTGTTCGTCCCCTCCTCAATACCTCGTTCTTTACGCTAAAGTATTTTTAATAATTTCTAAAGGGCTATTTATTCTAATTAAACGGCCTTTGTGATTCAGGGGTCATTCTTAAAGAATTGGAACAAAATTAGAACTTTAGCGTAAAGAGCGAGGTATTGACGACGGGGCGAACCCCGCATTTCTTATATGCTGAATTTCACCCCTCGTCAATACCTCGCTCTTTGCGCTACAGTTCGAATTTTGTTAAATAATGGCCGATATAAGTAATAATTTGCTTGTGTTATTTTCCGGCCCATCTTAGCATTTAATTTTACCTCAAGAAGCTTCATAACTACGATTTTTATTTGATAATAAATTGTATATCTTAAGCTGGTGGTTGTTATTAAATAAATAAAAAAAAAAGTTTCTTCGAACTGAAAGTAAGGAATAATATTAAAACTTAAAATGAACATAAATTATTACGTATATCTTTTAAAGATTTTTCTTTCATTCATTTCAGTGATTTAAGATTTGCTTCACTTGTGACTTTCATTTTCATAAAAACAGTTTCGACCTCTTTGGCCGTTTTGTTACTATGCCTTACAAAATTAGTTCCGCAAATATCGCTAATTTAAGTTACGCGGGAAAATCTTTCCATGGAGATAATTTCTCGTGGGGGGGAGGGGATTTTCCATGGAGGGGGATCTGGATTTTCTGACATTATTCCAAAAACGATCAGTAATTAAATACAAACAAGTTTCTTCAATGGATAGTAAGAAGCAACATTAAAACTTAACAGGAACAGAAAATATTACGTATATGAGATAGGTTGCCTCTCCTCAATAGCTCGCTCTTACGCTAGATTTTCATTTTTAACTTTTAAGAGGTTATTTTTCTAATCAAACAGCCTTTGTGATTCAGGAGTCATTCTTAAAACAACTAGAACAAAAATCAAACTTAGGTTATTATAAGATTATTATCAGTTAAAAAAAAGTAAAATTAATGTGCAAATTTCGTTTTAATTATTCATGTACTGTGAGCCAAATTCAAAACCTGCATTAATTCAAAAAGTTCAGAAATTAAAAAAAAACAAGTTTTTTTTTTAACTGAAAGTAAGGAGCAAAATTAAACCTTAAAACGAACAGAAATTATTCCGTATATGAAAGGGGCTGTTCCCTGCTCAACGTCTTGCTCTTTATGATAAAGTTTCACTCTTTCTCACAACTCTATATTTTTAAAACAATAAAATTTCTGTTCATTTTAAGTTTTAATGTCGCTCCTTACTTCCAGTTAAGAAAAACTTGTTCTTTTTTTTATTTAATCTCATTATAGGGTCAGTAGGCTTAATTAAAAGGTGGCGAGTTTTAAACTTAATTTTGCAAGTATGCCCTATTTGTGTAATGGAATTTCATGCTCATGGCATGAAATGGCATGAGCCATTTCATGCCATTTTTTCATGGAAGTTAAAACTCCATGGGGGTATGGGAAGGGAAAACGGGACTTGGAATTTTATGTCTGAGGAAGAGTTTTTTTTTCTCAGGTCCGCACACAAATGTATATGCTACGTTTTTTTTATGTCTGTCTCCTGATAAGCTCTTTTGCCAGTTTTACATATTTTTGCATAAGCTCTGTCTGGTAGCGTTTGAGCTATAGATGTTGACTTATCGTGTGTGTGAGTTAGGGGGGGGGGGGGGCTTTATCTCCTGAAGTAAATATGTTAATAAAAATGCTACAAGTATACTAACGACTCCCACTAGGGGATTTTTTCCACTTTCAGACTTAATTTTACTAAATTTTGAGGTAGACTCTTTCTTTTTTAGCAGGAAAATAATATTTTTTTTTTATAAAAACCTATTGTAAGACAGTATTTATAAATGATTACCTCACATCGCAAATGTGGCCTGAGGTCTAAGAGTAGACAGATGTGTGTAAGCAGAGAGTGGATAAGGAGAGAACACTCGACCTTTTGTTTTTAAAACATTTTTAAGATTACAAAATTTATTTCCTTTTCATCCCATTTTAATATGGCTATTTTTAGTTGGTTCAATTATAACAGCTCATGTTGTTGGCTGCTTTTCTATTTCGAATTTAGAGAATTTCATTTCTTTTTACCTATTTTTAGAATAGTGGTTTTTTTTGCTTTTTTTTTTAATCGCGCTCATCCTATAACCATTTTATTTTTATTTTTTTACGAAATTTGTGTTTAGCCTTGTCCTCCGGACGGATAAGGACAGTGTCTCTCGGTTAGTTCTACGAAATATCAAGTCTATTTATTACTTGCTAGTGTCTATATAAATATTTGTCTCCAGTGTTAGATAAATAAAAAAAACAAGAAGGGATAAAACAAAATAACTACAAATAAGCTAAAGCAATTTGGGATTGCTGTGGCCATTTCTTTCACAAGCTATTTTTGTTTCATCAGACCCATTCGGTAAGCTTTGCTTTGATTTGCTGATTTGCATTCTTAACTTCTTTTCTTGTCCTTTAAGACTAGATTCAACGATGGAAACACATTTGACTAATACTTCGTGAAATTTCATTCCTAAAACTAGGGAATTTAATAGAGGGTTATTTCAGAAGGGTGGCTACTTGTAGCAAAATAGTTTAGGACCTAGGCAATTTGAGTTTGGATTTTACCATTTGGCTGAGTTTTGAAGAAAAAAGCGGATAAAGAATGCTTCAACCTGTCAAGAGTGAAATTGAGGACGCTTTTAGTTCATTATTCTTGAAAGGGTGAAGACGTGGTTTTGGTCATGGGCACCCATAAGGGGGGGGGAGGGGGGGGGGGGGGGGGCGCCACCCCCCCTGGCTGAATGACGGTGTCATATATTTGTATTAATTAAAAAAAAACTTTTCCACAGAATAAGTTTTCAAAGGAAAGTAGAGCTCTATTAAGTCAAAAAATGGGCAGAAATGAAGTCAAATAATCTTCCAAGTGTAAAACTACCACAAATCACTACCAACATTTAAATGAAGTCAAAACGAACAGAAATTATAATAAATAGCCGAGTCAAACTCAAAACGAGCAAAAATTAAGATTACTAGGGTTGACAACCCCCATGCCTTCTCAAGACCAGAACATAACTTACGCTTTACTGAAAAAAAAATGACTGTGGATTGTCAGTTTGATATACCTATAAACTCAAAACGAAGCGCCGATTAGACCAGATAAGCCCCCCCCCCTAAAATCCAGCCTATGAGCGCCCATGGTTTTGGTCGAAAGTGGTGTGTTCAGGGTTAAGCGGATTGTGTGTCATCGGTTTTCTTGTGGAAATGCCAGGCTAGTATCAAATTGAAAGGTATATTTTATTCATAAATCAAAACAAACATACGGCGCTAATCCCCACAAAGGCTGTATAGCCTTTAAGGGTGGGGAACACACATGTGGCATTTAAACACTAACTCAGGAAAAACAAATAATCCAAGGATAAGGATTTTAAGATAACTTAAAAAAATTCAACAGACTCAAGTTTACCTCTTTTGAATTGAACTTATTCAAAAGAGGTATACTTGAGGAAGCAAATACTTTAAGAAAATACTTTAAAAAAAAATTAGAAAACCTGCCAGAACTTATTATAAAAATAAAGTTCAAGACCTATGCCAGGATAGACCCAAAAATTGGTATTCTCAGATCAAAACATTTGCCGGCAAGAGACCAGAACCACTAAACTTTAATTTAGATGAACCTCCAAAGACAACAGCAAACAATTTGAACAAGTTCCTTAATTCAATTGTCCAAAGCCTCCTCCCCTATCCTGTGTAGCTCCGAGCGTTGCAACCCCCTTTAATTTCCCCATTTGACATGGTAAAAAAAAATGAAAATTAAAAAAAAGCACTTGCCCAATGGATATTCCTGTCCCACTTATTAAAGCCTTTAGTGATTACCTCTCAAAACCCCTTTCTATTCTTTTCAACCAATGCACTCAATCTGGACTGTTCCCTTCCCTTTGGAAACAAGGTTTCGTAACTCCAATAAAAAAGAAAAACGGTAAGCCTGGCTTTGATGGCATTCGTCCTATCTCTCTGACTTCTATTTTTTCAAAATTATATGAAAGCTTTCTTGCTGACTGGCCTAGGGACCAAGTCCATCTCCTTGTTGATCCTAGGCAGTTTGGAAATCTTAAATCTACATCAACCTCACATTACCTTATCCACCTCGTTGACTCCATGGGGAGACTACTTGAGAGACCAAACACCTGGCTAAACCTAATTTCTGTTGACCTACAAAAGGCTTTTGACCTGGTTAACCATAATATCTTGGTAGAAAAACTTATCGAAGAATTGCAGGTAGAGACATTTTTAGTAAAGCTCGTTGCCTCATTTCTTTCTAACAGATCACAGGCAGTTAAATATCAAGATTGCTATTCCAGCCACCTTCGTATTCACAATGGTATTCCCCAAGGTACTATTCTTGGCCTCCTCCTATTTTCCGTCATGATCAACAGCCTTTCAATGGATTGCCCTGACAGGTGGAAATTTGTCGACGACCTAACAGTTGTAGAGACGTGTTATAAAAATATTTATAGCAATCCAATGGGTATCCTCCATGACATTGCAGGCTTCTTCTCTTGATATAACGGTTAATCCTTGTAAATCCACCAAATTATCTATCAGTATCCTAAAGTCCCCTCCTCTTTTCGTTCATCCTATTCCTCCCGAGATTTCAGCTTCTTCCTTTAAACTCTTAGGTGTTATCATATCTTCTGATTTGAAGTGGGACACCCATGTAAATAACATCCTCCGTCAAGCAAACTTGTCACTTTTTCTTCTGAAACTTCTGAATAAATTTAGTTGCTCCCCATCTCAGTTACTAAAGGTATATATTTCTTTTGTACGTCCTTTGGTCGAGTACGCTTGTCCTGTCTGGCATCCGGGCCTCTCAATTGAAGCAACCAAAAAAAAAAAACGAAAATATTCAAAAAAGAGCCCTGAGGATTATCAATAAAGAAGGTAAGGTCCCATATTCCTACCTCCTTGAAACTTCAAAACTTTACCGTCGAGTCCAGAGAAAAAAATTATGCCTCCGTTTTGGGAAGTCAGCACAAATAAACCCCCGTACTGAAAACCTCTTTCCTAGCCGCCACTCACCCATAAGAAATCACCACCCCGTATAGTGTCCCAACCCATCCCCATCCTTTCTTCCATACCCTTTTCTACCTTACGTTATAAAAAAAAACTTTTATTCCCTTTTTTACAAATAAAATCAACCAAAATCACAAGCCGTAAGTTTGTCAAAAATTTAAACTGTTTTTTATATATTATTTTTTCCTTTTTGAATATTTGGTTATTTTATTTGATACCCTTTTTATCTTTTTATATTATGACCCATAAATATTTTATAATTATAACCTATATTTATGACTTTTGTATTTTGCATTTTCTGACTGTTACCTGTTGTGTTTTCGTTACAGTGGTAACTATGTGTTGTTATTGTATTATTTTTTATATTGCAATTTTACTAAGAAATGCGAATTCGGCCCACCAGGGTTTGTGATAATTCTTTTGCCAATAAATATCTATCTATCTATCCAATCAATCTTGGACAGAACTGAAACTAAAGAACAAATTGAATTAGAGCATTAAAATTATTGCTCAGGCACCGTAATATTTTTGCAGTTTACTTAATAACCTTAGCGATTCTGAACTGAACTTAATTTCTACTAAGCTTCAAACTTTTGGTTTTCTTTTATAAGGTTTTTGAATTGTTGTAATCCCTTGTCGAAATAGAGAATCATCATTTGTAATAATTGCGAGTTTTCGTTTTTTGGGCCTTCCTATTGACATTATATAGCTAGTTGCGTTCACCTGTAACCTGTAACCTTAATCACTTAACGAGTTGATTTTATCTAACACTAAAAAACTAATTTTAAAATTTTCGCTTCGAGCATACTCCGAAGTACAAGCGTGGAAAAATATTGAGTGTCGACTGGATCCTTTGGAGTTTGGCTGGATTGTACAGAAAGGAGAATTACGACCTGTGCATTCAGATAGATCACCGGCACCACCTTCCCTTCTCACAGTGTTTCACTGTAATTGCAAGAGCGAATGTTCGACGCTGCAATAATGTTGCAAAAAGCATGGCTTAAGATTTACCTGGGCTTGTGGCAATTCTAAAGGAACAAGCTGTTCTAACTGCGAAACAGTTGGTGGCCGAAACTCTGAAGACGATGATAGCGAAGAAGAAGACCAAATTATTGAATAGCTTCGCCACTATCCAATGAATCTCTCACTTCGCTCACTATCCAATGAAACTGTGATTTTTATCTGCCTTGTGTAAATTGATCTCTGTGCTGCATTATATCTGAGTATATTGATCTCTTATTTAGAACTAATGTTTCGTCTCAGCTAAGGGAAGCTCTTTGGCATAATGTTTTTTGTTGTTGTTGCCAAATCTGCGTTTCAACTTCCCCTCCTCCTTCTCCTCATTCTTGCTCACTTTCACAAAACTAAGGTTCCAGGCATACTGGACTTTACCTAGACCCAGTTTTGGTTGTTACCAAGGCCCGAGGCAGCAAATATTTTCCCATAGGTCAGGCTTAATATACACCTGCAGGTTGAACCTTTCCCCCAACCTCACTGTCTCAAAGCTTTAAGCCCCAAACAATTCCTTTGACTTTAAACATTTAGTTTCGTGTTCATCAAAAAAAAAAAAAAAACAGCGTAGAAATGACATATCTAATCACATTTGCTGGTATTTACTCAATCAAGATTTTTTGCCTCAACCTCATATTCAACCTCCAAAAAACTCATACCTGTGAAAAAGCCAGAGCAGCAAATTTTTCGGATCAGGAATCAGCACATTTTTTTTGTTCGGGTAGTGAAAGAATCATTTGTATAGCGATTTTTTTTGAGGTAGACCCCCTTTTTTCACAATTTTCCTACACTTAAGTCGTTTTTTTTTTTATATAAGCCAGTCGGTCCTTTATTGTCATGTCACAACATGCTGCGTGAACGTATTTCTCGCACTCGCAGCATTGCATAGAGTCGAAGTCACATTTTTCTGGACAGAAGTTAGGAGTCCCAGATGTCTTAACCACTCTCCTCACCATATATCTATTTTCGGGCCAGATGGCCGACTAGATGTGTAAAGGGTATTAATGGAGTGAATGGGCTATTCCATTCGATAATCCCCTTTAATTTCCCTATCATTACCCCATTTGACATGGTAAAAAAAATTCAAAAGTTAAAAAAAACAAGCACTTGCCCACTGGATATTCCTGTCCCACTTATTAAAGCCTTCAGTGATTACCTCTCAAAGCCCCTTTCTATTCTTTTCAATCAATGCACTCAATCTGCACTGTTCCCTTCCCTTTGAAAACAAGGTTTCATAACTCCAATAAAAAAAAAAAAAAGCGGTAAGCCTGGCTTTGATGGCATTCGTCCTATCTCTCTGACTTCGATTTTTTCAAAATTATATGAAGCTTTCTTGCTGACTGGCTTAGGGACAAGTCCATCCCCTTATTGATCCTAGGCAGTTTGGAAATTTTAAATCCACATCAACCTCACATTACCTTATCCACCTCGTTGATTCCATGGGGAGATTACTTGAGAGACCAAACACCTGGCTAAGCCTAATTTCTGTTGACCTACAAAAGGCTTTCGACCTGGTTAACCATAATATCTTAGTAGAAAAACTTATCGAAAAATTACAGGTCGAGACATTTTTAGTAAAGCTCGTTGCCTCATTTCTTTCTAACAGATCACAGGTAGTCAAATATCAAGATTGCTATTCCAGCCACCTTCGTATTCACAATGGTATTCCCCAAGGTACTATTCTTGGCCCCCTCCTGTTTTCCGTCATGATCAACAGCCTTTCAATGGATTGCCCTGACAGGTGGAAATTTGTCGACGACCTAACAGTTGTAGATACGTGTTATAAAAATATTTATAGCAATCCAAGGGGTATCCACCATGATATTGCAGGCGAGGCTTCTTCTCTTGATATGATGGAGGTTGAGTTAAATGGAGTTTGAATTAAACGATAGTTGAAAAAGAATTGAATTAAATTGTGGGAGAAAATGAGGGGAAAAAGCGCGTCATATTTCAAGCTTAAATGCTGTAAAATATGAAAGTAAGAAAGAAAATACACCTAGGTAAACTTATGTTATAGAGGCTACCAAAGGAGGTGATATATTTTTAGAGTCATTCAGAATTTGCTGAATTTCATTCAATTTCCACCATATTATCTATCAGTTTCCTAAAGTCCCCTCCTCTTTTCCTTCATTCTATCCCTCCTGAGATTTCAGCTTCTTCCTTTAAACTCTTAGGTGTTACCATATCTTCTGATTTGAAGTGGGACACCCATGTAAATAACATCCTCCGTCAAGCAAACTTGTATCTTTCTCTTCTAAAACTTCTGAATAAACTTAGTTGCCCTCAATCTCAGTTACTAAAGATATATATTTCTTTTGTCCGTCCTTTGGTCGAGTACGCTTGTCCTGTCTGGCATCCGGGCCTCTCAATTGAAGCAACCAAAAAAATCGAAAATATTCAAAAAAGAGCCCTGAGGATTATTTATATAGAAGGTAAGGTCCCATATTCCTACTTCCTCGAAACTTCAAAACTTTACCCTCGAGTCCAGAAGAAAAGATTTATGCCTCCGCTTTGGGAAGTCAGCACAAATAAACCCCCGTACTGAAAACCTCTTTCCTAGCCGCCACTCACCCATAAGAAATCACCACCCCGTATAGTGTCCCAACCCATCCTCATCCTTTCTCCCATACCCTTTTCTACCTTACGTTATAAAAAAAAAAACTTTTATTTCCTTTTTTACAAATAAAATCAACCAAAATCACATCCCGTAAGTTTGTCAAAAATTTAAACTGTTTTTTATATATTATTTTTTCATTTTTGAATATTTGGTTATTTTATTTGATACCCTTTTTATCTTTTTATATTATGACCTATAAAATATTTTATAATTATGACCTATATTTATGACTTTTGTATTTTGTATTTTCTGACTGTTACCTGTTGTGTTTTTGTTACAGTGGTAACTATGTGTTGTTACTGTATTATTTTTTATATTGTATTTTTTTACTAAGAAATGCGAATTCGGCCCACCAGGGTTTGAGATAATTCTTTTGCTAATAAATATCTATCTATCCTATCAATCTTGGAAGCAAAAAACGACAAAAGAACAAGACACTAATGGAAAAAAAAAAGCATTGAATATTTTACTTTTGGCAACTAACACTATGTCAGCTTTATTTGTAAAGCTAGGACATTCGAGTACTTACGACGAAAATTGATTTTGTTGCAGGATCCTTTTCCGCTACGAAGTGTCTAACCTTCTCCCCACCAATATGACAACGCTGTCCAATAGTCCAATTATGGATTCCCTGATGCTGGGCCATTACTTCCTTGGTTTCTATGTGGACAAAGGGACCAGGATTGGGTAAAATGTACTGAAAAGGCAAAGAATGAATGAAATAATTGAAAATTTAACAAGGTATAAGACAGATTTTTCGGAAGGATCTTTCAGGCCAAATGTAAATTTTTTTTTTAGTTTCAGCTTCCTTTACACACAATTTTTCTAGGATAGGGAGGTCTTTAGATGGATGTATTTGATAAGAGAATGCATCCATATTACACAACTGCTACCCGAAGGCCCAAAGAAAAATGGGACACGACTTACGGTAACGTCAGTACTCTTAGTTTTAAGCCAGCGTCGAATCGAATCTCGATAATAAGTAGTTCATTGAATTATACTACAAATTCCTATAATTCTTTCACAAAAATGTCCATGAATTACTTATAAATGTAATTACTTTTACATTTTTCAGTGTTGTGCCTAATTTTTGAGCGTGTTAAAGAAATCCTCAATTTACAATATCACTATTCTAAATATAATTGTTTGTTTTCAGATCAAACTAGATGACAGCTAACCAGGCGAAATAACATTAAATGTAAGCATAACTTAAGAATATGTTGGAAAGCAATAGCGACATATCCGAACAGCCTAGGAAAACTTTACAGGCATCTGTCCACCAGTCTCCACTCCCCCCCCCAGCCAAAATTTAGCGTCTTCGAAAATCTCGTCAAAACTAAGAAATATCTACAAAATTCAAGTATAAAAAGGAACAGGTCAATTTTCTTTTGTATACAATTTTCTTCTCTTTTCTTTTTTTTTCTTTTTATTGTATTTCCATTTTCTTTTTATTGTATGGTCAATTTTCTTTTCTTTTTATTGTATTATGGGAACACGAAAGCCTTGAAACTTTATTAGCGATATGACATGCGCATAATACTCTTGAATAGATTACTTTCTCTCATTAATATAGCAATATTCCAATTGATTTCCGCATTAAAACAACCGTTTTCACACCTTTAGAGTAGGTTCGACTGTTCTGTATAATCTCACATGCAAATAATTTGTCAATTAGTTTGTTATGCCAAGTAAACTATATAAAATTGTTCTTTTGGTCAGACCGCGATAAAAGTACCAGGAAATATAGCATATCATTGGATAAAATTCTTGTTTAGCATCTAGTTGATGATGCTTTTATTGTTTTTCTGTCATTGTTGTTACGAAATTTTTATTCTAGTTTATAATTATTGTTTACTTTTAGCTATTTCAAAACTTCAGTTTTTCTCATTAAAAAAAACTGAGCCTAGGCAGGGAGGGTCACATATTATATATAAAATTACAAGGGAGGATTATAGCTATTTTTTAAATGTTCTAAGATAATTTTCCTAATTCATGCTGACAAAGAAATTGCGACACACGTTCGAATCGCTGCTAGATGAAAAAAAAAAATCAACTGCTAGTAAGGAGCCCCCTTAAAACTTAAAACGAAATGAAATTATTCCATGTAAAAGGGGCACTACCCCTTCCTCAGCCCTAACTCTTTACGCTGAAGTTTTAAAGTTAATACAAATACTTCTCCTTGAAGCTCAACGGCCCTTATGTTGGAGCAGTCTTTCTTAGAGAATTATGGCAAAAAGTCAAACTTTAGCAAAAGGAGCGAGGATTAAGGAAGGATAATTTATACAATAATTTACATTAGTTATAATATAAAATATAATATATTAATTATATAATAATTTATATTAATTAATATATAAATATAATATATTAATTATATAATAATTTATGTTTGCTTTAAATTTAAATTTAACTCCTTACATTCAGTTAAAAAAAAACTTGTTTTTTTACTTTTTTAGTTTTTCGGCTTTATGTCTGGTCACCCTCTAGGGAGCACTTTGAAGACACTTCAAAGAACTTCCAATAGGAAGTGTTCAACAAACTACTTGTAAGACCACCGAATCTGCCTGTGTTAATGACAGTATTCTAACCTGCCCGCACCATTCGGCCAAGGCCAACGTTTGAACCCATTACGGCCTCAGTAGACTAAATTGAAGAAACAAGCTGTTTGGGAGATTAATGTTTAGGTTTTGTCTGAAATTTCAAAACCAAACCTAATTCTTGATCAGTATTAGCCCAAAGAATTAGGGTTAGGTAATGATGAATAAAATCATATCTATTAATTGACATTTAATTTTGTTGCAGTCTAGCCCCACCCCAGACCGAATTTCCGGATGAGGCCCTAGTGCAGTATACCCCTTGGTGTTGCATCAATTTTAAAACGAAGATGAGCAAAAATATCCGATTTTTTTTTAAGACAAGCAGCGAACTAGCAAAAGCTTCTGGGCCGAGGAAGACGGTGTCTGTTCGAAGATAAGTAAATACTATATTCTGATTGATAAAGCCTTGTTTTGACCACCGTAAGACAGCACCTTCTGTACCACTTTTACGGTACTGAAGAGTGTTTTGTTTTTGTTTTTTTTCGACAAAAAACAAGTAGGGAGCGTGTCTTCAGTGCCGTAAAACGCATACGAGATTTGCCGTTTAAAGAAGTTAAATATAAAACCGGAGACAAAAAAACCTTTTCTGGCAGGAAATCTGCAAAACTGCAGCAACGCTATGAATTGTCTTTTAACGCTGATATGTAAAACAGGAAAACGAATGGAACTAGACCTTCGGTGCCAAGACATGGCGAAATGTTGGAACACGTGTGACCCAGGGTCATAGTTTTGGAGCCAAACATGCGTCTTAGTCTGACGAGATACATACTTGTATGTTCCATTGCATGTTTAGAAGCGCCAGAACTCGAGGCGCGGTTGTCAGACAGGCAGACTTAATTTTGTAATTATGCCATTTTATCCATTGATGTGCGATGACAACCTTGGAAATTATTTTAGAATGTACGCTTCATTTTTGCATAAAGAGGAGCTCACGTCTTCCTGTTTACTTTCCTCAGTATTACTCGAACAAAATATAATAAACATTAAAATTGACAGTTTTTGAAAAAACAAAGAAAAATCATAACTTGATACTCCGAAATCAGAATTTCTGATGTTCTCTTTCAGAAATTTTCCAGGTATGGAATTTTTGCTTAACTTGGTCTTTAAAAAGTTATTCTTCAAGCTATATTATTTAATTTAACAAAATGTAGCAAATTTGCAACATCAGAATACCGAAATAGAAAAAAATCTCTGATTTCGAGAAAACTAATGTAAACTCCTGTTCTTAGGAGATGAACAACTGTGTATCGGGACTGAAAAAAATACAGCTTATCTAGAAAAAATGTCAGCTCTAGTAAGTCAGAGAAAAACTGGTGCAAAATGACAAATTCAGAAATTGTTATTTATAACTTAGCGAAGCAATTTAGCATATAGCAAAGTTCATTACGTCTTGCTTAGTTTTCATTGTACTATTAAAGGCTCTTCTATTTGCGTCGTCAGAAAAATTCTAGTATGTCCAGAAAAAACTTACTTCTGGGATGCCAAAGACAGTAGATGCAGGATGACAACTCGGTAAATTATTTCTAGGTGTAAGCTATGACAACTAAAGAATTTATTTTTAATTGTATGCTTCATTTTCTCATATTGAAGAGTTCATTCTTTTCATTGCTTTCTTTTCATAGGATAAAATATTTGGATAAAATATTATTTGCATTAAAGTCAAAATATTACCCAAAAAATCAGAAATGAGTATTGCAAAATCAGGATATCCGATATTATTTCCCAAACTGTAGAAGAGCTCATCTGGGAGCTACAAAGATACCTTCGAAGCAACAACGCTTTACTTAGACAAAATGTAGCAAATTCGCAAAACCAAAATTTCAAAATGGCAAAAAAAAAAAAAAAAGCACAGAAGAAATTTTATTTCGGGAAAACTAATGCAAGCCAGTTGTTAGAATAAACAAGACTTTCTATGTGTCTTAAAAAAAAAGCTTTTCAAGAAAAAAAAAAAAAAAAATAAGAAAATCTAGATGGTCAAAGAGAACTGATGCGAGGAACCAATTTTAGAAATTATTTCTAATTCTAGGAAGCATTTTCGTACATTACAGAGTTCAGGTCTTTTTGTTTACTTTTCATAGTATTAGTTGATAAAAAAAATTACAATAGGCTTTAAAATCGAAAATCGAAGAAAAAAAGTAAAAAAAAAAAATTGAAGGTGGCGACTTTTCCAGTTATTTCTCGGAAATCTAGAAGAGATAGAAAATTTAGATCCCAAGTTCTCGAAGAGATAATGTTTTACATGAGTCCGACATTACCTGATCCCTAAGAAGTTTACTTTCGGAGCTAGGACAGCTTCTTTTTGTCACAATAGAACGTTTTTTAGTAGAAGAGGAAAAAAATGATTTTTATTACTTTCTGATACAACTACTGGAAATTTTGCGCAGCTCCCCAGGAATTTTTTGTCTTTGTTTTTAAACGTTTTTTTTTTCTCTTACTGTTCCGAGCTATAGACCGTTGATCACGAGAAACAAATAATTACGATACCTGTAGTTTTGCTCCACAGCACAGTAAAAAGCGCTCATTGGTTTGATAAATTATTTGACTTCTTTTTTTAGGACTAAGCAGCCCATAGCGTTTCAACTGTCTCGATGACAACAGATACTGCGTCTTGGCTACCAGCTTCGACTCCAGAAGTGGACCTTTCATTGGGCAGAACTGATGCCCCTTTTTGGCCTAAACTGCCAAGCTACCCCTTTACCAAAGGTCAACGATTCTCCGAGAAAGCATACTCAACAGAACGGGTCGAATACTTGATTCTGAAGGGATGCTGTCTTTTGCTTTTGCTGTAGGTATTTCTTCATTTTTAGTGATCCTGGCTATGCTACCACAGGAGCAGGAGGTTTAGTTCAAATCGAGATCCGAAACTGTATGAAAAAAATTATCAAAACATGAAGAATCGGCCTTCCATTAAGCTAGTTACTCAAGCTGGATCGAGTATTAATCAATTGAAGCAGGGACTAGGACTTCCATAACATCGACTGTTGACAAGTTCCGAAAAAGAACCAGTTGAGAAAAACCGTGCATAGATTACAACATTAGTTAACGAGGTTAACCTTCTTTCCTGTGAAGGATTAGCATTCAGAGGGCACGGTAAAGAGGAGGATTCAGGAAACCTTCTAGAAGGAAACTTTCTTGAAATCCTAGAAATCATCTTTTTAGATGGGAACGATTCAGTGAGAAAGCAATATGGGCCTAAAAAAAAAAAAAAAAAAAAAAAAAAAAAAAAAAAATATAAAATACTGGTCGCTCTTAGCTTATGAAACTAAAGGTAAATATAAGAAACAACAACTAAGCCTTATTGTGAGATTTGTTTATCTTAATGAGGAAGTGTGTAAAGAGTCACTCAACAGCGTATACTTCGAAAAGCTTGATGCAAGAAGTCTCACTTCCACCATTCGGGCTTTAATCAAGAAACACGATCTAGCGTGTGAGAACTGTGTAGCCAAGTATTATGATATTTTGACGGAAGCCAGCGGCATGACTGGAGCCTGAAATGGAGCTCAAGCTTTGGTGAAGGAATTTGCACCACAAGCAAGGTACATTCATTGTCGTGCCCATTGCTTGAACCTAGTACTAGTTCAGTCTATTACTGACTAGCTTAACATCAGAGACTTTTTTTCTCAACTTGTCAAGCCATCTACGTATTCCTGCCAAGAAGCGGGCCGCGTAATGAACTATTTTTCAATGTCCAGCAAAAGTGTGGTGAAAAACCGTTAGAACTAGGGCGCCACGTCGAAACAAAGTGATATTATTGGTATAATTCTGCAGAGACAATTGCTTTAAGACTAAGAGAGATCATGGACACTTTGCTGGCCGTATCAGGCGAAGGAACAGCAGACGACAGAAGAAAAGCATTCGGGTTGCTCACTACTTTAGACACCGAGTTTCTGCTAATTTTTGAGACGATGACTAAGATGCTTGGTCCAACTGATTGTGCCTCAAAACAACTGCAGTCTGATTCTTTCGTGTATTTGGAAGTGAAAGATTTGTTGAATTCTCTTGAGGAGCATCTGCAGCTGCTGAGGTCAGATGACAACTGGGAAACGATTGTATTAACTGTTAAAGAGAAGTGTCAGAGTTCAGCAACCAAGACGCTCTGTTTATTTTAACAAAAGTAAACAGGGCTTATGACCGTCCTTAATGCGTTTGACCTAATTTTATCACTTCCTAGCATCAAACGAACGATTCTTTTCTTGTATGAAACGCACAAAAACATATCTTCACACGTCTATGGCAGATGACAGACTAAGTAACCTTTTGGTCATTATTACCCCACCCAAAAAGGTGAAGAAGCTTAACGTCAATCGTGCAGTGAAAAAATTTGTAAATTTGAAGAAGTGTATTTTTGCCTAGGTCGATTAGTGAAAAATCTCTATGTTTGTTTGTTTTTATTCTTGATATGAAACTGCTCATTATCACTTGAGTTTGAAAAAATCAATTCCAAAGTTGCCCCCCTCCAGGATTTTTACGGAATTACGCCCCTGCCAGCGGTTAAAGCCGACGACAATTAAGATTAATTAACTTCATGGTTTTCTTCCAACCTTACAGTAAACAACTGTAGCAATTTTCGTCAGTAAAAAAAAAAAAAAAAAAAAAAAAAAAAAAAAAAAAAAAAAAAAAAAAAAAAAAAAACACATCAACTTGCACAGTGGAATTTTGATGAGACTTACAAGAGTTATCAAACACTGGTAAAAGACTTCACTACTAAGTCAGTATTATGCATATTAAGTGAACAAATATTAGTTAGTGCAAAGAACTTTGAAGAGTAGAACCTGATTATATTTCTCGTGTTCTCGGTGTTACAAATTTCAGAGCTACAAACTCTAACATTAAGAAGTGAAATTCCTTTGTTTTCTCTCACGTTCAATGCAAAGGCAGAGCAATAACACAAGAAATACTCAAACAAAAAAAGCAAAAAAAAATGGATATAAATTACATCTGCTATAAAATCCTGAAAGTGCCTTTTGCCACAAAACATATTCCAGTGCTTTCTTTTTTCTGGGAAATCTTGCTAAATCCTGCAGAGTTTGCTATTTCTTTAACAATATTCTTAGTCATTCCACCAACGGGAAACATTGTGAACTGAAGAGCGTCTTGGGGTATCTGTGACAAGAAAAATGTCTGATCCTTTAATTGGTCAAAAGACTTCAAAAGTCGAACTCCTAAAATTAAAGTAACTTCAAAACCACCATTTTTTTTTTTTTTTTAATTTACATGATGACAAAACTCAAAAGCTCAAAAGTGCTTGCATACTATCAGAAGAATAACTTTAAAAGTTAATAGAATCTCTTAAAATGTTAAGAGAAAAAAAAAGTATAAGCTCTTTTGAATAGAATTTATTTCATTTTTAAATATAAAAGTTTTCCATATGACTATACACTAGACCCAATTCAAAAGGGCAGGGAGATGAAAACAAGCATGTTTTTTTTATCTACATGATGACAAAACTCAAAAGCTCAAAAGTGCTTTTATACTATCAGAGAAATAACTTTAAAACTTAATAGAATTTCTTAAAATGTTGAGAAAAAAAAAGTATAAGCTCTTTTAAATAGAATTTATTTCATTTTAAATATAGAAGTTTTCCATATGACTATAATTAAAAGGGCAGGGAGTTTTCCACCAGACCCAATTAAAAAGGGCAGGGAGGGGATGAGGCATTTTCAATGATGCTAATAACAAAATGGTGGGTGGAGAATACGAAGAATTCCGTATCCAAGGCCAAGTGCTTCAATCGTAACAATTCCGGTGGAAGAAATTGGATTTGTCTTCACTTAGCGAATATTTTGGTTAGTTTTATACTTCAATGGTAGAATATCTGAAGCAAGCAAGATGTGTAATAACAGTTTGTTTTTTTTTTTGGGGGGGGGGGCACTGGACCCCCTCCTTCTTTCCCTGGTGCGTCAACTTTTTTCTCCACAAAACTTTAGCTTTTGTAAGCTTCATACTTTACATTTCATACCGTACTGCCTACGACTAGTCACCAAATGAATGTAACAACTAATTGGGTAGTAAATAATTGAATATGCTGAATTAAAAATCAAGGGTGACAAGGAAACGCAATTTTTGGAGACCCAAATGGGTCTCTCTCTTTGAAATCTGATTGTTTCTCCAGTATGTTTCTCCAATTAAATTACAGATAATTTTTAAGCTAGAAGGGTTTTATTTTTAAATATATCATCGGTTAATCTGGGCAGCAGCTTGCCAGTAAATGCTGTAAGATAGACCAAAATGAGACTGAAAATTCAGAGTGGAACCCAGAGAGCAGTGCTGTATCCAGTTCTTGCTTCAAGAGTTTGTGAAAAGAGTCAGAAGTGACTTAGCATGAAAAAGTGATAAAAAGGTGAGTGCCTCAGCCGGTTCCCTGAAGGATCCGATCCAATCCTTAGAAGAGAGGCCATTTGAACACAAATCTTCAAAAAAAAAGCCAAGAAGCTACGCCAAAGGACGAGAGTTCTGATTCTGTCTTGGCTAAGCATGTCTATGATAATCCACATCACATCATTTTTGTTTGATAAAATCTCCATTATTAACTCCATTAGAGGTCTCGTGCAAATTTCCACGGAGGCAGTTGAAATCCAGGGGCATATTCACAGAAATTTGCCCTTAATAGTAGTACAGCAAAAAATTGTCAAGTTCCATTTACTGTGAACTTATTAATTCCAATCTTTGGTACTATTTTTTCCACAAAATCACATTCCGCCGCTTAATAGGATCATAGATTATACCACACCTGGTAAGTGTTTAGCGTTCAAAAAAACATATATAAAATGAATTCCCTTTTGAAATTCTAAATAGCCATTTAATCTTGAATTTTTTATTCAGTCACCCTTTTGGCGTTGCTTGTATTCTCATCCTTCCTGAGGTTTTATTATAAGCCAAGTGGTAAATTAGTTAGCACTAAATTTCAAACCAACACTTTTCAACCTAGATATATACAAAGTAAAATACTAAGTGACATAGTGGGCTGGAAGGTATAAAATTATAAAAACTTAAGAAAAGAAATTTTCAAAAGGTTGTTTTTTTTTAAAAGAAAATATAAAAACAAATACATAAATGTAGTGTACTAGCACTTCTACAAACTGGCAATTGGCGACTGTCGTAAGAACTTTTGGTAAAACACTTAACCATACTTAAAACATATTTGTGTTTTTACTCGTTTAGAACTTCTGCAGCACAAATCAGTGATTTTAATGGAAAATACTTCCAGTTTATGAAGAACGTTAATATTATTCTCCTTTAGCACAGTGAAGACCGTAGGTGCTATCAGGAAATGCCAGAGGGCAAAAGACGATGCCCCATCTCCTTGAGAAACACGAAGACAGTTAAAATGTCGGCCAATCAAAAGAGGAAAATGAGAAAAAAAAACAATTTATGTAATAGTAAAATCGAAAGTTTTGGTAGAACTTGCCCCTCCACCTGGGAAAAGCTCCTGGTTGGCACTCTTGAAAAGACGCCTAGTTGGAGCTAAGGATGAATTTTTGACATTTACTTCTACTAGCTAGTCATTTTGTTTCCTTTTTCCTTTGAAATTGTTGGTTGAAACAAATTCAGAGCACATTTCAAAGTGAAGTTGAAATGCAAATAAAAACTGATTAAAATTGAACAAAGCGAGAGTTTAGTAAATTCACAGTTAAGTAACCTATTTGAAAAATAGGTATCAGGCCTCACTTGACAGCTAGTTCTTCTTTCTTGCTCTTTTAGATTGTCTGTCAAATTAAAACTTTTTTGCTTTGTATTTCTGTGTTCCAATACATTGTCTCTACCCTTCCCGTTTGGAGCTGTCCTTGAAGCTTGAAGTTTTTGAGTCCTTAAAGTTTGGAGAACAGTACTTGATGCTTCAAACAGGTGATTCAAAAGGCAGCATCTTACAAGGAGAAATTTACAGCAGAAAAAATATTTTTTTTACTGCTTGTCAATGTTGGTTTCTCTTTTTACAGTTAATAATTACTTATTACCATCCAGTAGCGGCTGGAAGCGT
Organism: Artemia sinica; assembly: GCA_027921565.1. Lineage (NCBI taxonomy): Eukaryota > Metazoa > Arthropoda > Branchiopoda > Anostraca > Artemiidae > Artemia > Artemia sinica. Next base: position 82,488,049 of record CM051256.1, read on the forward strand.
CCCAGAGGAAGACCCAAGTTCCAGTGGAGGGATAGTCTCAGGAATTTCCTGGACCCAGTTGGAAATTTGCTGTCTGATGCAGAGGCCCTTGCTGCAGACTGCCCCATGTGGAGAAGACTGAAGACGCTCTCAACGCCACCCTGGCATGAGGATTAAGTAAGTAAGTAAGTAATTGTCTGGAAAGTTGATTTTTCTTTCATCACCTAAGAAATTCTAACTACGAATTTCTGCGAATGAGAAAAAAAATAAACTCGGGAAAGATGAGAAATATTTAAACATCTTAACAGCCAAGCACGATACAAGAAAATGAATTGAATCAGTCAGTAGAGCTTGATCTGCTTAAGGGAATGGAGTGTAAATCTTTGTCACATGTAGCTTTTTTTGACTAAAATGCCATAATTATAGGTCATATATGTGACATTAATGCCAAATAAACAAATAAATTACTAATTAAATAAACAAATTAATAAATAAACTATAGTGAATAAACGACACATAGCTCCTTTTGAATTGTGTAGGAGATTCATCATGATAGAAATAATTGGTAGCAATTAACAGTGGTGAAATTATTTCTATGTAATATATAGAAATCAAACTTTTGACATAGGTACGGATCACATGGTATTGATAATCCTTCCAATGTTTAGGAAGGCATAGTATAAGCTTATTAGTTTCCTGAAAAGTTCAGCCACATTTAGCTCAAAATATTTCTTTGAATTGCCTTTGGTTTGAGACTATACACTCTCAAGCCGTATTTAATGGGAAATTCAAAACAGTAGGCTGTACGAGAAGGGTGGTTCAATCCCGCTTTCTAGGGCTATAGTGAAAGAAAGTTTGAGATGGCTAGGGCACGTTCTGCGGATGAAGGAGGACAGATTACCAAAGACTGCTCTTTTCAGCCAACCGTCTAGGGCTAAACAGAAAACAGTTTTTCCTTGGTTGGGGTGGGAGGATGTCGCAAGGAAAGATTTAAGAGAAATGGGAACTTCCTGGGAGGGCGTAAAGAGTGGCTTTGAATAGATTAGGATAGAGGATGAGGGCGCATAGTTGTGTTGGCCTCCGGGGGCTTGAGCTGTTAGCAGTAGTAGTATTCACGGATACATTACTACTTATTATACAATAAATCTTTGCTAAAAAAGCGAGATTCTATTTAAAAAACAATAAGTTGTTGGTACCCTTTGAAGCATCAAAAGTTTCTAATTCTTCGCCAAAAGAAGTTTTAGCATAGTGCCCTGTGGCCACAGCATCAAAACCGATTTTATCTTGGCAGTGCTCAAAAAAAGCCTTGAATTTGATCCTTTTATTGCACAAAACATCGGGATTGGTGTCCAGCCTGCCTGATATTCCTTAATGAAATTGCTAGAAAGAAGAAAATAAGTCAGAAAAATAAAACTAGAAGGTCAATTGAGCACAAAATGTTGATTATCATCTGGATTCCCCTCACCCTAAGAGTCTGAGATAGTTAAAAAAGCCGCCCTCAAAAGAATCTGAGAAAAATATGCAGAAAAACAAAAAATTCTGAAAATTTAATAATAATTGTTTTCCTTTCTCTTTTTTTCTGGGTACCTTCAAACAAGAAAAGCTTTCAGATCTTATCCTGATCCTACCCTTTTAACTCTGCTCGTATGTGACCTTTTTATGCAACTAACCAACTAGGTCAGTGATTAGCCTCTAAACTAAGAGGTAGAGGAACTCTCAAATATTATACGGTTTGGAGTCCGTTCCCTCATGAGTCTCACACAGTCCGAGAAATTTCCCTTAACAGAATCTGAAAAAAGTATCTTCAAATACAGAAAACTCTGAAAATTTGATTATGAACAGCTGATTTCAGAAAAGAATTGCAGATCCTACCTCAAAGTTTACACTGTGTTCATATATGACCTTTTTATACAACCATTCAAATAGGTCAGTGATTCGTCACTAAAGCCTAGAGTTGAGGTACCTTCAAACATTAACAGGCTTGAAATTCTCTCCTAACTCAAAGAAACCTTCATTAAGAGAATATAAGGAAGTATGTGAAAAAACTGAAAACTGAAAAATTTGATTATGAACTGTTTTCTTTTTCCTAGCAACACATATGCCAGAAAAAAAAATAATCAGATCCTACACTAAAGTTTACACTGTTTTATATACGCAATTTTTATACGACCATTCAATTAGGTCAGTTAACAACCTCTAAACTATGAGATAGAGGCACCTTCAAACATTAACAGATTTGCACTATTCTGCATAACGGGATATTGTTGTTAGTTGTCATACATTATGGTTTACTCTGTTAAATCCGGTCCCTGCGTTTCTGTTACACTTGACAAAAATGAAAAACAGCAGTCACTGTAGCCTTTTGTTGCAATTTGTGGCACAAGCGGCAGCCAGCGCCAAATTTTGTTGGCGTCGAAGATTGTGATGGCGTTGTTCTTCTAACGTAATATTACTTTCTCCTTCACTCTCATTTTTGACTTGTTCTTATTTTTGCTGTCGTTTATCTTCAAAAGCCCAATTCTTTGTTTTTCACTTCATTTTTGACATAACTTGTCATATAATCACATATTTCTTTGTTCTTCACTTTTGTTTTTGACTCGTTTTAATTCTCGCTGTCACTTATTTTCCAACCGGATATTTCTTTGTTCTTCACTTTCAATTTTGACTCATTGTACTAGTCGTTATCGCAAGTATCCAAACCGTATATATTTTACCTGTTCTTCATGGTTAGGTCATTTGTCCTTTGGGTATTATGAAACTTATGAAAACACCTTTTGCAAACAGACTCATTAAACTTGGTATTTTTCACTTGGCTTCGTTTCTTGCGTAATTTTTTCTGCGTCTTAGACACTAATAACGGTAAAGCCATTCCTGAGGCAAAAATGGCGTATGTAAGCTCTAGTAATGTGCTCATATATATAACGTCACTCACGGGATTTTTTCCAAACATTAAGTCTCTTTACGAACTTTCTCAAATCCCTAACCTATATAGATCGTTTTTTCAGGCCAGAAAATCCCAGAAGGTCAATTTTCCAAAAAGATGTAGAGCCGTTTTCAAGAAAAAATATATACATTAAGAGGATCAGAACGAATTAAAAATGAAATTGAAGAACAAAAAAGCCGTTTTAAGCAGTTTTATAATACTTAGAGGACAAGAACGTAAATTAACAATTCATCAAAATAAACAAACTGGACCACCAAATGAGACAAGATCAAGAGGACGACCTGAAAAAATATAAATTCACGGTTGAAAATGAACAAAACTAGACCATCAAATGTGACAAAACTAATCTGAGCAGCTAATGTAAAGGGTATTAAAAAACTGTCTGAAGAAATGTAAACAAAAATGAAGAACAAAGAAATATATGGTTAAAATACTTGCGAAAACGACAATTGGGTTAGAAGATATGCGACAAAGAGGACAAAGACATATGCGGTTAAAAGATAAGCAGCAGCAAGAACTACAAGTGACAGCGACCCTTCAAGGTTGTATGTATTCACTGTGGAGTCCTCCATGTTTCCGAGTAAAGAATATCCAACAAAGGTAATTCATTGGACAGTTACTGCTTTCTTGGTTGAATTGAATTGCACTGCCACTTCCAGAACTCCCAAATGAATTGGTTCAGCCTTTTATAGGATGTCACTTGCTCTCTAAAAAGCTCAACAAACAAATCCAAAACTTGAGCTCATGTTTTGCTTTAGCTTCATTTAACGTAAGCGATGATCAAACCCTCAATAGCAGTAATGTTTTCAGCTTCAAAGTAGCTGGACAACTTTATTACAATATCAATTTAGCACCACATCCATCACAAAACCCTGAAAGTAATTTTGAACCACCTTAATAGAGCCAAATGTGTCTTTTAGACCCAATAAAGATGTTGGAGAACGCCTTGCACATCCTTTAAAGTATGGATCTCTCGTAACCCAATGGATCTCTTAGAAGAAATATTGCGAGACAAAAACAACTATGCCAAAGGTTACATGAAAATGCGAGAACTCGAGGATGATGTAAATCAACCTACTGATTCACTGAGACAACAGCCTCGATTAGAAGACGAGCGACAATGATAATCAATATATAAAAGCCTGCCGCGTAGACGTGCCAAGGACCGGCGGCGAAGCCGCCGGTATTCTTGTACTTATATTTTTAAACGAGCATAAATTGTGTATTTATTTAGTTATAAAATTTTTCTCGAAAACAGCTCCATATTTTTTTTTTTTTTTTTTTTTTTTTTTTTTAATTGGCACCCTTAGATCCTCTGGCCTGAAAAAAAAACAATCTAGATAGGTTAGGAGTCTGAGAAAATTCGTTTAGCCTTAATTCTGAATAAAAAATCCTATAAGACGGTGGCCGGCGTTTACCCCCCCCCCCCCCGCAGAAAATACCCCCCCCCCCCCTTCAGGTAAAATCCCCCCCCCTTCCCCATGGAAAATAAGGCTTTCCAAATTTGAGGAAATTTATTAGTTTTTTTCCGTAGGGGGAAGGAATTTTGGTACTTATTTTCCACAGGGGTGGGGTATTTTCCTCGGAGGGAGGGGGGAGGGGGGAGGGGGGTATTTTCCGGGAGGAGGGGAGTAAACACCTAGAACCATATAAGACATGTCATATGTATGAACACATTTCAAGAGCATAAATTAAATCATTTCCGCCCAAGGAATGGTCGTATCGTTTTTAGTATCGATGAGGCTAAGAATAACATGTAAATATAAGAATGCTAACCAAATAAGAATATGACGTATCTACAAAACTAAAGAATAACACGATAGTTATACTAATGTGGAGTTTAGATATTTCAAACAATTACGATTGAATAAAGAATGTTTTATTTTAGCGTCTATAAAGGATATGCAGGAAGGAGCAATTGAATTCACAACATAACTTCTTAATCCAACTGAAATTGCTCATTTGCCATCCTGTTACTTGGAACTAAGAATAAAACGATGATTATGCGAATGCTTATTTGGATATTTCAGAGGTCATAGGATCAGAACACATAATTTTGAATGAATTTGAACAGCTAAAGCAAAAGGCATGGAAAAAAAGCCGGAGGTACTGATGCCCAAAAATGAAGCAAAATCGAGATCTGCGGCTAGAAGACTTTTGACAACCAGTATCACAACGAATACATCAAATCGTAAATAAAATCTGCGGTTAGAATAAAAGCAACAGTGAGAATCAAAACGAGTTCCAGAAGAAAACAAAACCTATAAAATGGATGAATCTTTGATCCATTAAGAGGAAAAGGGAATTGAATTCACGCCAGACTTTTCAAACTCATTTGTTATTGCTCATTCGACACCTCATGACTTAAAACAGAAGAATAACGAAATATATACTCCCTTTAAACGAACAAATGTGTATTTATTTAACACATTTTTTTTGTTAGAATTATATGCATTCTTAGTATTTTTTCCCATGCTGGTAGCATCGAACCAGACGTGACACCATAACATCAAGAAGAAGTTCACATTATCTGCATTTAGAAGACAAGTGACAACAAGAACCAATATATACAAGCCTGCCGTGTGCTGAGTACCGGGGCCGGCCTCGAAATCGTTAAAAGCCAAGCAGCAACGAGAACCAATATATATAAGCCTGCCGTTTTCTGAGTGCCATGGCCGGCCTTGAAATCGGCTATATAGTTCTGTCTTTAGACAAAATAGGCATTTTGACATTTCTGGCCACAAAAACAATCTAAATTAGTCACAACTTAAAGAAAGAATTCGTATTTTTGCCAAGGTGGTTGTATCGCACCGATGGAGACGCCATGATATAAAGAAGAAGTTCAAATTGTCTGCCATTAGAAAAACAAGCGACAACGAGAATCAATATATATACAAGCCTGTCACGTACCCGTGCCGTGGCTGGTACTATACCTTTTAACAAGCAACTGTATATGCACTCATTTATTTATGTATAAATTTTTTTCTTGAAAACGGCTCCATACATATTTTTAAAAAATTAGCACTCTGAGATTTTCTGGCCTGAAAAAAGATCAAGATTGATTACAAGTTCGACAAAAATCGTTTAGAGTCTTAATTTTGGAGGGAAAAAAAATTATGTGAATAATGTCATACTCATATACATTTCAAGACCATAAATTTCATCATTTTTCCCCCAGGGATGGTCTTATCGTTTTTAGTATCTATGAAGGTTGCAAAATTAAACAAGATGACAAATGACACTGAACAGCTAAAAGAAGACATGGAACAAGAAGCACCAAAAATCACATTGAGTTGAGTTCAAAAATCACAAAAAAACGTTGCACAATGAATTATGCTGTTAGAAGACAAAGCAAAATTATAATAGAATAAAGCAATGTGTTAGTTCAGTGTGGTTAGAAGACAAAGCAAAATTACAATAGAATATTGAAATGCCTTAGTTTAGCTTGTGTGAGTTTATGGTCAGTAAACAGGAAGGAGGAATAAAAATTTAGCATCTATGACATGTGCAAGTTCACAAAAGATGATAAATGACTCTGAACAGGGACATTCCTGGTTGTTACTGAATTATATAACACTGAATTAAAGCAAAACCATGACGACTGGGAAAAAAGCTGGAAAAGAAGTTTCTTTTGATAACTATGTTATCAAAAGAAACTTAGAAGTTTCTTTAGAAGTTTCTATATCAGCAAAATTACACTTTATTTCGAATGAATCCGAGCAGCTAAAGTAAAATGCATGGAAAAAGTCAGAGGTAATGATGCAGGAAAATGAAGCGTAGACAGATCTGCAGCTAGAAGAAAAGTGTCAGCCAGCATCATAAAGAATACATCAAATCGTAAATGAAATATATGGTTTAAAGAGAAGCAAAAGTGAGAATCACAAAAAAATACCAAAAGAAAATAAATCCTATAAAATGAATGAGACAAGACAAGTGACAGAATAGATAGGAAATATATAATTTGGGCTATATATTTGCACATAAGGGGAGGGAGGGGGTAAAGTATTTGGACAGTTTGAAGTCAGAAAACAATTCCTTCTAGGTATGACCACTAAAAAATTACAGAAGAATAGCGAGGTATCTGAATTTTTTTTAACTAACTAAACAAAAAAAAAAAAAAAAAAAAAAAAAAAAAAAAAAAAAAAAAAAAAAAAAAAAAAAAAAAAAAAAAAAAAAAAAAAAAAATCCCAGTATATAAAGTAAATGTAAGGTTTCATTTAAGGGTTTTTTTTCCAAGCATTAAGTTTTTTTTTTTTTTTTTAATGACCGATTTTCTAAGTATTAAGTACTATTATTAGGTTAATCTAGTGTTTCATTTAAGTGTTTTACGATGATCGCTGATCAAAGTTTATGTTATTTGTGCCTTTCATTTGTTATTTTACTATGTTCATGGCCGTATATTTGGCTTTAAAATACACTTCTCTATCCATCTATCTAATATGAGGAATAATTGTACCAAACACATTTTGCATGCAGACCCGCTATACTTTACCCCCCCCCCCCCCCTATATGCAAATCTATAGCCCAAATTCATTTCTAAAGTAACGAAAAAAAATAACGAAAAAAACTGGTATGTTCTCGAATTTTACACAGCATAAACTTGAGTGAGTGGCGCATAATGCACAAGTACCAAAATTCGTTCCCCCTACGGAAATAAAAAAAATAACACTCAAATAAAATTCTCAAATTTGGAAAGCCTTGTTAACTTCTGGACAAATGCCATGTGATTGGAAGAGATCATTGCTTATGCCGTTTTTTAAGAGAGGAAACCCCAAGGTGCATGAGTTTATTGTTTAATAGCGCTTGTCCCTGCTTTAAGTAAGGTAATGGAGAAAATATTAGATACTAGACTTTCTAAATGGTTCAATAAAAATAATATAATGCATGAAGAACAAGGAGGTTTTAGGACAGTGTATGGGACGGTAGATACAGCATTTATTTTAAAGGCATTAATTGATAAGAATGGAAAGGGAAAACTTGTCTTTATGTGGGATTTCTGGACCTCCACAAGACGTTCGATAGTGTCGACAGACAGCTATTGAAAGATGCCCTGTTTAGAATTGGTCTCCCACACATTTGTTTGTGAGGTTGATAGTGAGTATGTATATTTGTGTAAGTGGAATCTTGTTAGTTGGTAACAGGTTTTCTATAATATTAAGCTGGGAGTAAAACAGGGCAGCACTCTTTCTCCTAAATTGTTTAATATTTTTATAAGTGATGTTGTTGATTTTCTAGATAATAGATGGGCTTCAAAAGTTAGTCTAGGAACCCATAAACTATCACTTTTATTATTTACAGATCATATTGCTTTGGTGGCTAGTACACCGCAAGATCGGCAGACGCTTCTGAGTCTCATAGAAGAATATTTGCAGAGGAAAAAATTAAGGCTGAATGTTGAAAAGAGATAAGTTGTTATTTTTTTTTAAAAAAAAAGGAAAGTAAGTGGTGAAAATAATTATAGATTTTTAAATTTAATAATAAGGAACTGAATGTAAGTAAAAGAATAAATATTCAGGATTCGTTTATCGGAAAATGGAAGTTTAAAGAGTAAAGTTGATGAAATAATTAATAGAGGCAAAGTGGCCATGTCGGCAGTTTTTAGAAACCCGACGATAATGGGAATTAAAAACCTAGAAATGCATAAAAGAATATTTAATACAAAAGTTTTACCAGTTATGGAGTATGGAGCAGAGATTTGGGGTGAAGAAGCGGCACAGAAGTTGGAGTCCGTCCAGCTCCAGTATTATAAAAGACTGTTTTGGTTAAATCTGACAACTCATTCACAGATTCTGAAAGGTGATATGGGCCTGTTTTCGTTAAAAACTACGTAGGTCTATTTTGATGCTTAGATTTTGGTTGAAGCTCATTAGGTGTAATGAAGATACACTAGTAAGAGAAGATACACTGCTTATTATCTGATGTTGAATTATTGTTTGAAAACGTCGTGGCCGTCCCAAATTAATTCATTACTGGAAAGAGTAGGAATGCCTTACTTATGAAATGATGGTCTTGGTTCCCGTGATTTACCAACAGATTTAGAAAGCCAGGTACGATTTATCTTAGAGGGTCAAGAAATTCAGTATTAGCAAGGGTTGGTTTTAAATTCTACAACGTTGAATCATTATAATCAGGCTAAACCAAGTTTTGGAGGGGAAGTTTGTTTTAAATTTAATTTACCGGCGATGATTTTATGTCTATGGATTCAGTTTAAAGCGAATAGCCTTCCAATCCAGAGCAGGCAAAAGGTGTTCGACAAAAAGATAGTTGATCCTGAAGGGCGGTATATGTGTCCTCTTTGTAAAGATGAGGGGGAAGGTCTTGACTATTTTCTCCGGAAGCGCCTGGTATTTTACAAAGTAGTAATCCAACCACAATATTTCGTGTTGATGAATACTTAGATAAAAGCTTAGAAAGAAGGAAAACTTTATATAATTAATTATTATATAGAATTACAATTATTTTCTCGCTAGATTACCATTAAGTATTTGTTTACTATGTATTAGACTTCTGTGTACCTTGTAATTTGTTCTGTTGGTTATTTCTTTATTTTTCATGAATTGTTGTGTGCATATTGTCTTGTAAAATGTATAATATAAAATGTATCTATCATTCTATCCATCTATAAGGTAAAGGATAGGGCACTAAACTCTTAAAATCCAAACCGGCGATGCTGATCTCCGTCTCAAGGCCCTTCACCCAGGAAGTACAATGGGGGGATGGGACCAGCCATCTTGTGCTTTCGCACTCCCTTCCTGCTTACCTTCTCCAGATTTCTCCAGGCACCCATTTTAAAGAATATATATACTCTCTTTAAACAATCAACTGTGTATTTATTTATGTATGTATGTAGGCATAATTTTTTTTTTTTTTTTTTTTTTTGAAAACGATTTTCAATGAATCCAAACAGCTAAAGCAAAAAATTATCAGAAAATGTATGATGTTATGATGCACGAGAATCAAATGTAAATGAGATCTGCAGCTAGAGGACATGTGACAACAAGCATTACTGCGAATCTATAATGAAAATAATGGGTAACAAAATCTGTAGTTACAAGAAAAGCCACAGGGATGACCACATGGAATCGTAAATGAAATTCATGGTTAGAAGAGAAGCAACATTGAGAATCACAACAAGTCTGAGAAGAAAACAAATCCTATAAAATGGATAATTCTTTGATGCATTAACAGGTAGGAGGAATTAATTTCATCCCAGAATTTCTTAGATTATGCAATTAAAGATTAGAGAATCAAATATATATCCTTCAAGCCTGCCGCAAGCTGAGTGCAAGGGCCTGGGCAAAGCCCAGGCTCCCAGTACTGTATATACATGCATATATACAATTGGATTAGGATTGATACGTGGGTATTGGAAATGACAAAATCAAATCCCATAAAAGCAATAGATATAATAACAAAAACAAAGCAAAGCTGCCTATTAGCCAAATTAGAAATACTGAACAAATAATCCCTAGGCAAAATATTGAACAGTCAAAATCAAACTTAAAAAGGGAGACATTAGAAAGACTACATCACATATTTAAAAATATATATATATATATATATATATATATATATATATATATATATATATATATATATATATATATATATATATATATATATATATATATATATATATATATATATATATATATATATATATATATATATATATATATATATATATATATATATATATATATATATATATATATATATATATATATATATATATATATATATACACAAATTAGTAGAGCAAACTTACAGAAAAACGTCATTCCAATACTCTTTAACAAAAGAAACTTCCTTAAAAGGAATACTGAGTTTTCTACAGACATTATAGGCATCTTCAGCCTCTTCAGTCAATGTACAATGGCCTTTTTCATCAGCCATGTCCCAATTCTTCATAAAAACTCCAATAACTTCATACCCTAAAACAGAGTAAAATCTATTTATCATAAGAGATGACGTAAATTCCAGTGACTACACTTATCATGGCAATAAAGTATTAAGAATAAAATCAAAATTTTAAACTCCCTCACTTACGTTTAATAATGAAAAGAAAAGATATTTAAATCCTCAAAAATGGATTTTTGCAAAAGCATGTGGGCAATGTTGGAGCCAGAATATCATATGGGAGAAGTTTAGAGAGACCAATTACTCAAAATAATAACCTATCATTAAAAAAAAACACAATACGTACAGAATATGTGGCAAAAAAGAAAGGAATTTCATCCAGCAGACTTGACTTTTCCTCAAAAACATATAAATAATTTCTTTTTTTGCAGAGGAAACCAACTTTCTTTTAGAGCAGCTTTTAACAACAAACTTAACTGTTTTAAAGCAACGCTCTTAGATAAAACAGAAAAGAATTATTGCAGCAGTATTCGGACCTGAAGCATCTTGTTATTTAAATTTTCCAGAAATGGAAAATTTTATTCAAATGATCCTGCTGTTGACTGTTCTTCTACTAAAAATTATTCCCAAAGAAGTCCAAAAATTGGTAAGTCCTTGAGAAATCTTTGAGAATCTCTGTTGTGATAGCAAAGCCAAAACTCACCATTCATCAGTCACAAACTGAATCCAGGCTACACAAAGTCACCTTCAGAACTTGAATCATTCCCTAAGAAGTTTGACTGATGCTTCACTGGCAACTTTTCTATCCTGAGCAGAGTGGATGTATTTGATTTCTTTCAAGAGAGGATGATGGACTTTTAATATACAAATGAATCACTTTTCAAAAAATAAAGCTTTTTGCAGATCAGAGGTGGTCTATCTATAGTTGTGTGCTGGAGAAAGAGGGTAACTAATGAATGTATTGAAAGTGTATGGGCTGTCTCCACTTGCACTCTTTCACCACTTTAGAGATTCTAAACATTTCAAGGGAGGCAATAGGTCTTAGTTAAAGACTAAAATCAGTTAGAATTTCATCATGGAGCTGGAATCAATCCAAAAGTGCCAGAACGCTGCAATAGGATATCAGACTCTTGCTAGCCCACTGTTTATATCCACCTAAAGAGCCAAAATTCAAAAGCCAGTCTTCAGCAAGCACAGACATTTTAATCATAAAGCTTTGGCTGTACCTTTACACAATTTTGAAGAACACAAGAAGTTTGAAAACCGAGCTTAGAGAAGGCAATTTTTAAATTTAGATTACAAAAATTGCAGGATATGATTTTTAGAACAAAAGTTTGTTTTTACAATAAAAGCACATGAAAAAAAATCATTAATGGCAGAATCAATTTCTTGGCAAGGTTTACATGGAAGTATTAAGTTTTCTATTTATAAGTGCTTATAAAAGTTTAAAAAATAACAATGGAAAATGTTCGGTTAATCTGAGATTATGTTAAAAAAAAAAGCGTATCTAAGTTAGGTTTAGTATTGTTTTCAATGTTTTTTTTTTTTGTTTTTTTGTAGTTGGTACTCCATGATGAACATCTTTTTTAAGGGGTACAGGATTTAAGAAAAGTTGGGAACCACTGTACTAGTTAAACAGGTTGAATAAGGATGGATGATTAGATGAGCTTAATTAGTTTCCACCACACCAGAGGCAAAGCTCAAGCATTACCTAGAGTTAAGCTATAAGGCTTCAACGTCTTAGTTTTCACAACATTAGAGACAAAGCTCAAGTATTACCTAGAGTAGAGCCATAAGGTTTCAACACGTTCTTCTTTATTGCTGTTTTTTCCCTGAGAGTCCCTTTCATGGAAAAGGAGTGGTTTTAGACTTTGAAACAGGCTCATTCAATTGAAAATTGAAAGTTCTAATGCCCTTCTAAAGAGCCAAAAGTGATTGGAATATAAACAGCCCTCCTTCCATGCTCATCTCCCAAACGTATCTGATCAAAGATTTTGAGACAGCTATTTTGTTCAAAATAGTTTAAAGGTCAAATAACCATGCTAGCAAGGTTGACAAAATCCCCAGAGTCTGGGCCCAGGGCTGTAAGTTATTCAAGTTCCCTATTGTCAACATATGAAGTTTTTTTAAAAAAAAAAAAAAGGAAAAGATCAAAAATGGGGTTTTTAAGGCCAAACGGTAATACTGAATAAACAAACAAAGCAAATATTTCGGGAGGACAACCGCCTCTCTTCTTCAGCGCAAAACGAAATAATATGTTCCGAAGGAAAGTGCCGAAGAAAAATCAACAAAACAAACGTGGAAAGTCAATGTAGAAAAAAAAAAAACAATGATAAAACCCAAAAAATTAAAAGAAGAAATAAAATTCAATAAAAGCAAAAAATTATACGAATTAAAACCAAATACCTAACAACCATAAAGCAAATCATTTGCCAATATGAACAAAATCACACATACTATATGCAAAATGATTAAGATTATTGCCAAAAGAATGTAAGAACAATATCTAAAGAACAGCTGATGGTATTCATTTGAGACCATTGAGGCATGTTGAAGAGTGATGGGGGGCAACCAACCCTCCATCTTGCCTTTTTGGACGCCTCCATGAGCACTCATAAAATTTGGAAATTCTATTTTGTTTAAAATTGTCAAAAGATCTAGCAATTATTCCTCTATAGTTGCAATGCCCCTCAAAGCTACCAGGGCAAAGAATGTAATTTATAAAAAAAATTCAATTTTCACATCATTTTTTAATTGTTGTTATCTGTCATGGCTGTACAATACTGCTGCTCTTACCCAGATCCTCTTCACTTCACCCTTATGGAAGATTCTTACAAATGCTGATAAATTAAAAATCCACTCCACTTTATTCCATTTTGCAAAATACCTAGTGAAATATCCAATTAGGACATACTTTTCAAAGCTCATAAATAGTCTTCTAAAGCAGATCCTACTATAGGTGTTGTTAAACTTATTGAAAAACACAACCAATAGATTTCAAAATATCCTTGAAACCAACTCCTTCTACACTATTTACACTATCATAGTTGTATGTGCTCTTTTGCTTTTGACTTATTTTTCTTTTCTTTCTCTTCTTTTATATCATTTCCTTTTTGTATGAAGAGGGGTTTTCAATAAATGATAATAAGAATAATGGGCAGTATCCTTGGTCCAATAGATATTGTATCTAGCAAATTCTAGTCCAAAAACCAAGTTCTTTTCAGCATTTACTCTTTGCTTTGGGTAGTTGGACAGCAGGTTCTTAAGATCTGATCCAAAGAGCAGCACTTTAAGATAGCTAATGCTTACATGAGCAGCATCCAATCAAAATAGTAAAGCAAAGATGTTTGGTAGCTATAAGCAGACACATCCTCAATTTTGCATTGAAACCACTATTGGTGCCAGAGCAAGAGATTGGACAAGAATTGAACAAGAATAGTGACATTTTTCAAACTCATAAGTTGGACATTCTAAACTAAGTAACTTCAGATCTGAGACAAAGGTTTGGAGAAAACTTCTTGGTAATTCAAGGCTTGGAACCCTTCAACTCAAACTTGCCAAAGTTCTTAAATGCACACCTAATTCAAGACGTTTATATGATTTTCCTGCACTTACAGTCAACAAGTTGACCCTTTGTTTAAACTAACCTTGGTAAAATTATTTACAGAGCTTGAACCAAAAGTCCTGTACAAATCTCCTGCTTACCTATGCATGAACAAAGATGCCTTCACTATCATCTTGTAGGCCTTTAACATTACCACAACTTTACCAGTCTCATCTGCCTCAAATGAACAATTTTTTTCAATGCTTAAGAGGGTTAAAATGTAGCCCCAAACAACTATGATTGATGAGCAACTTAGTGATTTATTAGTCACTGCAACCCAACCAGAAAAATCCAAACACTTTGACTATAATATTGCTTTAGACAAGTTTGCTTCCGTTAATTAATGACATTTACCATTAGAATAATGGTTCTTCACTTATACTGCATGACATCAATTTATATTTTTTATTATTAAGTCAATACTTGCCATTTGAATTTTTCAATACTATGGCGCATGGAGAGGAGGGGGTGCATTATCAAGGAAAAACTATTATGTTGAAAGCAGCATAAAATAAGGAATCCAATGGTGCTACTTTTATTTTATTAAGATGTTTCCTTCAGAAGTACCATAGCTCTGTAGTATACTTACTGTTGTTATTAGCTGTATTTGCTGTTTAAGACTCTTTCTAGTACATTCTAGTTTAAAGGCTTTTTGATATATTGGTAAGTAATTGAACTAGGTGAATGCATCTCTCTGGAATATATCCTGAGCCTTAATAGTTTGCTGGGATGATATTTTGAAGAATCTACCTCCACTATTCCTCCTCCAAAGGGCTTTGACCTTTGATGACCTTTATCAAATATTTTAGCCCTTGCAACAATTTTCCTTATACAACAGATCTTCTGCTCAAATGAGGCACAAGAAAAGTATTTTTCAGCCTTATACTTTGCTTAGACCAAATTTATAAGATTTTAAAAATGTGTAAATATATTTGTTAAATTTAGAAAAAAAACTTGATAGCCCAACACAACACAACAGCAACTCTATAAGAAAATTAAAAAAAATTTTCTTGTGAATTATTATCGCTTCTAATCAGCAGTTATACCAAAACCAATCCTGCTCAACTCATCCTCAGGGCTATACTGTGGTGTTCTCCTCCCCATAGTATAGTGCAGACGGTTTGATATCTTTCCATTTTCCCTTCTTGCTTTAGTTTGTTTTTTCTCTGTTTAAAGCTTTTTCCAATAGGCAATGTTTAGAAGTCCTCCAAAAAAAATGTCCCCCCAGATCCCAAATCAAATTCCAGTGAATGTGCCATAGTGAAAGATACCCATCTTGGCTGGTCAAGCACACTTTCTCAAAGTTCAAATGATAGCTCCAATTCGGAGAATAGGACAATGATAAGTGTAGGGGCTAATGTAACCATAAATGATGATAATGGGTTTCAAGAGGTCCTCTCTAGAAGTTCTAAAAAAAGGAAAAAAATCTCCCCAACTAAAAGCATTTCCCCTCTCCCTGCCCAAGATCCTCCCTCCAAAAACTTAGGAATTTACCTTAAAATTACTCCCACTACCCCCTTTGAAATAAAAATAATCACTGCAATAAGAGTTGCAATTTTTAAATTGCTAAAATCAATGTTCTCTCTTAACATTAACCGTGATGGATCTCTGCTAATAGCTGTAGAAGATCAGAAATCAGCAAATACAATAATTAACCTTAAATCCCTTCTGAATACCCCAATTATTGCATCTAATTGGAACCCAAAACAATCACCAACAAAAATAGTAGTTTATAATGTTCCCCCAGAGATATCTACTCAGGAGTTAAAAGAAGGCCTTTCAGATAGGGCTGGAAACACAATCCCAGTTGAGGATGTTACCCAACTTGGAAAACCCAACTCTAATGGCCTAAAAACTAGTAGATCCTTCTTATTCACACTGAAGGATAAAATTGATATCCCAGAAAAATTATTCCTATTTGGGCAAATCAAACCACACAAGGAATACAAACCTAAGCCTATTCAGTGTCAGAAGTGTTTCAAACTGGGACACACAACAAACAAATGCAATGAAATTCTCCAAGAGTGTAGTAATTGTAAATCTTTCCATCTTAAAGAGCTGACAACTTGCAACAACACTCAGCCTACATGCATCAATTGCAAAGGCCCACATGAATCTACAAATAAATCATTATGCCCTGCGTACAAGAAAAGAGCTCTAACACTCCAAATATCAACAGAGAAGGCAATCCCATACCCCTTTGCAGCAATGGAAGCAAATGCTGCCCAACAATACCAAATAAAGCCTGTAATGAAACCAACCAAAACCCCCAAGTCAAATGCCCCCAATGCATCAAGCACCCCATATAAAACACCATCTTCTAAGCCCCCTAGCTCAAATCCCTATCAGAAGCAATCACCAAGCCAACAAGCCTCCTTGTCTGGTGAGATGAGGCCAGCCTGGCCCTCCCTCCCAAGAAGAAACAAACCAGAAACACTACCAGGAATCAATCCATTAACCAACAAACAGGATGCACTACCAAAAATGCAATCCCCAAATATATGCTTATTCATTCTAAACTGTAATGCAGTTCAGGCCATGAACATACATCAACTACAGAAAACAAAAATTATTGCAGAATTGGCAAAAATTTACATCCCAGATGATATGCTCATTCAAGCAAAAAAAGATCTTGCTTTACTCTTAACAAAGCTGAACATTGATACACATTCATATGAAGAATAAATCAACAACACAACATTTATCAATACTCCAATGGAATGTAAGATCACTCACAGAAAATAAGCTAAATGAACTAACATCATTTATGAATAATAATTCAATTAATATTGCTTGCCTCCAAGAAACTCATTTAACCCAAAATCAACAAATTAAGTCTCTGGGATATACTATCCTGAGAAAGGATAGATCTTCAGAGAGAAAAGGAGGTGGTGTAGCTTTATTAGTTAATAATAATATAAAATTTGTGGCATCAATTTTCCAGATTTTGAAAATGATGTTGATGTAATTGGTATAAGTGTTTGGCTGAATAATTTAAAAACCTACATAATAAGCTTTTATAACCCTAATGGCCAAACTACAGATGCCAAGGATTTCTTTAATTATATAAATAAATTCTAATATGTTAAAAAATATCATTATTTGTGGAGATTTCAATGCCCACAGCCTTTTGTGGGGGAATAAACCAGCAAATAAAGCTGGTAAATTTATTGAGCATATGACTTCAAATAATAATGAATTAGTTGTTGCTACCCCTCCAAACCTGAATACTTATTTCAACCCCAAAAGTGGCAATTTCTCCACAATTGACCTACAAATTGTGTCTTTAAATTTTTTGAACAAAATTTACATAAATAAAATTGATAGTCTATGTACAGACCACTTTGCTATAGTTTGCTCCCTAAATGAACCTGCTGAAACTTTATCTCATACATCCAAATATATCAACACTAAAGCAAATTGGTCTATTTTCCAAAATAAGCTAAATGATGAAATTACAAGTTTCACCCAAAGTTCATGCATTTCTAAGACAACAGTTGACACACATGCTGAAGCATTGACATCTTTACTAATAAATACAGCTAATCATGCTATCCCCAGGACAACACCTAAGAAAACATTCCCTAAACAAATTCCTAAAGCATGGTGGACAAATGAGTGCCTAAATAAATGGAGGATAAAAAAGGCAGCTAGGACAGAATTCATAAAAAAACCAACACCTACTACATATTTAAAAAAAATTACAAGCAGAATCTAATCTAAAAAGGACTATAATAGATGCTAAATATAAATACTGGAATAATTTTGCAAATAATCTCTCCAGAGAAACAAATGAGCCAATTATACATAAAGTCATAAGCCACATATGTGGGAAAAAGACTTCTCCCAACCCACTCCTGTATGAGCTTATACATAATAATACCCTTATGACAATGATAATGAAAAGGCTAACCTATTTGCAACTCTTTTTGTTAATAAGCTAACATCAAATAATCAAAGCAAGCTGTCCACAATTCCTATGAACCCTAGTTACCAACCACGCCCAGGATCCGAGTACATAACTAATCCATTTTCAATCCAGAAATTGAATAATGCAATACATCATATTAGGTCCAAAACTAGCAGTAGCTATGACAATATACACCCTACATGGATAAAGAATCTCACACCTTCATACAAACAAGAACTGCTAAATTGTTATAATCACGCTTAGGCATCTTCTAGGTTCCCCAATATATGGAAATGTTCGTCCCTCCTACCAGTCATAAAGAAAAATAAACCAAAGGATAACCCTGAGTCTTATAGGCCCATAATGATTACACCTGTGATGGGGAAAATAATGGAGAAAATGATTTATCACAGACTCCTCTGGTTTGTTGAGAAAAATAACATGATCCCACACACTCAAACTGGATTCAGGAAATACCACTCCTCAACAGATGCTTTCATTTTGCTAACAAATGCAATAAATGAATCTTTCTCAAAAAATAATATCCTAGTGGCAGCTTTCCTAGATTTTGAAGGAGCTTATGACAATGTGAACCACCAAATCCTTTTAAATAAACTGCAAACCTTGGAGTACCTCCTAAGCTAGTATCCTTTATAAATCCTTCATAGAAGTGCGAAGTTTCATTGTTTGTGTTGGTTCAGCCTCTTCACCCCAAAAGACAATATCCAAAGGCCTACCTCAGGGAGCAGTCCTCAGTTGCCTCCTTTTTGCCCTATATCTCTGGGACATGAACCTACCCCACACGAATCTACAATATGCTGATGATCTGGTGCTATGGTCATCTGGCAACACCTTTCAGATAGCACAGTCAAATCTGCAAAAGTCACTTTTCCAGTTTGAAAAATTCTCTCAACATTCAGATTTACCCATTGCACCCACCAAGTCAAAAATAATCCAATTTCACCGGAAGCGAAACCATGTTAATGCAAAACTAACTCTAAATAAAACAACTATTCCAGAAAATAATAATATTAATTACCTAGGTCTCATGCTTGACCAAAAACTTAATTTCCACCTCCACATTTCAAACACAATAAAAAAATGTTATAGAAAAGCAAATATACTAAAAAGACTTCTTTCCACACCCTGGGGTTGTAAGGAGAAAACCTTACTCCAGTTTTATAAATCACATATAAGACCCCATATTGACTATGGGCTCATTGTCTATGGTGCATGTGCAAAGACCCAGATGCAAAAAATTGAAACAACACAAAATGATATAATACGTCTCATATTTGGTCTTAGGAAACCCACAAGCACCAAGTTTCTGCTTATGGAGAGTGGATTAACAACAATAAGGGAGAGACGTAGCTTTCTCTTGATAAAACATCTTACAAAAATTGAATCAAATAGCTCACACACATTACATAATTGGTTAAGAAATCCAGCCATGTATAGAGGTATTGCAGATGAGTATGCCAATATTCAAAAGAAGTTCCCTGTACCAGCAAAGTCTATTGCACCTACTTTCCCCCAATCCCCTCCATGGAATTGGTCATTTCCCATATTAAATACTGAATTTTCAAAATGGAATAAAGATTTAACCCCCATTGCTTTTGTCCAGAAAAAATTTGCAGAACTTAATACAATTACCTATAAAAATCACTTCCAAATATTTGTTGATGGGTCAAAAATGGATGAGAAGGTTGCAAGTGGTGTTTTCCTTCCTCACCTGAAAATTGCAATGGGCGAGAGATTATTTAATAATTTATCTATAATGTCTGCTGAGTTAAATGCCATAATCATGGCATTAGAACACCTTAAGCAAAACCAACCTTTGATTGAAAATTCGAATAATATTATCATCTATTCCGACTCTTTATCAAGCTTGAGTTGCTGGCCTCAGCTCCTCAATATAAGTTGGACATTGACACTTATCATTGTCTCAGTATTATTGATAATCTTGCTTCAAGTGGCATAAAAACTTACTTTCAGTACATTCCTAGCCACTCTGGCATAAGTGTGGTAATCATCAGGTTGATGAAATAGCAAAAAATGCTATAAATATTGACCAGTGAAGTGGGAGACCAATCCCAATTAGAGATATTTACCGATGGAGGTTATCAGATATTAATTTTAATAAGATTAATCCTATCCTTTCCCCCTTTCCCAATAAGTATCTTTCTAAAATTTATCATAGAATTCGTTCTGGAACAAATGGACTAAATTTCCTTGTATTCTCATATAAGCTTTCTAATTCAAGTGGCTCAATTCCCCTGTCCCCTCTTTGCAGGCATTGTAATATGAATAATGAAACAATTGACCATTGCCTATTTGAATGTAATATGCTGACGTCTGCACAACATACCTTGCTTTGTAAACTGTTAAAATACTTCAAACACCACAAAATCCCACTATCAGCCAAGAGCCTAGCCAACTATACCTGCACACAGAGCATAGAAATCGACATCTATCATCTTATATTTGAACTCCTAGAGTCAAAAGATCTGCTGAAAGATATCTGAATATATCTAATAAATATGAGGCAATCAAGCCAGTAGCTCTGTAGCCCACAGAGTGAAGCAAAAGGAAAAGGGCTAAATAGTTTTACTGAAAAGCCCGCCTGCTGTTAAATAGAAGAAGAAGATAGCCCTAAATTAACTTAAATCACAGTAACCAGCAAGATAAGGTAGAGTTGAACACCTGTTGAGAATCTTGCTGAGGATGTGAATTTCAAAAAGATTAGGCAGCATCTCAAGTTAGCTTCTTTTCCACATTTTTCCAGTCGCAATCAATAGCAGTCTTAAATCATTCAGCAGTCTTGGATTGAACAGTACTCATACTTTGCTAAGGCCAAATTTATAAGATTTTAAAGATGTGTAAATATATCTGTTAAATTTAGAAAAAAACCTTGATATCCTTGAATTACCTTAAATCACATTGACTAGCAAGATAAGGCAGTGTTGAACCTCCTGTAGAAAATCTTGCTGATTCTGTTAACTTCATCAAGATCAGGTAGCATCCCAAGTTAGCTTATATTCCACATTTGTCTAGTCCTAATTAACAACAGTCTTGAAGGATTCAGCACAGTCTTGGATTGAACAGTAGCATCTGAGAGACTATTTCATAAGGGCACAAAGCAAACAATGTAGAAGTTCTGATGCACACATCATTGGCTTCTGGGGACTTGTAGTTTTTGGCTGTGTCCCTTGGTGCTACTGGAGAGGGGTAGAGAGAAAACTCAAGTAACCTATGATTCATGATTTTTAAGCCATGATATGGTTTAATATTTGATAAAAATGACAGGAATAGAATTTTAAAAAACCAGAGCTAACAAAAAAAGAGATTGAAAACTAAAAATAAGGTAAAATTTTTTGTTTTAAGGTAAAGCTTAGACATGTCATGTAGGCCCTGCAATCTTCTAAACCCAATAAATAACAGAAGAGTAGACATGGTAGCTCAGCAATACCTTCACATGGTACATTTTTGTACCTGGATTTAGTAGATTTGCAATATGGGTACATCACTTGATGCCTTTTTTATGCTCTTTCACATATCAATAATCCCTTCTGGGAAGAATTTACATTTTGAGCCCTTAAAGGGGCTAAAAAATAGCCTAATTCTTGAAGTGCTAGAAAGTATCAAAGCAAAACAGATGCCATTTTCAAAGGTTTTATGGCTTTTTTAATGTTTCTGCAAATTTGTTTTCATAATAATATTTTTTTATTAAAATCAGTGAAAATAATAATTGCAATCCCTGAATCACTTACAAATGGATATTTTTTCTCACTAGCCATTTTTTAGAAATACATTTCAAACTATTGGTTACTATGGGCCTTATTGAGTGCTCAAAATGTAATTTCCCATAGAAGTTATGGTAATATTCTAGTTTGGCTACTTTTGGCTATCTTGGAAAGGGTTAGGAAAATGAAACTTTAAGTAAAGAACCCATGGCCAAAGAAATACTCTGGAAAGGCATTGCCAAGCTTCTATGTTAACCCTCCTCTGATTTCTAAGTCTTAGAAATTTGCCTTCTTGATGGGTCTATACTTATTGAAATTTTGACAAATAACATTTTACCTTAATCTTCAGTTATCAGTTTATTTTTCTCTGGTTTTCATTCTGAAAATGCAATTCTTGTTATTTGAATAAAATTTTAAGCTATATCAATGTTTTTTTTTTCTAAATTTAGGAAATGTATTTGAAGATCTTTGAAACCTCATAAATTGGGATTCAACAAAGTTGTGAAGCTGAAAACAGTTTTAATGTACTTCATTTAAGAAAAAGATCTATTTTGTAATGTTTTATTATTATAAGACAAAGACTTATAAAGGTCATCAAAAGTCACTGCCCTCAAGAGACAGAAGGAGTGGAGGCATGGGTAAAAATTTACAATTGTGGCCTATGATAAAGAGACATGTTATGAAAACAATTCTTACTTTAAAATATGTATAATGATCCTAGTTAAAATATTATCCAAGGGGAGAACCTTTATCCTCAAGTCTTTACCCTTTTTTTCCTTCTTTTCCAAACTTAAAAGAAAAGGAATTTCTATTTTTGCATGCTCTCGATGCAATGTGTAAATCTTTTGAAATTATAGCTATAAACTTGTTCATATAAATGATGTTGAATCCTGTTATTAAATTAAGTTTTTTTAAACAAAATTATAAAATACACTTCTAAGACATTGAAGAACATCTTAGAACCCATATACTAACAGAATATATACCCCCACCCCCCTAGTGTGCAAATATATACCCAAAATTGCATTCTGAATCTAAATATAACCAAATGAACTTAACCTTAACCCCTAGATATATCCAAACCAGGGTATATATTTTCACATGATGGAGGTGGGGATAAAATTCATATGTGATGCAAATGAAGATTATACTTAGACTCAAAATGTAATTTTGGGTATATTTGCACACTAGGGGGGTGGGGTATATATTCTGTTAATATATAGGTTCTAAGATATTCTTTGATGTCTTAAAAGTGTACTTTAAAATCTTGTTTAAAATAATGGAACTTAATAACAGGATTCAATGTCATCTATAAAAACAAACTAATAGCAACAATTTCAAAAGATTTAAACATTTTCTTGAAAGCATGGCAAAAATTGTAATTTTTTTTCTTTTAAGTTGGAAAAAGAAGGAAAAAAGAGGAAAGATTTGAGGATAAAGGTTCTCCCTTTGGATAATATGTTAACTAGGATCATTAAACAGATTTTAAAGTAAAAATTGTTTTCTTAACTTGTCTCTTTATCATAGGCCCAACTGTAAATTTTTACCAAGGCTTATACTTCAAAATACTTTCCTGGGACATACATTGGGTAAGGTTTATTTTACCAGACTAATCAGATAGATAAAAAAAAAACATACCACTAGTATCAGAATTTCATCCTGAGTCCAAATATAACACTCATTTCTGTCGCAAATTATTTTCAAAATTACTTCTAAGCTTCTTGAAATTTCTTCAATTTTCCTGCTTTTTTCACAGAAATGTCATGGCGGCAATTCAATTTGAATAATACTAAATCTTGTTGAGCGGTGATTTGATATGAAAAATACTAAATATTGTTGATTGTTGATTTGAGAAATACTAAACAGTTTGACTTATTAATTTTTTTTTGGGGAAAAATTTACCACTAGCTTCAGAATTTCATCCTGAATCCAAATATGACATTCATTTCTGTTGCAAATTACTTTCAAAATTGCTTCTAAGTTTCTTTTAAAACAGCAAAACTTCTTTCATCCAAACACTTTATGGCAGCTACATATATAGTTTTATAAATATCAGATAAATAGCACTTAATGTAAACAAACTAATCAAACATATTTAACTCTTCAACATCACTTTCTGATGCACTAGGGTGTCACTGTTGGTTCTAGGTGAACACCCTCCTAAGTTCAGCCCCACATTCTGAAAAAATTTCAATTTTTGAAATTTTAGGCTCACTTGCTGTAGGCTCTGAGTGGGTGGGAGCCCCCAAATATTGTCCCAAATTCCTCTCTCAATTTAGAACTTGTTCACAGATACCCACCATCTCCAATCACTTCCCCAATAGCATCTATTCATTGCCCCAGCTCAGTTCAGCAATCTGAGCAAATTTCAACTTTTTCAAGTTTTGGGTCACTTGCCTGAGACTCTGGGCTGGTGGGCGCCTCCAAAAGTTGTCCTAAATTCCTCTCTCACCTTAGAACTTATTCACAGATGCCTAAAGCCATGAACGGCTAGCCTGTTTCCCTAGCAGTAACCTTGCATGCACTACACACATACCAACAATATTTTTTTTCATTTTCACATGGGGTCCCAATCTAGCCCAGGTCCATCCCTTAGGATTCAGGCCTTAAAAAATAAAGCCCAGATAGTCAGACCTCAATGCTCCAATCTGAACACTGAATGCTAAAAAATGTCCAATAATTAATTAAAAATTTGCATCCTGAACCCCTGATGATAATCCACAGACCTTATATGAGGGGGTCACTATGCATTGAAAATAGTGAAAAATGAAATTTGTTCAGAATGCTGGACTGAGCTTATAGTCACAAATGGCTAGACAAATGCTCAGGTGTTAACTATGCACTACACACATATCAACAATATTTTTTCATTTTCACATGGGGTCCCAATCTAGCACAAATTTCCTGCTTCCATTATACAAGCCCATTTTTTTTGCATTCTATAATTGTACCCTGTTATTGTGCTTCTCTTTGCCCAGTCTCTGTCCAATCATCTTCCAAATAGTATCTATGCATTGTCTAAGCTTGGCCCTGCAATCTCAGCAAATTTCAATTTTTCAAGTTTTGGGTCACTTGCCCAAGACTCTGGGCAGGTGGGCGCCCCAAAAAAATTGTCCCAAATTCTTCTCTCACCTTAGCAGTGGTTAACAGAAGCTTTAGGTAGTGAATGGTTAGACTGTTGCTCAAGTGCTAACCATATGCAACACACATGGGTACCACTTTAACAAGATTTAGTATATTTCAATTCAAATCATAGCTTTCAGCAAAATTTTGTATTTTTCAAATTGAATTGCAGCCACAACATTTCTATGAAAAAAACAGGAAAATTGAAGAAACTTAAAGAAGCTTAGAAGTAATTTTGAAAATAATTTGCAACAGAAATGAGTGTTATATTTGGACTCAGGAGGAAATTCTGATGCTAGTTGTATGTTTTTTTTTTTCATCCATCTGATTATTTTGTTATTATAAACCTTACCCCATACTTTAGTTTGCAGACATGGTAAAAATTTAGAATTGTGGCTCTTGATAAGGAGACATGTTAAGAAAACAATTCTTACTTTAAAATATGTATAATGATCCTAGTTAACATATTATCCAAGGGGAGAACCTTTATCATCAAGTCTTTCCACTAACAATCCTTCTTTTTCCAGCTTAAAAGAAAAACTTTACAATAAACCACCATGCTGAGATCCAATGCATAAATCTTTTAAAATTGCTACTAGAAATTCCTAAACAAATTGTTTTATAGATAGCACTATCCTAGCTGTCACAGGCTCATATTTTGTATTTTTGCCACTGCTGATTAAAAAAACATGGTATTTTTGCCAATGCTCATAAAAAAAAAAAAAAAAAAAAAAAAAAAAAAAAAAAAAAAAAAAAAAAAAACAGAATAAGAATGCTATCTAGGCTATAGAATAACTTATTTGGCAACTAACAGCAGCAATTTCAAAAGAATTATGCATTCTCTTTTAGAATGGAGAATGCTGTAATTTATTTCTTTTAAGGTGGAAAAAGAAGGATTTATAGAGGTAAGACTTGATGATAAAGGTTCTCACCTTGGATAATATGTTAACTAGGTTCAATATACATATTTTAAAGTAAGAATTGTTTTCTTAACATGTCTCCTTATCAAGAGCCATAATTCTAGGTCAATATATACCAAATCATATTATTGAGTTTCAAATAAAGTGAATACATCATTTGATGCCTTTTTTTTATGCTGATTATGAATATAATAAGCATTACTATCAGAAATGAATTTCAGCCCCCCCCCCCCCTATATAGGCTATACCTAACCTAACCCTGGGTCAATATATACCAAATCATATTATTGAGTTAGGACTAAAGTGAATACACCATTTGATGCCTTTTTTTATGCTGATTATGAATATAATAAGCATTTCTATTGGAAATGAATTTCAGTCCCCCCCCCCTATATATGCCAATTCAGGGTTAGGTTAGGTTTAGCCTATATAGGGGGGGGGGCTGAAATTCATTTCTAATTGAAATGCTTATTATATTTGTAATCAGCATAAAAAAAGGCATCAAATGGTGTATTCACTTTATTTGAAACTCAATAATATGATTTGGTATATATTGACCCTTAGTCCTAGGCTAGCCTAAGTATTTTAGAATGTTTTGAAGTAGGCCTAGTAGGCTACTCAGAATTCTTTAGTGCTTCCTTCTAGAAATTTGGAATACAAAACTGATACCCTCATCAAAAGTTGGATCATAAGCCCAATTTGACAATAACAATCCACAGACTATAGCCTGGGGCTTATCTAGGCATTGCCTTACACTGATATTTTGCGTAGCTTTTTACCTCTGCTTTTTAGGAGAAAAGCTGAAGCAGCACTATCTACACCTCCTGAAATTGCACAAACGACTCTCTTTATTTTCATGGTCAATCTATGTAATTAGTTTGATCAGAACGTTGTGTAAGCATTTAGGTTATCAGACATATGTCTTTGATTCAAAATTGTTCAAAAATTGTCAGTGCCTGACTGCCTGTTAAGAATCATGTGTGGCAAATAAATTGGCTAAATACGGAGCTCGAACGAATCAGCCAGAACCATGGGCGTACGAAGCTTCTTGTCTAGGGGGGGGGGGTGATTCTGTGATGAAGGAAAGAGGGAGGGAGGAAGCTGAAGTTCTATTGTCAGTTTACAAAACCTTACATTGCCAGCAAGTTCTATCATACCGATGAAATCTTTATTAATAAGTAATCACCAAAAATCATCAATAAGCTTCAGCATTAATCTTCTTAGGTTAGAGCTAAATCTTTCCAAGACATTATGATAATTGCTTTTTGTTTGACTTTTATTCTGTCATTTAAGCTGTTTATTTTCAACTCTTTCAGCCACCTACCTTTTATCAACAGCTTTTTTAGCCATTTACCTTTTTTAAACTGCTTTTTCAACCTTCTGCTTTTTCAGCCATGTCTAGTGTAAATTTGAAGCACCCCCTAAAAGTCACAGAACTTTAATGAAAATTCGGCCCTCGGATTCAGCGTATCAGAAAACCCTACTGTAGAAGTTTCAAGCTCTTATCTGCAAAAATGTGGAATTTTGTATTTTTTGTCAGAAGAAAGATCACGGATGCGTGTTTACTTATTTTTTCTCCCGAGGGGTGATCTTATCGATCCAGTAGTCCTAAAATATCGTAAGAGGGCTCACTTGATCGGAAATTAAAAGTTCTAGTGCTCTTTTTAAGTGACCAAAAAATTGGAGGGCAACTTGGCCCTCTCCCAAGCTCATTTTTTTCACAAAGTCACCCAATCAAAATTTTGAGATAACCATTTTGTTCAGCATAGTCCAAAATCTATTAAATATGTCCTTGAGGAAGATTTAATCCCCACAGTTCCCGGGGGAAGGGCTGGAGGTTATGAACTTTGCCCTTTGTTTACATATAGTATTGGTTAATGGGAAGTATAAAGACGTTTCAGGAGGAATTTTTTCTGGTGGAGGGGGGTTGGAGGAAGGTGTTACAGGGGAGTATTCTTCCATAGATGATTTTTCCTTGGGAAAAGGGACATTTGTATGAAGGGGTGCCGGATTTCCCAGCCTTATTTAAAAAGACGATCAGAAATTAAATAAAAAAAAAAACAAGTTTTTTCAACTGAAAGTAAGGAGCAACATTAAAACTTAAAACGAAAAGAAATTATTACGTATATGGGGGGTTCACCCCTTAGTCAATACCTCGCCCTTTTCACTAATGTTTTTTTTTATAAATTTCAAAAGAGCTATCTATTTTAATTAACCGGCCTTTGTTATTCAAGGATTTGTGATTCGAACAAAATTCGAACTTTAGTGCTAAGAGCGAGGTATCGACTAGGGGGCAAACTCCTTAATATACGTAATAAAAACATATGAATATAGAAGTTCGTTACGTAAACTAATTCGCAAGTTACGTCAGAACAAAATTTCGAGAAAGCCATTTAGCCAAAATAAAGTAAAAATAATGAGCAAATTTCGTTTTAATTATTCATTTACGGTGGGCTAAAATCAAAGCTGCGTTAATTCAAAAACGTTCAGAAATTAAATAAAAACAAGTTTTTTTTAACTGAAAGTAAGGAGCGACATTAAAACTTAAAACGAACAGAAATTATTCCCTATATGAAAGGGGCTGTCCCCTCCTCAACACCTCGCTCTTTACGCTAAAGTTTTTTATTGTTTTAAAAAATAAAGTTGTGAGACAGAG
The DNA here is from genome assembly GCA_027921565.1 of Artemia sinica. Classification (NCBI taxonomy): domain Eukaryota; kingdom Metazoa; phylum Arthropoda; class Branchiopoda; order Anostraca; family Artemiidae; genus Artemia; species Artemia sinica. Next base: position 82,516,788 of record CM051256.1, read on the forward strand.
TCAAACTTTAGCGTAAAGAGCGAGGCATTGAGGAGGGGACTGCCACTTTCATATACGGAATAATTTCTGTTCATTTTAAGTTTTAATATCGCTCTTTACTTTCAGTTAAAAAAACTTGTTTTTTTTATTTAATTTTGAACAAAGACCTTATTTTTGGAATCATCCTAATGTAGTTTAATCAAGAGCATGTGTCACTTTTTTCATTAAGACTTAATTTATTGTATAAAGGAATCTGCCTCGCCGGTCTGGTTTTGTTAATTTACATTTGGAACAATCAGAACGTGCTAATAGAGCAAGTTCTGATCCAGTTAGTAGATTGCTTCATTTTTTTGAAAGTATAGTTAATAAGTAAAGATAAAAAAGAAATTGTGTTTATGGTTCGGTATTAAAACAAGCCTTTGCTTCGTGCTACTTTTTTCTGCTCGCTTGGGCTTTTGCAAATAGCGGGCCCCGGTTTGTAATCCTTTAAAATATGGTGTGAGACAGAGTCCTTCCACTTGCTACGGCCTACGGCCTGGTATTTGGCAGCTGCTTGCTTCTTATCCTAGAGTCACATTTCTATAATAGGTTTTACAGTTATTTTGAATATCCCTAGTCTTTTTGTGGTTCTATGCTCCCAGATTCATTCTGTAAAATATTTATCGGTTTTAGTTTAAATAATTTACATAATATTTTAGCTCAAGGAAAGATTGTCTATTAATGAATGTAGTAACTTGGAAAATAGCATTATGAATCAAAACCTTACGAGCTTTTTTATTTTTTATCTGCCAAGAGTTTAGTTAACACATACACAAAATTTTACATCAATTAGTGTCTTAAAAATGCCGTCACCATCATTAAGTTCGTAACGGGGCACTGAAGGAGTCTATACGGTAGGAGGTGGGAATCTACAAATAGTAATATTTTTTCCGATAACACGCATAGTTGAAGTTTTTATTCAAAGATTTCTTCAAGACTCCAACAAAATTTCTTTTAGTAGTTTAGAAAATGTTTTTCTTCTTTTTTGTCCAAAAACTATTTGAACAGCAACTAGCAATGCACCAAAGAACATTATTATACTATGACTTATGTGCTCTATTTTTAAAATCATGAGAACTAGGACCACAGATCCTTTAGGACCACAGTGATAAGACCCACAGATCCGTTAGTCAATATTCAAATAGTTTTTTGTTGCGGATTAGTGGTTTAAAACCACCAAAAGAGACCTGTTCTCTGCTGTCCCAAATGTTTCCAATAGCTTTTTTTGTTAGCTTGTGGAAACAGAAATATTAACTATCGAAATTTACCACCAATATTTATGGCAAATAATAATTGGGTGAAAACGTACTACTTAGGTAATAAAACATAAACAGGTCTAAAACAGTATTTCTGACTTTTGAAAAGGTATAATCACGTTGCGTAAGACTATACACCACAAAATTCGCCCACAGCTATTTTTGAGTAGACGAATTTTAAAGTTCAGGTTTTTCTTTTAATTTTATTAGTTTTGTACTCAAATTCATCAGTAGCATTGTCCCCTATTATAACTTTGGAAGTTATAAGTATTATAACTTCCAAAATAGGATTTTCTTTACAGAGCAAGTGTCATGCACCAAAGGGACCTCTAAGCACAGACAATTTTACTTTAAAAACTAAACTGAAGAGCCAATGGGATAATTAAATTACAATAGGAGACTAAAAAACATTTTTTTATAAAATATCAACGGTCGTCCTTAAAATTTGTAAGTGGCTTTTTTCTACTTTTAGAAACAAATTCTTTTCCTGACTATAAGTGTCTTCGAAGCGATTGGTATTACGGATAAATTATTTAGGCAATTCATTTTAGGAAGAATTGAAAATCTGGAAATTAGATCAAAAATCGCTTACTTTTGTTGATACACTAGTTGGTAAGTCATCTTGATATGGGTAAAAAACCCAATTCAACAAATCAAACTCCTTCATCTGTTCCCAAAATAGTCATCAAAATTATTTTTTAACAGTGATAAATGACTGGAAATATTAGACAGTAAGTTGATTTTAGGCTACACTTAGTTTTCAATAAAAAAAAAAAGTTTCAGGTGTTTCAAAACAATCATACTTCCCATTATCAGTACAGCTTTTCCACAACATAAGCTTTTTCATGAACGCTCAAATTTTATCGTGAATTGCAAAAATTTCTGATCATTCAAATGCAAATTGAATTCTATTAGCCTAGAAAAAATATTTGCAAAATAATTGAGCCTGAGAATGAAAATATTCAGTTTTTACTTGCAAGTAATATGCATGTAATTCCACTAATCGTGACAGTATTCCCCCCTGTATAACCTGCGAAGTTCCTTATGCAGAAGAAGACACATAACTTGGCTACCAATTTTTTCACACAGTTTCTGAAATAGGTGGGCTTGTAAGTGTTTTAAAATAATTTACAATTTTCACAGCTGAATCAAGCACTGTTTTGAAGTCATTGGGCAATACTTTAGAAACCAGTGCTTCTGTATGAAGGCAACCGTGTGTTCACAAGGCTCACCGACTTTGTTCAGGAGCTCTTGTAGCCACACTGTTATTTTTCCCGCACATAGCCCGTGCACCTCAGTGCAAATACCGACACAGTTCTTCCACTAAAGAGCTTATTCTTTTATATGGGAATCAGTTGTATTTAAAATTACCTCAGTAGTACTGTAGAGCATAACATGTACCACCTCTTTTCTTTAAGACAGCAAAAAGGTGGGCCCGAAGAAATTTTTGTTAAATGGGTTGGAGCCCAGTCAACTTTGGGAACCACTGTTCTATAAAGTATACATTGTAATTTCTAAAATAGCATTTCCTTAAGCAAGTATATATTGCCCACCAAAGAGACCTCAAAATGCAGACACAGTTCTCTTAACATCTCAGTTGGGAGACAGATGGAATAAATAAGTTTCAGTTAGAGACTAGATAATGTCTTTTTATATAAAATGTCCGTGGCGATCCTTAGAACTTGTAAACTTACCCATTCTACTGCAAGAAACAAATACTTTTCCTAACTGTATATGTATTTGAAGCGAGTGGTATCAAAGATAATTTATGGAGGAAATTCATTTACCGAAAAATTGACCAAAATTTAAGAACTGTGCTAAAATGACTTGACTTTGAGTTTATTTTAATATTCAACTTTCAATATACTTGTAAAATTAACTTGGCTTCATATGCTTTCTCAAAAAGTCCAGTATTTATTTAGTTTTTGAGTTATTAAATGTAAACAAAAGGTTTAAAACAACAATTCCGACTTTGAAAAAGTGTAACTGTGCTTCATGACACTGAAGATCCCAAAATCCATCCACGACTATTAATAAAGAATTTTTTTGAGTCTTTTTTTCTTTTATCAAACTTTAGAAATATTGCGATCCAGTCCATCAATAAGATTCCTCAATTTAATCTATATGTATAAAAATCGAATGTATGTCTGTCTGTTGGTGTATGTCTGTCCTTCCACTATGCACTCTTACAAAGTTTTAGGTATAATTTCCCCCCTCCCCTCCCCTAAGGCCCTTTAGATAATTTTTGCACTGACTGAAGTTAGAGACGCCTTTGACAGGCCTTTTGGGTCACATTTTCTGGAATATTCAAATAGCGGGTTAGTGAATTATGAATATTGTCATCTAACACATTTAAAAAGTTATAAAAATTTATCTGTCGATAAATTCTAAATTTAGTACGAAACAGTGTCGTTAATTTGGTATTTGGGGAGGTCTTTGCGTTGATTCGATCGTAATAGGGAGAGAGGCAGGAAGTCGGTTCACATTTAAGAACAGACATCTGTCTTTCTACGGACCATAAGTAGTTCGTACAGATACGCTGTCATCCGTAGTCATAGGGATGCGGTAAGTAATAGGGATCGAATTCTTCCTTACGCCATTCTTTTCGTCATGCACTAATTTTCTTAAACTAAACTTGGTGGCTAATTTTTATTCTTATGGTGTTTGTTTTTATCTTCAGAGTGTCGTAAATTATTTGCTCCATTTTAGTGGGTTGCACTTCAACTGTGATGCAAGTTCAATACTTTCAACTTTGGCTTCTAATTACCTCTATGTTACCATTCATTCCCTCAGACAACATATGCATCTATTGGATAAACTCGTTTGTAAAGCTGAAATTGGGTTTCCAGAGACTTTAGTTAAATCTTCCACAATAGCAGAGCAGCAACTTAATCAGCTTGAATAACGGGGGCTCTGACGCGTGGCAAGACCGTGTTCAGGGGGAGGGGGAGTGAAGAGGTTTGACCCCCCCCCCAAAAAAAAAAAAAGTTTATCTGACTCACAAAAATGTAACAAAATTGAATATAAACAAATTTTTGACACGTTGTTCAAAGTTTTTTTCATAGCCAACCCCCTCCAAAAAATACTGGATAAAACCCTGATTTGTGACATTACAGCCAAGTTATCTCATTCTGTGGCTGAGATCTTGAATTAAGACACGCCTGTCTTAAATTGGATATTTCATGAACATTATTGTATCAGTAAAGCAATCTCGGTTTTTCAATGTTTGACAAAGCTCCTTACCTATATTTCCTGACCTATATAAGAAGAGCATTAATTAAATTATCATTATAATAGTGTTCAAGCCGTGTGGACAGTTAATAGTACTAGAACAACTACGGAATTATTTTTGAATGTGCAAACTGATTAATTATTATGAGCGAATTATTTTTTTTTGATTGCACAAATAAGCGAGCACAAGAGGGGGAGGGGGTATTGCAAGTTTTTTCATACCTATTGGGAGTGGTGTCTCACTTAAACATCTGTGAAGAGGTATCAGAAGCCTGTGCTCCCCTTGCTTATTGGTGTCTAAGCACTTTAAAAAGTCTTACGAACTGTGACGTTTATCTTACAATCTGGCTCCACCCATGGACTGATTTGCTGGAATGTGAATCTGGATCTTGCGTTGTAAAAATGATGGGAAGCGTGGACCTGAAGAAAAGTCAATTCAAAAAGCAGCGTTAAACTTTTCAGTGTGAGCTCCTAAGTTCGAAAAAGAGAGTGGTGATATTACGAATAAAGTTGTATCATTTTCGATGCATATGATATTTGGCTTGCTAAGAAGCTCATCTGTTCCGAGGCCGACCTGTTAATGATGCCGTCTCAATCTAACAAAGGTACTGACAATTTGGCTGATATTATAAAGATGTCAAATTATATGGCGAAAAGAAAATTTCTCAGCCTTGCTTCGTGATATTTGCATCGAAAGAAGTACCAGCGATTTCCGGTAAAGCTTAGACTGTCGGATGACTAACTTACAGCCAAGTTTGACAGCTTCATCTAATTAGAGGGCCAGCCACGATTAACTCTTTCCTTCCCCGTTGATTCCCCAGCCCCTCCAGCATATACAGTTATACTAACAAACCCACCAAAAGGACTGAGTGATTCAGACTCCTGTATAGAAGATCCAACTAAAATGTATGGGAGTAGGTCTATCAATATTGATGAAGTGAAACCACGAAAGGATAAATGAAAATTTGTTGTTAGTGATCGAGACGGAGCGAAGTCTGTCGCACAGGCTATTATGAGTGTTAACTCGTCAGTTAAAGACAGAATAAGTGAACCATCATTCTTTAATATAATAAGAAGCTTGCCTAATACTGTGTATAAGGAGAATTTGTGCTAAGGACAAGCCGTGCCAGAGACCACTAAAATGTGCACACCTAGCGTGCATCCCTGTTACAGCTTTAAATATTCTGCAGCATGAAAAGTCATTTACTATTCATGAAAAACTCTGTTCTAAAGGGTGGAATATAAATAGCGGAATTGAATAGTTGACGTATGATTTTGACATAGTTTATCTCCAATAACACTTCCTGACAGCAGAAGGGTTATGAAGGGTTCCTTTATCGGCCTCAGTTACATGATGTCACAAGTATGTTTAGTATACCTGCCAATCTGACAGGTGGAAACAGGCCAATCTGGTGGAATTACCATACTCGGAAGCAGTCGCTTAAATGCCTGTCTTTATAAGCAGTTGGACTTTTTATTGGCATTAAAATAGCCGATTCAGTTTTATTTTTTTTCTGTTTGCTTTCCAACTGATTGTAGGGACATTCTCCAACAACTTCGTCGGGCCTAAAAAGTATATTTGGCTATGTGAAGATGGTTCAAAATAACCTGCAAGGGTTTTTGGTGGATGTGCCGTAAAATTTATTCTGTGATAAATTTGTCCAGCTACTTTGAACCTTAAAATATCATGACTATTGATGGTTATAGCATCGTTTACTTTGAATGGAGCGAAAGAAAAATATCAGTTCAAGTTTCGAATTTTTTTGAGGAACTTGTTAGAGATTAAGCTGTCGCTTATCTCTTAACCACATATTGCTTTGTTCTTCAATTTTGTTATTGACTCGGTGTAATTTTTTTTTTTACCGCAAGTTTTCTAACCACAAATTTCTTTGTTCTTCGTTTTTGTTTATCTTTACTTCAGAAACTTTTTCAATGTCCTTTATCTTAGCTGCTCTGATTGGTCTTGTCATTTTTGACAGTCTAGGCTGCTCATTTTTACCATTGAATTTACATTTCTCGGGTCTTCCTCTTGATCTTTTCTCAGTTGATGGTTCATTTTGTTCATTTTGAGCAATTGCTACGTTTATTCCTTTTGGTATTATGCAACTGCTTAAAAAACCTTCTTTGCTCTTCAATTTCATACTGGATTAGCTATGATATTCTTTGACACATATCTTGTAACCACATGCTTCTTTGTTCTCCACTTTGGTTTTGGACTTGTTGTAATTTTCGTTGCTGCTTATTTTTGGACCGCATATTTCTTTGCTCTTCACTTTCATTTCGACTCGTTATGATTAGTAGGGAGAGGGCAACTATTTCTGTACGAACAAGATCACAGCCAATCAGAGGACTAGAATCCATGTACGAGCAAGATCACGCGCCTCTTTCTAGACCAATCACCGGTTAGAAATACTGGGATAACAAGGTGACATCAGAGCAGACTTCTGGAAAATTCATTAGTATGAATTTACGTAATTTCTGTTCGACACAATTCCACCTTGAGACATGTTTATAAATTCGAAATGTTTCGTGGGAATTTAAAATGTATCTGTGCACAGTTGCCAGAACATAGGAAAAGTCAGAGATTAATTGACATTTTAGGAGATTTGAAAGTAGAAACGAAATAGGTAAGGTATCTCAGGGAATGCTTACTCTATTAAGAGATACATATTATTTTTTATTTGGGTGGTTCTCGACTGTGTTCTGTATAATGCACAAGTACCATTTAAGCAGCGTTGTCAATATAAAAAGTTGATACTAATAAAGATGTAGATGCCAAGAAATGAATTTTAATAAGGAAATTCAGAACAATCCTTAGAAATCAACTAGTGAGACGATTATGAGTATAAACCTCCAAGGGGCTCCTTCCTCTATTAACTCAACCTCCAAGGGTCCCATCTCCCCAACCTCCCTCCCTTCCAACTTTTTTTTTGTCACCCCCCAATTTTCAATATATAGGCTTCCTTAAATGTTAAAAATGTGTAAGCAAAAAGTTATCAGAACGTCATTTCTGACCTCATCTTTCGGGAATTAAACAAGCTGATGCTTTGAACATCCAATTCTGATATTTTTTGCCTAACATTATCAAATATGTCATTTAGAATGTTATCCTTTTTTTAAAAAAGTCTCCCCATGTCCTAAATGTTTCCTCATTATGACTTTTCTATTTACTAACGCATCAGCTATTCATGCAAACATCAACCAATAAAATCCATAATAAAAGAAATTACCAGCATTTTAAAATTAAGACACAACGAAAACATCTATTTTCATAGACATTTTTGACAGATCTGTTAAATTAAATGTCTACTAGCTAGATACAGTTTGAAAATCGTTTACGAAACGTTGAATAGTTTATTGTTCCTAAGTGGCACGCTTGAGACATAGAAATTAAAAATAGAAAAAAATTTTTCAGCTAAAGTAGGGAACAAGTTTAAAACTAAAATAAATATAACTACTCTATATTTTTTAAAACTTCTGGCTGTTTTCCAAATTATACCCGGCCCTACCCGAGATATAATTTGAGGTATCGGCCCCCTTAAAATCCTGATTAATTGCATTTAAAACATGTAAATAAATAACATAGCTATTGCCTTCTCTTAGTTCGTAATCAGTAGAATAATCATTTTTCCATTTTGAGTCATACACGATTTTTACTGGTGTGTCACCGACAGGTTCAATATGCGTTTCATCTTTGCTATTATTAGATTCGTTGACTATATTGTCAATGATGCTAGTAACGTTTGCTGGTACTTTGTTTTTCATTGATTCATCTTTATATTCCTTAGTGATATTTTCTGCCAATGCCCTTTTTATTTTTCCGTCAATTTCACTTTCTATTATCATATTATTTTTACACAAGTAACAGTTCCGGCACGTAGACAATATATGGTTTATGATATTAGTAGAAGAGTAGGCTTTTCTTTTTCCCTTTGCTTTCGTTTCAAAGCTAATACGAATAATATAGTTAATTCTGAACAAGTGGTACCCCCAAATGGGTTTATAGATCCTTAATTTACAGGTCTAGCTATCTCATAATGGCTAAGGACAGCTAAAAATGTTTATTTCTACCAAGAAATATAGTTTATTCTAAATAAATGGTACGCAAAAATGGGTTTATACATACTTAATTTACAGGTCTGGATATCTCGTAATGGTTAAGGACAGCCAAAAATATTTATTTCTAGCAAAACAAATAGTTCATTGTAAATAAATGGTACGCAAAAAATGGGTTTATAGATCCTTAATTTACAGGTCTGGCTATCTTTTAATGGTTAAGGACTGCTAAAAATGTTTATTTCTACCAAAATAATATAGTTAATTCTGAACAAATGGTACCAACAAATGGGTTTATAGATACTTAATTTACAGGTCTGGCTATCTCGTAATGGTTAAGGACAGCTAAAAATATTTATTTCTAGCAAAAATTATAGTTTATTCTAAATAAATGGTACGCAAAAATGGGTTTCTATATCGTTAATTCACAGGTTTGGCTATCTCGTAATGGATAAGGATTGCTAAAAATGTATATTTTTACCAAACTACTATAGTTAATTCTGAACAAATGGTACCCACAAATTAGTTTATAGATACTTAATTTACAGGTCTGGCTATCTCGTAATGGTTAAGGACAGCTAAAAATGTTCATTTCTAGCAAAAAAATATAGTTAATTCTGAAAAAATAGTACCCACAAATGGGTTTATAGATACTTAATTTACAGGTCTGGCTATCTCGTAATGGATAAGGATAGCTAAAAATGTTTATTTCTAGCAATAAATATAGTTTATTCTAAATAAATGGTACGCAAATATGGGTTTATATATCCTTAATTTACAGGTCTGGCTATCACAGTTAATGGCTAAGGACTACTAAAAATGTTTATTTCTACCAAAATAATATAGATAATTCTAAATAAATGGTACCGAAAATGGGTTTACATATACTTAATTTACAGGTCTGGATATCTCGTAATGGCTAAGGACAGTAAAAATGTTTATTTCTAGCAGCAAATACAGTTAATTCTGAACAAATGGTACGCAATTATGGGTTTATAGATACTTAATTTACGGGTCTGGCTATCTCGTAATGGGTAAGGACAGCTAAAAATGTTTATTTCTAGCAAAAAATATAGTTTATTCTAAATAAATGGTACACAAAAATGGGTTTACAGACCCTTAATTTAGAGGCCTGGCTATCACGTAATGGCTAAGGACTGCTAAAAATGTTCATTTCTACCAAAATGATATAGTTAATTCTAAATAAATGGTACCCAAAATGGGTTAATAGATACTTAATTTGCAGGTCTGGATATCTCTTAATGGCTAAGGACAGCTAAAACTGTTTATTTCTAGCAGCAAATATAGTTTATTCTAAATAACTGGTATCGAAAATGGGTTTATAGATACTTAATTTACAGGTCTGGCTATATCGTAATGGTTAAGGACAGCTAAAAATGTTTATTTCTAGCAAAAAATATAGTTTATTCTAAATAAATGTTACGCAAAAATGGGTTTCTATATCGTTAATTCACAGGTCTGGCTATCTCGTAATGGCTAAGGATTGCTAAAAATGTATATTTCTACCAAAAAATACTATAGTTAATTCTCAACAAATGGTACCCACAAATTGGTTTATAGATACTTAATTTACAGGTCTGGCTATCTCGTAATGGTTAAGGACAGCTAAAAATGTTTATTTCTACCAAAGAGTTTAGTTAATTCTAATAAATTGTACTCAAAAATGGGTTTACCCCTTAATTTACAGGTCTGGCTATATCTTAATGGTTAAGGACAGCTAAAAATGTTTATTTCTAGCACAAAATATAGTTTATTCTAAATAAATGTTACCCAAAAATGGGTTTATAGATCCTTAATTTAGAGGTCTTGCTATCTCGTAATGGCTAAGGACTGTTAAAAATGTTTATCTCTACCAAAATAATATAGTTAATTCTGAACAAATGGTACCCACAAATGAGTTTATAGATCCTTAACTCACAGGTCTGGCTATCTCGTAATGGTTAAGGACAGCTAAAAATGTTTATTTCTACCAAAGAATTTAGTTAATTCTAATAAATTGTACGCAAAAATGGGTTTACCCCTTAATTTACAGATCTGGCTATCTCGTAATGGTTAAGGACAGCTAAAAATGTTTATTTCTAGCAAAAAATATAGTTTATTCTATACAAATGGTACCCACAAATGGGTTTATAGATACTTAGTTTAGAGGTCTGGTCTTCTCGTAATGGCTAAGGACAGCTAAAAATATTTATTTCTACCAAAAAATATAGTTTATTCTAAACAAATGATACCCACAAATGTTTTCATAGATACTTAATTAGAGGTCTGGCTAACTCATAATGGCTAAGGACAGCTAAAAATGTTTATTTGTAGCAGAAAATATAGTTTATTCTAAACAAATGGTACGCGAAAATGGGTTTATAGATCCTTAATTTCGAGGTCTGCACTTTGATTGCGAATATTTGCCATGAAGATAAAGAGTTCCACTTTAATTCAGAGTTTTCTCAAAGAAGTGAAGAAAAGTTCAAGTTCTCTTCTGAATTTTCTCAAAGAAAAAAGAAAAAAGTTATACTACGATTGTGAATATTCGCCATGAAGATAAATAATTCCACTTGAATTCTGAGTTTCCTCAAAGAAGTGAAGAAAATTTCAAGTTCTCTTCTGAAGATAAAAAGTTCCACTTTAATTCAGAGTTTTCTCAATAAAGTGAAGAAAAGTTCAAGTTCTCTTCTGAATTTTCACAAAGATAAAAATAAGTTACAGATCAATTCTAATTTTTTTCTAGAGAAAATAAAAGGTTCCACTTCAGTTCTGATTCTTCTAAAAGAGGAGAAAAAAAATTTAAAGTTCTGTTCTAAATTTCTTGTGAAAGATAGAAAAAGTTATACTTTGATTGCGAATATTGGCCAGGAGGATAAAGAGTTCCAATTTAATTCAGAGTTTTCTCAAAGAAAGGCAAAAATGTTCAAGTTCTCTTCTGAATTTTCTTAAAGAAGAGAAAAAAAGATAGCTCAATTTTAAATTTTTACCAAAGAAGAGAAAAAAGTTCCACTTCAGTTCTGAATTTTCTCAGATATGAAAAAAATTTTGAATTTCTGTTCTAAATTTCTCCATATAAGATAGAAAAGAAGTTACAGTTCAATTCTGTATGATCTCCATGAAGATAGAAAAAGTTCAACTTTAATTCTGAGTTTTCTCATAGAAGTGAAGAAAAGTAGAAGTTCTCTCGTCTGAACATAAATAGTTCCACTTTTACTTCTGAGTTTTCCCAAAGAAGTGAAAAAAAGTTCAAGTTCTCTTCTGAAGATAAAGATCCACTTTAGTTCTGAGTTTTTTCAATAAAGTAAAGAAAGTTTCAAGTTCTCTTCTGAATTTTCACAAAGAAAAAAATAAGTTACAGATCAATTCTAATATTTTCTAGAGAAAATAAAAAGGTCCCACTTCAGTTCTGATTTTTCTCAAAGAGGTGAAAAAAATTTAAAGTTCTGTTCTAAATTTCTCGTAAAAGATAGAAAAAAGTTATACTTTTATTGCGAATATTCGCCATGAAGATAAAGAGTTCCACTTTAATTCAGAGTTATCTCAAAGAAGTGCAAAAATATTCAAGTTCTCTTCTGAATTTTCTTAAAGAAGAGAAAAAAAGTTAGCTAAATTCTGAATTTTACCAAAGAAGAGAAAAAAGTTCCTCTTCAATTCTGAATTTTCTCAGATATGAAAAAAATTTAAAATTTCTGTTCTAAATTTCATCATAGAAGATAGAAAAGAAGTTACAGTTGAATTCTGTATTTTCTTCAAGAAAATAGAAAAAGTTCCACTTTAATTCTGAGTTTTCTCAGAGAGGTGAAGAAAAGTACAAGTTCTCTCTTCTTAAGATGAATAGTTCCACTTTTAATTCTGAATTTTCTCGAAGAAGTGAAGAAAAGTTCAAGTTCTGTTCTGAATTTTATCAAATAAAAAAAGTTAGCTCAATTCTGACTTTTACCAAAGAAGAGAAAAATTTCCACTTCAGTTCTGAACTTTCTCAGATATGAAAAAATTTTAAATTTCTCTTCTAAATTTCTCAATAGAAGATAGAAAAGAAAGTTCTGTTCTAAATTTTACCGTAGAAGATAGAAAAAGTTATAATGTGATTGTGAATTTTCACAATGAAGATAAGGAGCTCCACTTTAATTCTAAATTTTCTCAACGAAGTGAAGAAAAGTTCAAGTTCTCTTCTGAATTTTCTCAATGAAAAAGAAATAAGTTACAGATCAATTCTAATTTTTTTCCAAAGAAAATAAAAAGGTTCCACTTTAGTTCTGATTTTTCTCAAAGTGATGAAAAATTTAAAGTTCTGTTCCAATTTTTTTGTAGAAGATAGAAAAAAGTTATACCTTGATTGTGAATAGTCACAATAAAGATAAGAAGCTCCACTTTAATTCTAAATTTTCTCAATGAAATACAAAAATGTTCACGTTCTCTTCTGAATTTTTTCAATGAAAAGAAATTAGTTACAGAACAATTCTAATTTTTTCCAAGAAATAGAAAGGTTCCACTTCAGTTCGGATTTTTCCCAAAGACATAAAAAATTTAAAGCTCTGTTCTAAATTTTTCCGTAGAAGATAGGAAAACATATACTATGATTGTGGATATTTTCATGAAGGTAAAAAGTTCCACTTTAATTCAAAGTTTTTTCAACGAAATGATGAAAAGTTCAAGTTCTCTTCTGAATTTTCTCTGTGAAAAAGAAACAAGTTATATATCAATTCCATTTTTTCTAGAGAAAATAAAAAGTTTCCACTTCAGTTCAGATTTTTCTCAAAGAGATGAACAAATTTAAAGTTCTGCTCCAAATTTTTCGTAGAAGATAGAAAAAGATATACTTTGATCGTGCACGCACGTAACCTAGTCTATATTAATTGGAAAACTTAGAACAGAAATTACAATAAATAACCGAGTCAAACTCAAAACGAGCAGAAATTAACATAAGTCGGGCCCAAAACCCATATGCCTTCCCAAGGCCAGAACATAATTTTCACTTTGCTGAAAAAAATACAAAGTAATGTGCATTGTCAGTTTAATATACACATACTGATATTTAGTAATGAAAATGTTAATATTATTTGATTTATTAAAGTTAAAAGTAAAAACATTTATATTTTTTCAGTAAAGTGCAAATTTTGTTCGGACTTTGGGAAGGCATAGGGGTTTTAGCGCCCAACTTATGTTAATTTCTGCTCGTTTTGAGTTTGACTCGGTTATTTATTGTAATTTCTGTTCGTTTTGGGTTTCATTTATTTATCGATGCTGATTTGTAGTAGTTTCACGCTTGGTAGATTATTTGATTTTATTTTTGCTCTTTTTTTGTTTAATGGAGGTCTCTACTTTTCTTTGAAAAACTTATTTTGTAGAAAAAGTTTTTCTTAATTAATACTTAATAGGGGCTAGCAGTGTAGTCCTTTCTGCACTAATAGTTAAGCAATTTGCTTATTATTTTTGTTTGTCATTGTCGTAAGACGAAAATATAAATAAATAACTACCTTATGATTGATGACAGGCTCACACAAGTGTTGAGTAAACTAAAATTGATTTTCTTTATCTTTTACTTTTTTCAGATTTTGCAATGATTTCTCATCTGCTAGTTAAATTTAAGATCTGTTAAAAGCACGATTCTAAAGTAAGAGAAACTTATATTTCACTAAACTTAACGACACTTAGCTTATAAACAATTCTGATCCACTAAACTCATTTTTCAATTAAATTACTGAGGCAAAGCTTCAACAGGAAAACACACTTGATCACAGTAACTTTCAAAGGTTCTATCCAACATTTCAACACTCTTGAGATAATTACCACAAACTGCTTCTAAGTTTTGATGTAAGGGAAGGTTAGATTTTTACTAATCGTCCCGTTAACAGTTCCCCTTGATTATTTCTGAAGTGTAAAAATATAAGACACGACCTTTAAGTGTGACAGGGATGACCTTCCTCCCGCTTCTTAGTTTCAATAAAAGGATTATGAATTAGAAAGCATCCTCATCCAAAAAGATTTATAGTAGCAGCAAAGTGTTGTTTTAAAATAACATGTACGTAGTTACTAGCACCTATTTCGGTCAGACCCCCCCCCCACCCCCGTGACAAAAAAACAGCGGCTATTTATTTTAGTTTTTCAATTTTTTTAAGTTTCTTTTTTATTTTTGTACTGAGGAGGGTCGAGCGGAGGTCTTGGCCGAAAAACTTAAAAAAATAAAAAAGTTTTTATTTTCACTGGCTGTAAATATCCCCATTTTCTGCTTTTCGAGGTTTTTCTTATATTGTCTGCTGTGACTGAACCCCATTTTCATTCTAGTAGATTCTATGAAAGGGGGAAAACTGTCTTATAGTCATTTTCAATGCTTTTTGTCGTATCTGTATCTATTGTGATTCACATAGTCTGTAGGAATGGGGAACAATAGAAAAAAGTAAACAATGTAGCCAATTAATTCTTGAATAAAGCACTGTGATGTTCAGGTAGATGTTACTGTCTAAAGAAGTATGCATATCTTCGTCCACTTATGTCACTTATGTGTCTACTCTTCTGCCAAAAGGCTACATGAGTATTGATCATTAGTATAATTTCCTCTTAGTAAGAGAGATAGAGAAAGAGTCGAGAAAGTGTTACGGCTGCTCGCCCAACTCATACTGTATCGGAAACACTTAGCTTAACACCACAGAATGCCGAGTCTACGTTTGCCTTGTTTTCAGTTCCAATATAACAAAACTTACTTAATAGATACACACTATATCGTTGAGAAAATCGATAATGCCATTCCATGCCACCCCTTCACTTTCTTAGAATACAATAGTACCCCTTAAGTCTGACCCAGGATTTACCCACCATGCCAACAAAAGAGAATAGGACAGAACTCTTCATCCACACAGCTGAGGATTATTAACATAAATCAGTCGAATTTGTGGAAGGTTTAATTGCAAATGCGGAAAGTATGGAAAAGTCACCTGGCTTACTTTGGAGACCGAAAAAAATTGTTTGGACTGTAACATATAATTAATATATTATTATGCAATGTAAATATATTTTTGGTTATAATAAAGATTTCATATATAATATTAATTATGAAACATTTAGAAACTAAATAATTTAGCTTTTAAAATAATCTGTGGTTTGCATTTGTTTATTAGCAAACTTTTTACGTAAAACTATATAAACTGCCATGAAGTTCCTGAAAACATTTGAATAATTAGTTTTGTCAGTTCATCTTTTTGAACAATTTTCAAGCGCTCTTAAACTATAAGAGTGCGCCCAACCGCTCTCAACTTTCACCTTTATGTATTATGTATCCTACAATTTCTTATTTTGAAGCTAGAAAGCTTCGAATTTTCAAGAAAAAAAAATTGCTGAGTTTTTATTCATGCATTTAATTTTAGATATCGGATAGAGCTTATGGAAAAAACTGTTCTGTTTTCATTTTTGCTCTAAAAAAATTGAGTCTGATTTGTCATGTCCAGTGATGCCAAACGTTGTACAATTGTACCATTTTGGTACATTTCACCTCTACTGGTACAATTTAGTACAATCCCATAAAATATGGTACGTTTTACAAAATTATGGTACAATGTGGTACAATTCAGTATTTTTGTACCTATGTCTATATTCTTTGATCTACAAATATTTTATTTCACCCTGATCTATTCGGCATTGTCAAGATAAAGGACAGACAAGCAGTTACCAATTTTCCTTTTTTTGTAACAGATCCGGTGTCCAAAGGTCGACAAAAACATCTTTCTGTGTATCAAGATCAAGTCTTGCCGATTGAAAATGAAGCTATAATGACACTTGGATTCGTGATGGTTGGGAATCTAGTGGAATAAAACAATAGCCAACCACCCAAGGTGAATCTCCTCAGTTTGAAAATTTTTATTAAGGAAAAAGGAGCCTGCTGAGAGAAATTAAAAGTAAGAATAAATTTAAAATAAGGCAATCTAGCTTAACTATATATATATATATATATATATATATATATATATATATATATATATATATATATATATATATATATATATATATATATATATATATATATATATATATATATATATATATATATATATATATATATATATATATATATATATATATATATATATATATATATATATATATATATATATATATTGTAGCACTCCTTCGTTATACCTACTCTTTTATATACTGCTAGTTTGGTTAAAGCTAATGAAATAAAATAGGATGAATATATAATAATTTAGAGACAAATTTGGGCTATATATTTGTACATTAGGGGGATGGGGGTGGGGGAAAAGCATAGCATATATTATGCAAGAGACCACTATAGAGAAATGCAATGCAAAGCGTGGTTTTCATTGCGTTCATGAAATTTAAACTGTTGTTTTTTGGGGTGTAGGGGGGAAGGTGCTTAGGCTAGGTTAGGCTACGTATTTAATATATGCTAAGCTTTCCCCCTCCCCCACCCCCTTATGTGCAAATATATAGCCCAAATTTGTTTATAGACTATTATATATTCATCCTATTTTATTTCATTAGCATTAACCAAACTTGACTTCTTTAGCAGTATATAGAAGTCACCATCTAATGCATAGGTATTGGTATAGATTAGTTAGAACCTCAGATACCTCAAAGTTTATAAAGCCAGTTCCAGTTTTAAAAATAAAAGATGATTTAAGGTGATTTAAAAAATAGTGAAAGACATGGCCTCTATTGTACCATTTGTGGGGACATATCAAACTCGACCTTACAAGGTGAGTGGAGTATCTTTTAAAGGCATTTTGGAGAAAAATATTGTTTCAACATTAAAATCTCCAGTAAGTGTTAGACCAGACCATAACCCCCAAAGTCATTTCTTTAATCAGTCTCAATTAAAAAGAATTTTTTTTTCGGTATTGTTTCTAGGCGGTAGCTTATATTAGGCAGGGCTACAGGAACAAACCTCCCTTCTATCGAGATCTTCATAAAAGGAAAAGGGGATTTTTATGCAAACTATTGAATGGAAAATCAGGTCTCGGCAACTGCTTTTCGGCAATATGCTATAAGAATACAAGGTTAAAATGCAACTTTAGCTCCTGATTTGTATTAAAATCGTCATTTGGGATCAATTTCAAGCGGTGCTATAAATGGTCGTAAATGGCCAAAACGACTTTTGTTGGCCTGCAGTAAAATGTTTCTGTAATAATATATGTTACTCCGAAAAATTTCGTACTGTCAGGAGTAGTGCACTGTAATAGAAGAGAAAGAAAAACAAAGAAATGGAGAGAGAAAGTGAATGCAAAATTTTCATAGATAGTACTTTATGTCACCGACGAAAAATATTTTGGATATGGTACAATTTTTTTGTATTTGGTACATTTTTCATGCAATTTGTGGTACATTTTGTTTTGAGGTGTTGGTAACACTGGTCATGTCTATTATAGTTGATCTACGTTTCATATTGCTGTTTATAATAGTGTCTTTATAAGATTAAATTAAAAAAACAAGTTTTTTTTAGCTGAAAGTAAGGAACGACGTTAAAACTTAAAACGAACAGAAATTATTCCGTATATGAAAGGGGCTGTCCCCTCCTCAACGCCTCGCTCTTTACGCTAATTTTTTATTGTTTAAAAAAATAGAGCTGTGAGAAAGTCAAACTTTAGCATAAAGAGCGAGGCGTTGAGGAGGGGACAGCCCCTTTCATATACGGAATGATTTCTATTCGTTTTAAGTTTTAACGTCGTTCCTTACTTTCAGTTAAAAAAAACTTGTTTTTTCATTTAATTTTTGAACGTTTTGAATTAATGCAGGTTTTGATTTTAGCTCACCGTACATGAATAATTAAAACAAAATGTGCATATCAATTTTACTTTTAGTTGGTTAAATGGCTTTCTCGAAACTTGTTTGATTTTATTTACGAACGTTTTTTTATTAGTAATAAATATACGTAACTTACGAATTAACTTAAGTAACAAACTTCTATATTCATATATTTTTAATATGTATATTAGGGGGCTCGCCCCCTAGTCATTAGCTCGCTCTTTAAGCTAAAGTTCGAATTTTGTTCCAATTCTTTAAAAATGACCCCTTAATCACAAAGGCCGTTATTTAGAATAAATAGCTCTTATGAAAATACTAAAAATCTTTGGCTTAAAGAGCGAGGTATTGACTAGGGGGTGAACCCAATCATACACGTAATATTTTCTGTCTGTTTTATGTTTTGATGTTGCTCCTTATTTTCAGTTGGAAAACTTTCAGTTTTTTTTCAGTTTCTTTTTTTATATCTAATTTCTGATCTTTTTTTTAAATAATGCTGGGAAATCCGGCGCCCCCTTCACAGCAATGTTCCTTCCCCCATGAAAACCTCCTTCATGGAAATATCCTTCCACATAACCCCCGACCCAGCCACCCCCCCTACTACCAGAAAAAATCCCCCCTGAAAACGTTAGTATACTTCCCAACAGCCAATACTATATGTTAACATTGGGTAAAGTTCATCTAACTCTCAGCCCTCCCCCTGGGGACTTCGGGGGATTAAGTCATCCTAAAGGACATAGTTATCATATTTTTCAACCATGCTAAACAAAATGGCTATCTCAAAATTTTGATCAGCTTCTTTTGAAAAAAATAAGATTGGGAGGGGGCCTAGTCGCCCTCCATTTTTTGGTCACTTAGAAAGGGCACTAGAACATTTAATTTCCATTCCAATGAGTCCTCCCAAGATATTCTAGGACCACTGGGTCGATACGATCACCTCTGGGAAAAAAACAACAAAAATACAAATAAACACGCATCCGTGACCTTTCTTCTGGCAAAAAATGCAAAATTACACATTTTTGTCGATAGGAGCGTGAAACCTCTACAGTAGGATTCTCTGATACGCTGAATATGACGGTGAGATTTTCATTAAGATTCTATAATTCTAGGGGGTCTTTCCCCCTTTTTTTCAAAATCAGCGAAATTTTCTCAGGCGCGTAAATTTCGATGGGTAGGACTAAACTTGATAAAAACTTTATTTTGAAATCAGCATTAATATCTGATTCTTTTGATGTATCTATTGGTATCAAAAACCTGTTTTCTAGAGTTTCGGTTACCATTGAGCCGGGTCGTTCCTTACTTAAAGTTCGTTACGATGAACTGTTTGATGATGTTTTTTTCTTGATTAGGACAAGGGAATCCAAAACTATTAAGGGGTCACAAGTTTGTTGGAGAAGTTCATCAGTACGTGAGGTCAGGATGCATTTCATTGACACTGTTCAGTTTTGGACAACCAAGAACATTCCCTCAGAGGGAAGGAATATCCTCTACTTCAAGAATCTCGTAGCAAATCGGTATCAAAATTTGACCTGAAAACTCTAAAATCTTTGCCGAAAAAAAAGAAAGCGACATTATTTTCGCAGTTTCCATACAAGCCAAAATAATGTATAGCCCCAAATCCTATTGAAAAAAAACTAATCAGGCAGGACCTAGAGGAGCTAAGTCCCAAGCCTGAAAATAAAATCACGAAACTGCCACTCCTTTACTTTCTTAGAATACAATAGTACCCGTTAAGTCTGACCCAAACGAACACCGTGCTGCCATCTACAATTAAGTCTAACTCTGACAGTTTCCGAGAAATTGATTGCGTAATCGAGGAGAGAGAATTTCTGAGAAATTGATTTGTTGGAGTTCGTCCAGGAGAATTGTCTCCGGGGTGAAGTTTGCACATGCGCATTAACGGTGGGGGAAATGTATTGATCTATAACTCGTGACGGGACACCATATATGGGCATAGAATACTGAACGAACTTCATGCTGTCATCTACAATTGAGTCTAACTCCGAACGGGACTCCATTTATTCATGGTTTATTGATGTCTAATGGATGATGTCAAGGTCGATTTATTTGCTGTTGTTGTTGTTTGGCCAAGTGTAATGACACGAGAACTTGATTTACATAATCGCTAGGGGAATATATTGATATAGGGGAAGTGAATTTCATAGAACTTGATTTATATAATCGGTGGGGAGAATGTTATGATCCAGGAATGGGAAACAGGAAGTACATGCCTCCTTCTAAACCAATCAGAGAGTCATTTACATCTCATTCTAAGCCAATCAGAGAGGCGCTTACATATGGTTTCCCCTATTACATCGCAATTCGCCCTTGAGGTGAATTTCATATATAACGGACATGCGTTGTGATTAAATTATCATATAGTTCCAAGACTCAATGGATATAACAATGAATATTGTTGATGAGCTAGAAGCCTTGGCTACATCGATTTACAATGTGAGTTCTGTTTAGCACATTTTCATTCTTTATTTTCAAAATAAAATTATTTTCCTTGGTCACCCTCCAGTATATTCAGGTAAATCCCCCCTCCCACTCTAATACAAACTCCACTATGCTATCTTTATAGTTGTTAGAAGACTATAAAATATGCTCTTTTTAACCATGTAAACCCTCCACTCTTTACGACTTTAATTCTTGCAATAGAAATAATTCTCTTTATTCAATAAAATTCTTGGTTTCTCTATTTCAATCTAAATGACAGCCCTTAGCTATTAATATACCGTTTCCATTTAAGCCGTCACTAACTTGACGAAACATTTCCGTAAGGTTATAATTAGCTGACATCCCCAAAATTGCACTTCCTGCATGTTTACGATAGCGGTCTAGCCAAAAGGTTTCACAGATCCAAAAGGATTGTTTTCCCGTCAAAGTAAAACAGTTTCAAGCAAAATGAGATTGCAATAATTAAGCTATGCCTACACAACCTGTATGGAAGAATGAAATGCTTTCTAGACAAAATTAATGCTAACAAATATTTTTAGGATATTATGTAAAAAGGGGGAAGGGGCCATGCCTCAATTCTATCGCCATCATTGTAAAGTGAAAAAACAAAACTGTTTCTTCGCGTTAGGCAGTAAGAGGGCTGGGGATTTCTAAGAAAAAGATAGCTTTATTATGTGTAAATTGAATACCATTTACATCTAAGATCGTAAATTTAGGCATATAGGCTGCTGGGTTAACAATCTTTTTTCTATATTAAAGCCTGTAGACGGGAACATTTAAAAGAATTTTCCAAGTGGTAAAAAAGAAACATTGATTTCTATTCTAAGACTACATCTAGTGATTGTACAACTTTTATTTTTCTCACAAGTTATACAATAAAAACGTATGATTTCCAAGCATAGTATATTGCTCGTAAATTTTACTTTTTGCTTTGTTGAAAGGGGGGGGAGGGGTGGAGACTTCTTTGTGATAAATGCCTTCTAGACAAAATTATGGCTAGGTTAGGGGTTGGGGGGGTGAGGTGGGGGGGTACTAATTTTTTTTTCTGTGAAAAAGGGGAAAATTATATCAATACTAACTTTTTTTCTCTTCTTTTAAGGACAATTATGAAGAATGTATTGTTCCCCCTCCACCTAAGAGAGCAAGAGATGATGAGGCAGCCCCATCAGTGCCAGCCCCTATGCAGTCTGGGCAAGCTACATCATCAACGCAAGCCCCTGACCATCGAGCTGTCGCTCAACCTGATGTCGCTGTCAGAAAGTCAAAAAGAGATTGGACGGCTGCACACATGATGGCAAACCCAAGTGCTCCAACCCCTCAAGCCCGTGGTATCGCTGCCCCACCTACACAATGTCAGGAGGTTGCCCTCCAACATGCGATGCCTGGGCCTTCAGGCACTCAACTGCAGCTGGGTCATAAAAATGTGAGCATTTTTTACCTAACTTATAAAAATATGAAAAACAACAACAAACACATTTTTCATCGCGCTGTAAAAGTGTGTGTGTGTGTCTCAGAGATATTAAAATATTAACCCCCCGCCCCAACCATTGTTTTAAATTTCTCTGCTCCCCCTCCCTCAGAGATATCTAAATATTATGTAATTTTTTTTTTGCTTTTCAAAGAAAGCCGCTCTTTTTTTCTAATCTTTCCTATTTTTTCTGGCCCACTGTAGACATAAACTTCGCTATCTCTTCGCTATCGCATAATAATATTTTTCGTTAATTTCTAGTGTTGTCAATTACTGATCATATATTGACTAGATTCTTTTAAGTCAAAGCAGAATGCTATTTTTCGCCATTGAATATTATAGTTTTAAGGATTCGGTCTTCAAACAATCGACTCATTTCATCAGTCGGTCAGTCAGTCAGTCAGTCAGTCAGTCAGTCAAAGCCTGTCAAAGATATTAAAAGAAAAATTGCTCCCCCTTTTTAAATCAGGTCAATTTTCGTATACTGGGGAGGCGGTGGCGAGGAAGCGCCGCGGGAAGCGCCGCGGGGCCCGCTGGGTAGGGGGCATTAAAATAGTTGAAATTGGGGGGGGGGGGTTGTTTGAATAAAATCAAAACCTTCTATATAATCCTTTAGATTTTTGCTAAATTGGAAACTTTCAGAATATATATATATATACAGAGTAGAGAGAATTAAATGCTACTGCTAAGCAGCACGTTTTTTTTAAATAATAATAATCCAATTTTTAAAAAAAAATAGTAGGGGTGATTGACACACTTTGAAAATAATATATATAGAGTAGAGAGAAGTAAATGCTACTGCTAAGCAGCACGTTTTTTTAAATAATAATAATCCAATTTTAAAAAAAAAACAGTTGGGGTGATTTAGACACTTTGAAAATAATATATATAGAGTAGAGAGAAGTAAATGCTACTGCTAAGCAGCACGTTTTTTTTAATAATAATAATCCAATTTAAAAAAAAAAAACAGTAGGGGTGATTTAGACACTTTGAAAATAACCTATTTTTCATTTATATGTTGTTCTAGTTCCATACTCGCTATCTCCCCCCTGCTCATCAGTTGGAGAAGGAGAGGACGCGCCTATGAGGCTTTACAACAATGAAATATCTCAGCAGGTCAGCGTTAATTCACTTGAATTTATTCCTGATAACATTCATGACTTTTTAAGTTATTTTCTTTTAAATGTTGATAATAGCACAGTTGGGCAGGATTTGGGAGACTTGAGTCCAAACACACTACAAATTTTAGAAGATTTTACCTGGGAATTAACAGGGAACCCTCCTCTAGTCCCTGATAACATACTTACACTTCAATCGAATGAAGTGCCTACCCATAGCCCTATTATTGAACAATGTGGGGGAGGGGTGGTGATAATGGTGATAATAAAATACAAGAGAAGGTGGGGGCCAGGGGAAGGGGTGATGATAATAATATACAAGAAGGGGTGGGGGGGGGGGGGAGGGGGTGTTGATAATAATAATAATATACAAAAGGAGGAGGTGGTGGGGGGGGGGGGGGGGGTGGTAATATCCAATTGTCACCATTTCCCGAATTTCAGCTGTCAAACACAATTTTAAGTACAATAGTTGTCTACACTGCAACCTTTGGAGACCCATTTAATTCGCTTTTGTGTGGTAATTTTGTGTTTGACCCTGTAGAAATTGTTCATGACTATGTAGATAGAATTCGTGCACTGCTAGAGAACCAAATTCAGTTGTGGGAAGGGGGGAGGGATTCAATTAAGGTTTCTATTGTTTAAAAGGTGTTTTATTTAAATGAGGAAAAAGTGAGGTTTACCATCATTATGTACACACCAAGATGCGAGTGATCTATCCAAATATAGAGAATTTTGAGGGTATTTTTTTCAAGTGGATAGGTCATATTATCACGCATCTCGAGATTATAACGTCAACGGGAGCGGGTCTTTAGTTCTTTATGTTGAAAATTTAAGCGTTAATATTTGTAAATTTAAGAATGATTTTATTTTAAGAGGGGCAGAGTCTGAGGGGTCAATAGTTTTAAAACATAATCCTGATCTAGAAGGATGTCTAGGTGTCCAGCGAATCTGTTTTGAAACAGGTCAAAAATGTTTCAAGTACGCTTTCCTCATATTAGCATTCGAGCCTCTAGCACGTGACGCTTCAAAGACGAATTTAGACCACTGGGCTGTACATGGGAAGGAGGGGTCCAATTTTTCCATTGTAGATTTCACTTGTTTAGAGAGAAAATACCCAGTAACGCTAAGGTCTATTGATATTTTTGAAAGGGCCAATGCCCATTTAAATATCGGTGTTACTGTGGTTCAGTATGAAACTGAATTTGAGATGGGGTTCGTTCAAAAAAGAAGGGGGTGGTGTTCCCAGTAAGAGCCCTGTCGATTGAATTGGTTAAACACTTAATTTGGTTGTTGTACACACCACCATCTAGTGACCTAGCCAATTCAATTGGCCATTTAACCCAATTACAGACATTAGTAGAGTTCTGGGGGAGGGTAAGAAACAGAGTGCACGTTTCTACTGTCCGACATGCCTGTCTCGATTTTGCACAGAATTAAAGTTGCAAAATCATATGAAGCACTTTAGACGGCTTGGCTACCAGTCAGTGGAAACGGTTTCAGGGGATAGGGCCATTTTACGTTTTAAAATTTCCAAAACACCCTCCTCCAGAGCAATAAAATCTCGTTGGATTGTGAGGCAAAGCTGGTGGAAGTGAACGATCCTCGATTTCCAAACCGAATCAAAGAACATCAAGCTATTGCAGTGTCCTACGCCCACGCACAAAGAGACAGTTCTAACACCATGCAGTTGTTGGAAATAGTAGAAACATTGGACGAGGAGAGTTCATGATCAAGGCACTGACTAAATTAATTGGCACAGCTAATGGCGCTATTTCTCGTTTGAGAAATACATATTACCCTATGGTGTTGTCTGCAGAGGATCGTCTCGCGATTAAAAATCGAAAACTATGTATGGTTTGTAAGGGGGAGTTTGAAGAGGGGGATAAGGGGACTAAAGGGAAAAGAGGGGGGAAGGGAAAGTCAGAGACCACAATCACTTGTGTCAGGAAATATCCTCTGGGGGTAGTAATTTTAGAGGGGTAGCGCATCAATCGTGTAACATAAATGTTAGCCAGCAGTTTTTTATCCCAGTTTTTTATTCACAATTCAAATTATGATTTAAAATTTATTTTATGGGCACTGGCACGTATGTACAGGGAGGGAGGGGGAGTAGATAGTCCATGGGTAAATAATTCATTTACCTATAACATCATTCCCAAATCGGCCGAGAAGCTAGTGCTTCTCGAGCTGAAATGGCAGGTAGTAAATAATGGGCACACGTGTTGGAAAAAATCAGGTTTTTAGATTCCTTTAGTTTTTTTCCCAAGGCATTGAGTCAATTGATTCAAGCGCAGAAAAGCGACAATTTTGATAGTTTTCCTTTGCTTAAACAGCACTTTCCAGACAGTGAAATGTAGGACCTATTGACCTGTAAAGGGTGTATACGCATACGACTATTACTGTTCTGGCGCTCGCTAAGCGAGTTGAAACTACCTCCAATTAAAACTTTCTATAATTCACTCACCAACAGTGAATGCACAGCCGAGGACTATGAGTTTGCCAAGAAGGTGTGGTCTAAGGGGAATTGTAAAAATGGGTGGGATTATTGTAGACTGTACTTGGCCAGTGACGTTTTTAACTCCGATAGACATAGTCTGCAAGAACACAGACCAAATCTAGTCAGAGTTGGGACTAGATATAGGCTATTATTTTTCCACACCACATTTGGTGCAGGACTTGATTTTAAAAATTAGTAGGGAAGAAATAGGCTTAATCACCGACGTGGATCAACACCTTTTTGTAGAAAGATCAATGAGGGGTGGGTATGTTTTTTATGGGGATCGCGTCTTGACAACCGATCCGAGCGGACAAAACAGCAACACCGGTGCAAAGTCAAATGCAGTGTTCTTGGACATGAACTCATTACATCGCTCGGCAATGTCTCACCACTCTTTTCCGTGTGGGAACTATCAATGGCTTAAGAATCCTTGTGAGTTCCCTGACATTACCACCA
This sequence comes from Artemia sinica, assembly GCA_027921565.1. Lineage (NCBI taxonomy): Eukaryota > Metazoa > Arthropoda > Branchiopoda > Anostraca > Artemiidae > Artemia > Artemia sinica. The sequence continues at coordinate 82,543,104 of CM051256.1, forward strand.
TCGAGGACAATGGGCCACAAGGATGGTTCTTTGAAATTGACGGGCATATTCAACTGGCGCTTCATGATTCAGTCAGAGATTTTGTTTTTCCCTGTATCAATCGACCAGTGAGCAGGGACTCACTGAGCCCCTACAATCGATCATTGGTCGAGGATATGGGGATGCACTGGACCCCCTCTAAGCAAAAACTGATTGCAGATTTGGACTCTAAGGAGAATATCACTGTTCACCATGTGCTTTTGCACTGGATGTTGAACAATGGTTTCAAGATCACCAAAATACATAGGGTCCTGCAATTCAGTCAGAAACCATACTTAAAGACGTTTCATCGACACTTTTGTTGATAAACGCTCTCGGGCAAACAGTAAAGTAGAGAAGGAAATGTACAAACTCATTCTAAATTCAGCGTTTGGCAAAATGTGTGAAAGCGTACGCAACAGATCTCGCTGCGACGTCGTGACTCACCCTCAAGAGTGTGCACGGATTATTGCCGACCCCAATTTTACAACGTTCACGAGAATAGAGGCTGGCATGGTTCTTCTATACAGGAAAAAGAGAAATGTGGTACTGAACAAGAATATAGCAGGAGGTAGTTCAGTACTTGAAATTTCCAAAAAGCTCATGTTGTCGTTTTTTTTACAATGTGAGCAAGGTGCAATGGCCACGGGAGGGGGAGGTTCAAGTTTACTATGGGGATACATATTCTCTGCTGTTAAAGGTAAAAACCGAGGATTTATTGGGAGATTTAAAAAATGGGGAACACATCAGCTCGCGGATGGATTTCACCAACTGGAATCCGTTCCTCTACCCAGAGTTGGTGAAACGTCAAGCCCCCAACCAACTACTAATGTTAAAATCAGAGACGGGGAGTGATTTGATATCCAGAAGGGTGTTCCCGGATCCTAAAGTTTATTGCGTAGAAACACATAACAGGGATGTAAAGCAGGCGTGTAAAGGGGTGCCTACACATTTTGTAAAGAGCAATTTCAACATGAGCGTGTACAGAGACTGTGTAGAAAGTAGCCTAGTGCCGAGAGCACAAGTGCTTGCAATTCGCTCTCTACAGTATAAAAATTATACTGTAAGAGTGGAAAAGAATGCAATATAATGTATATCTGACAAAGTCTATGTGCTCGAGAATGGTGTAAGTGTACTGCCACATGGCCACTACCTTATTTCAGACCGAGTTGAATGCATAGACTATCGCAATCAACTTGGTCTGGATAAATTAACCTAACCACTAACCCTAACCTAACCACTTACCACTAACCTTTCATAAATTAACTAACCTAACCACTAACCACAAACGTTTCATAAATGAACTAACCCTAACCCAACCTCACCTTAACCCAACCTAACCTGTAGTGATGACGACTATTGTATAAAGTTTTTTCCACCGCGGCCCCGGGGGGTGGGGTCTGGGGGGTCCCGCCCCGTGGCCGGCCTTCGGCCCCGGAGGGTGGTGGGTATTTAATTCATAATGTTCAACTGTGCTATTTTTTTAAAGTCCATGTTCCAAGTGTTCATGTTCGTGTTATGTGTTGTACAATAGTGTGTGTGTGTGTGCTAATGTACAAAAAAGTGTGCTAATGTACAAAAAGTGATGCTGGACAAAAAGTGTTTTATGACAATAAGTGTTGTTGTTGTTGTTGTTGTTGTTCATGTTTGAACAAAAGTGTTTTTATAATAAATGTTGTGTCTTTATTTTTGAAGAACAAGTGTCATTTTTATGTTGTTCATGTTTGAACAAGTGTCTCCATTTTTATGTTGTTCATGTTTTGAACAGAAGTTTTTTTTTTTATCTTAATAATGTTTGAACAAGTGTCATTTTTTGTTGTTCATGTTGAACAAATAGAGTTTTCATGTTGAATAAATGACCATGAAGTATTGTTTTTGTTGTTCTTGTTAACGTACTAGATAGATCTATGGGAAAATTATTACTACTACTACTTAATCACTGGACACGTATGATTTACAGTCAGTTGTAGTCCGACTGTTGTCAAAAACAAGAGTAGCAGCATGTATCAATTTAAAACACCATTCAGATCGTTTCTGTGTGGTCCGTCAATGTCGGGGAAAACAACACTTTTAGCTAAAATAATTCAAAATTGTCAGAAAATGTTTTTAGAAAAACCAAAGAAAATTTATTATTGCTATAGTATTTGGCAGGAGTCCTATGATCAAATAAAAGCCATTGCCACAACCATACCAATACAAATCATACGGGGACTTGATGTTTTCAATAGTATAGAACCAAACTCGTGGCTGATTATTGATGATTTGGCTGAATCCATTGAACAATTCTCACAGGAAATGCTACAGCTGTTCACCGTTCGCTCTCATCATGAACAGATTTCGATAACCCTAGTTCTAAACAATCTGTTTCATCAGAGCAAATGTATGCGAACCCTTGCTTTGAATTGCACCATCTATATTATCTATCGAGTTGTTCGTGATTCTAGCTTGCTAATAACTCTCAATAAGCAAATATGTCCAGGCGCCCCTAAATTTCTGCTGTGAGCGTACACTCAGGCAACTAATAAGCCCTACGGCTACATTTTGCTGGATCTTAATCAGAGCACACCCGAGGATCTACGTGTAGTCACCGACATTTTCGACAAAGAAATTACAGTATATCTTCCGGTGAACCGTAGAAAAGGCTATTAGTTCCCATTATGACACTGAAGAAACTACACGAACAACGGCATTTATTTTCCGTTTTAGGCACTTCAAAACCTCCACTCAGGAAGGCTGTACTCAAACATGGTGTTGACAATAATTTCATTAATCTAATATCCGAACTTTGTTTAAATTTGACCGAGGGCAATGTTCAACTGACAGAAGGTGTTTGACAACAGACAAAGCAACATCGTTCCAATGTACGCGCCTTGGCTTATAAAACAAGGGAAAAATTTATAAAATAAAACGTCTCCTTCAAGCGGGCGGTAGCTTTTTTACACTTTTACTGCCAATAATTGCAGGACTTGTAAACAGTTTTCTCTAGAGAATGGTTAAACCCTATAAATTGACACCATTTGAACTTGTCCTCTCGCCCGTCGAACATTTTGAAGACAATCTAAGCAAATTCATTAATGATGAGAATATTGCTGATGACAAAAAACTGCTTTTACTTCAAGATGCATTGCGACGTGTGGACATACATAGACCTTATCGTGAGAGACCCGCCGCTGTCACCGTCACCGATTCCTCCAAACGGGAAACATCTCCTCAGGATTTTGCAGCAGCAGTGCAATCAATGGAGAAGGAATTGAATTCTATAGTGACAACTATCGACCTATCAATTGCCAGTGACCTATCGAGAACAGAGTAAAAGAGTATTATCATATCTCATGTTGGAAACTGATCATCAAATTCAAGTCGACAGCGCAGGGAAACAAATTATAATTTAGGTGAAAAGTTATAATCTAGTTGATTTAATTTGGGATATAGTGACGAATCGTGAAGGACTTTAATCATTTGACAATAATCTATACACCTTTCTAAATGCATCAAACTTCCCCAAAAGTCTTATTGGCAATAAGCAAATTCTAAAAAAAACTAAGAGAATATAGTCCTCCAACAACACCAGCACCAACACCACCATTTAAAAAAGAAGAAGATTCAATATTTGAAAATACTAGCAGCAGCAGCAGCAGCAGCAGCAATGATTTTATAACACCTGTGGATGCTAGTCAAAAGTGAAGACGAATTGATTCACCCTCCAGTGTGCAAAAGGAGAGTGGACATTGCACTACGTGTTTGCGTTCAAAATGGATGAAGTTCTGAAACATGTCTATGAAAATATTGGTGAAGCGGGTAGTTTAAGTTCCCCCAAAACGCTTTCTAAAGTTGCCTCTGACAGCACATTAAAAAAAGCAAAAGAGTATCTACAGAATGAACCGAGTTACACACTGCACCGGAATCGCAGGCTTCGTGGTAAACAATATCGACAAACTAAAGCCTTTTATCTCTGCATATAATGCCAACGGATCTTTTAACTTTAGACGCAATTCAACGGCGTCACAATGCACCCTACAAATATATTCTGGTGGCAATCAGTATCTTTAGTCGCTATGCCTATGCCATTCCATTACGGTCAAAGAGAGGTGTTGAAGTTGCTCTGGCCATTGAAAGTATTCTTGAACAGGATTGCTATAGAAAATTCAATCGGATCGTGGTAGCGAATTTGTTAATCCCCATGTGCAAAAGGTTCTATTGAAATATAATACAACACTTTATCATAGTCACAGCCCGATAAAGGCTGCATTGGCTGAAAGATTGATAAGAACGATCTCGTCTATTAATTTCAAGATATTGTACACTGAAAAATACACCTGCTTTTATTCATGATTTAGATAAAATCATGCGGATATACAACCATCGACCTCATCGATCTCTGTCCAACTCAAGCCCTCGGGAAGTTCATTACAGTGAAAATACATTTGATGCTTTTCTAAAGCAATACTCCAACGGTGAAAAAGAAAAAAAAATGTGAAGAAGAAATTCAATGTTGGTGATACTGTTCGAATTAATAGAACCACCAATATTGTTGAAAAGGGGAATTATTTATGGAGCACCGAACTTTTTAAAGTGTCCAAAATCCTGGACACCAAACCCACGACATATCGACTGCGAGACACCAAAGATGATGAGATTCTTGGCGGTTTTTATGAATATGAACTGCAAAAAGTTAGAAACACTAGTGAAATTTATCAAATTGAAAAGATATTAAAGAGTTGTACTCGTAGGGGCAAGAGACAGTTGCTTGTTCGCTGGCTAGGATACAACTCTGATTTTGATTCTTGGGTCAGAGCTGAAGACATTAACAATGCCCAATGATTTCTATAGGACTTTCATGTCCAATGTTTCTGATCCTCTCTACAATGACTTGAATAGAACAAGTGATTTTTGGACGAAACTCTCTCCCACCATCAAATTCGACGACGGAAAGTATGAAGTGGCTCTTGTCGACTGTATTCTCAAAAATACCTAAAACATCCTGAGAAAAGATCGTAAATATGATATAAAAATTAGACCCTATGATTGGCCGCCACCACCCTCAGGTGATCAAGAACAAATTCAAAAAATCAATTGGATGAATTATCCATATATTGAATTACCCTACGAGGAACTCACCTGCATGAATGATTTATGTCGTTCTATTAATAAAAGAATTTCAGCTCGTAAAAAGGGAGCTTTTCATTTCAACTATTCAAAGGAGGAGGGTAAGATCTATATTAGTTCACCTACTGCCGATGAAAAGGTTATTCTCAATGATAATCTAAAGGATGTTCTTGGCTTTAAGCTCAATATAATCAATGGTAAAAGTGCCGGAAACACTAGTTTCATTTTTGCTGACTACCCGCCTGCCTTCTCCACGGACACTTGTATATTTCTCTACGCTTCATTTGTTGAAACATCTCGGGTTGGTAATTCAAATGTTCCCCTCCTACGAGTTCTTGAACGAAAAAACCAATCAAGAACATATTCACCACTACAATATAAAGCATCTTCAGTATATTCCCGTAAACACTTCCTATTTGGAACTCTGTCAGTTAACACTACGAACTTAATTGGGTGATCCCATAGCAATTTCAATAGGTTTGGTTGTGATTACATGCCATTTTCGACCCATCGTTCAACAACAAGATGTCTAATAGAAAAGTGGTATTCATTTGTCCTGATATTGACTGCTATGTTAATACTCTTGGTCCAAGACAACAGGGCAATGGAATGGACTATTACAAAGGGCGTACTACAATGTCTGGCTATGGTCTTGGCAGTTGGTTTGGCTAAGCTGTTTCGCTCTGCACTACCTCTGGCTAGAAAATATCCTGTACCGGCTGCGAAAGATTTTGCATCCTCTACACTATACGATTGGGGCTCTGGCAAGGATTTTAAAAAAAGTGCTTCGGAAAAACTCAGGTCCAACGCGCGAACCCTTGGCAAGAGATTAAAATAAAATGAAAAGGTTTAAAAAGGTCGAGAAACACTGCATCACTCATCAGTCTCTACTCAGGTCAGAAACGAAAGACATCACCACCCCTGTCAAAAGAAAAGAAGGAAAAGTTAACACGTACTGTAAACAGAAGAAGAAGCCCCAGGAAGAGAATTGTTAGATCGAAACTAGATTTCTTTTCCTAAGATGTCCTACCTACCGAATAAGGATTCTCAACCTTCAATCACCTCATCATTGAATCTATTCAATGCTGAAAATGTTGATGTGAGTGTCAAGCATGGATACTATGAACAATTTTATCCAAAACAACCCCTCTCTGATAATATCCATTTTAAAATTTATTCCAATGAAGACTACTTTTATGGACATGTTTTCGACATTTATAGATTTAAAAATAAAAGTCCGGAAATCCGATAATGCAATGCCAATTCGGGCCGATGGAATATCCTATGAAAATTGTATATTACATAATTTATTTCGTCAAATCAGTGTCTACATCAATGGCACGCTGGTGAGCACAAGCAACAATCTCTCAAATTATACAAGCTATATGCAATTCATGTTGATGACACCCAAGTCATACAAGAAATTGAGAGGCACCTCCAATGGATATGAATATATTACTAATACTGATAGTACAGATGCACTTAAAAATGCTACAACTAGCGAATTACATCTAGTTGGAAAAATATATCATGAAATATCTAATATACCCCAATGGCTACGACCCAATGTTTAAAGTGGATATAAAATTGACGCTTGCACCATCCAATTTCATATTGAGAAAAGAACTTGTTGCCAATCCTGATGTGACTCTCTCCCCCACCTCGGCAATACTTAATGTACGCAAACAAGAAGTCATGAGTTCTGTTGCTTTGGCAGTGGAAAAACTGAGAGCCAATGGAAATAATATTAAACTACTTGTTCCTCATACAATCACCAATCAACGTCATATTACCATGGGGTCACGCACCTTCACCGACTCATCCTTTGTCAATGGCAAAATTCCGTCAAAACTCGCTTTGGCATTTGTAAAAAGCGCCAGTGCAATAGGATCGTGGACTGGATGTCCACATAAATTTGAAATGTTTGGACTTTCATCTCTTGTTTGCAAAGTAAACGGTATCCCACTCTACAATATATCTTTTGATAAATCCTATAGAACATTGTATGAGTTTACCATGCAAACCCCAGATCATGATTCGCAACTATTTGAAAATGGTATAACCGAAAAAATGTTTGCTAAAACAATGGTATCATTGTACTAGATTTGTCTGACACACAGGATATGAGTATAGTACGTTCGGGGAGCGTGCGTTTAGAGTGTACATTTACTGACCCATTTACTGAGAGTATTGCACTAATCTCACTAAATCAATATGAAACCTATTGGGAAATCACTCCCGAAGGCAGTGTTCTACTAGACTTGGCACCATGAACACCAGTCAAATAATCTATGTATTGAATATGGATCCCTACATGTCCCAGTACAAATCCTATTGTCTGCCCTCAGACTTTCTTGGGAAAATTCAAAGTGTGAACAATACCTTAATTATTGTTAATAGCAGTCCATCGACTGTGCTGACGGGTCATTGGCTGTGCATCTTTCAAACAATGAAGACGATTGAATTTTTTGATCTTCTTGGTCTACCCTATACATTTTACACACCCCACATCAGCAACTATATTGAGAGCAGTGGGAAAACTATTATTCATAATCGGAAGAGGGTGAAGGATCTGACGACTAAAAGCTGTGGCTTTCATGCACTACTATATTTTGTGTTCCGATGTCGCGGCTATACTTACAAGCAGTTTCTCCACATTGATGGTAACAATCCACGTCTGAACGACTTTCTAGTGGAAAATATCCTCTCAGACCTATATAATATTGATTTCAGTGCCCTAAGAGTAAAGTGCTTAAAAAATGTTTGTGAATTTGTTTATTAATAAAATACATATATATATACAACAATGTCTTTAAATATACAATTTAGATTTCTTCTTCTTCGGTGTATAGGACACTGTCGTGAACCACCAATGCTGGTAAATCATTTGGATTCACTGTATATTGATCTTGATTGGCTACAAAGTCAGGGTCACATTTTCTACAGTACAATGTAACTTCACTCTTGTCATATCTCTTTGTATAGTCAATGATACTATTTGCATTCATATTATGAAATTCACGAGTGCCAATTTGCTTATTTGAAGCAATATCACATACAGTGTTTTCAAATGGTGAATCACATTCGGTAACTGTCAAATAAAAATCACTTGGTTTATAGTCATAATAGGCAGTGTCGTCACAACGATGACGTAGAAACCAAATTGTCTTGTTACCCCAACAGTTGAATCGTAGACCAGATTCCTCCTCCCAGAATAATTTAAATCCACGACGATACCAATCTCGTAGAAATAAACTAAAATCACGTTTGGGATTTCTTTCCAATCATAGTGGGGTAAGTATTCTCCCACTGATCACATTTATCATAGTGACAATTGGAGCACAGATGTCCTCTAGGGTGAGAGTCACACACACCTCTTCAAGACATGAATTACATCCTTTAATTTGTACTGCATAGCCTCTATGTAATTTACATGGATTACATAATATGTACTTTTCACTATAGTCATCAATAATTGTACAATTCTCATATTTAGTCCAACTGCCAAGAGTGTACATGCATAATGGACATGTGTAGAACATTTTTTTTTTTTGGTTTCCGATGTCACTTGACTCTCTCACAGGTAAAACGAAACTGATCGTTCCTGCTGACGGATAAATTCAGGGTGGAGGAATGAGAGAGGAGTAACTCTGTGACGTCACCTCTTCCGAATGGTGGGAGGAGCCATCTACATTGAATCCATTGGCAATGTTTTCAAAAGTGTATCCACGATATGATTCTGCTTTGTTCCAATTAATACATCAATAAATTGAGTATAAGCATTTGAGTCAAATTGACAAAGCTTCATACAATAGTCCAATGGGGGAGAATCAGTCCTCATTATATTGTCAAGTGTTCCCCGAGAGAATATCCTGCGTTGAAGAGATAGCTCGAGAAAATCATCATCCAAAATCAAATGTTTTTCCATAAAAACTAGATTCGATCTAATTCTCTCTTTCTCAAATTTATTCATTTTTTTCAATCCTATCACTCTGACTGCTGACTCTAGACTGACCATGAATCGTTAGTCCTAGCATTCTAACCTGACAAAAAGAAAGGGAACATTTTCGATTTCGAAACAATTTTATTGAATAATTACAACAACAATACTAAGCATATACAGTTAGCGATACAGTTTATTGTCTTCGATATGTTTCACTAATGCACTTAAAGCACATTGAAGTCTATTCACATGTGCTATATCAGCTTTAGCAGCGAAACATAATTGATCCTCCATTTTAAATTTGCTCAAGGATATCACATATCTTGCATATACTTCATCCCATTCTAGACAAAGCCGTGATCCTCTCGTGATTTCCACCGCAATGTTTGGTGCTCTTGTATTATTGCCATCAACTCCACTGTCAACTTCTAATAGGGTAAAAATTCCACTCGTCATCATCAACACAAATATATCCAAATGAGTAAAGCCAAACTGTTCTTCTCACTCCTTTGAAATCAATTCCCAGACTAATAAAAACTATAGCAAAAAGCCTTTCCTTATATTCCCTGCAATCCTCTCCCGCTAATATGTAAGTGACTCTCTGATTGGCTTAGAAGGAGACACATGATTTGTTTCCCGTTATCGGATCAATAAAATTCCCAATTGATTACGCTATCAATTTCTCGGAAATCCACTTCCCCTTCGATTACGCAATCAATTTTCTCAGAAGTCCATTTCCCCTAGGGAGTCTATGCCCATATATGGTGCCCCGTCACGAGTTATAGATCAATACATTTCCCCCACCGTTAATGCGCATGTGCAAACTCCCCCCCCCCCCCCGGAGACAATTGTCCTGGACGAACTCCAACAAATCAATTTCTCAGAAATTCTCTCCCCTCGATTACGCAATCAACTTCTCGGAAACTGTCAGAGTTAGACTTAATTGTAGATTTCAGCACGGTGTTCGTTTCATATCAATAGGGTCATTCCTACTGTCAACAAAACAGAATAGGACAGAACTCTTCATCCACACAGTTGTGATGATTACGGTTCAGTCTATCAAATGTAGATTAGTCTCTGTGAAGGTCAATACCAAAGACTATGGGAGTGGAAACTGGCACTAGTATCGAAAAGAAAAGCCACCAGCGCCATCTAACGTTTGGTTTCATGCTTATGTTATCATACCTTTTAAAATGCAGTGAAAAGTAATGAAAGTTGTATTTTGTCCTCAGTAGGACAACCAGCTTGAAGTCAAGTAGCCTACTTGACCTGCCAAGATTTTCCTAAGCTAACCTAGGCCTAATTTGTGCAGTTCTGGCCTTCCCTTCACCCAGGTCAAAATCTTGATTAGTGCCCCTCCTCCCTGTCCCCCACAAAACTTTTTGGCCAAATTTTAACAAAATTCCCGTTTATTAACAAAATGATTTTCAATTTATCAGTTAATTAACAATTTATTTTTAAGGTATTTTAAAATTTGTTATTTAAATATTAATTGTAAAAAAAATATTTTTATAATTATTATTGTTCTATTATTTCTTATTCATTTTTATTTTATTAATTAATTTATTAATTATTTTAATTTGTTAACTGCGTCCTCTTCGTTTCTTTTTTTTTATTTTGTTATGAACTAAATGTTAAAATTACAAAATGATTGTTATTATTGGATTATTTTTTTAATTTTGCACCCACAAAATGTCTGTGCCAGGGCAAGTATCCTCTCTGTCCCTTCCCTTAAGATCGCCTCTGACTTCTTGTAGACCGGATTCTGATCTACAATAATTCCAAAAAGTAAAAAATGCTTATTCATTATTATTAGCAGTTAAATTTCAGTTTGAATCTTACTATATTGTAAATTAGTATTATCAATCCAATCCAATTTCTCTTGAAACTTACTACTTTTTTTTAATGAAATCAACAGACACAACTCTGTAATTGGTACGTTAGTCCAAAATCTGTTCACGTTCATTTCCAACAGCAACACCAGACATCAGCTTTTTGTCGAGTCCCAAAAGGCTACTCAACTGCCAGTCCTGGAATTAGAAAGCAGTGCTGTGACAAGATGGTCATACTGGTATCGATCAATATCGAAGATAAGAATCCGATATGAATGTATTCTGGCTGTACTGTCTGCAGTCAGCGAGGGAGCTGATAGTGAAGCTCGAGCAGAAGCAGCTGGGCTCCAGAGAAAAATGGAATCTTTCACAGTTATATTCCAGTTGCTCTATATGGAATCAATTCTGAGGACCCCAAACTCCCTTCTTGAGCAGCTTCAGGCAGTTGATCTGGTAATATCTAGGTCCCACACCTTGATTCAAGCAACAAGGAAGGAAATAGCTGAACTGCGCTCTGACACTTCATTTGCATCGCTTTTGGAGAAGGCAAAAGAGTTTGCTGAAGGTCTTGAAATTGAAGTACCTGACTTGAATGGACCCGCGACCGGATCCTCCCCTGCGGGTCAGAAGGGATGACCTAGAAGAACCCAAAAAATTATCAAAAACCTGAAAGAATTCTTGACCACTATGACGTTAGGAAAAAACTTTGTTGAATCCGACAATAGAGCTCCACCTCTAGCGGAAGAACTGAAAAGAAAATACCTGGAGACTGTAGATCGTCTGATTGCGGAATTCGACAGACGGTTTACAGATAACATTCCAGTACTCAGTACACTCGAAGTTCTGGACCCCAGCTCTACCAAGTTCATGGATGCAGAGCTCCTCAAGCAATTCTCTGAACTTTATTCTGAAATGGACATTGACCAGATTCTTCTTGAGGCCCAAGCTGGTATTGCCAAGCGGTTTTCGCTCGAGGAGGAGGCAAAGCCGAAGAATTTCATGGAAGTCATCGATAATATTGAGACACTTCCAGTGGCCTATTCAGAAATTATCAAAGTTCTTCATATTGCTGCCACACTTCCTGTCACGACAGCCAGCAATGAATGCTTGTTTTCTGGGCTGGAAATAGTGAAGAACTATCTGCGCTTGACCACAGGAGACGATCGTCTTAGTCACCTGCTTTTGATCTTTGCAGAGAAGGATTTAGTTAAAAACTTGCATTTCGACCAGCTTGTTGACGACTTTGCGAAGATGAAAGCACGACGGTTCCCCTTGTTGCCTTGAGTGTTCACTGATGTGTTTCAAAATTTTGTTGTATTTTTTTGATTTTGTAAATATACTTTATCGAGCAAAGTTTTGCATCGTCATAGCCGGAGCGTGACTCCGACTTGGACTAAAGTATTTACTGTAAGGAACAAGCTGAAGAATTCGGCTACAGATTATACTTTAGTCAAAGCGTGAGTTTCTACAGAGGTTCGGCTTTCGTCAAGTTATAGGTTCGAAAAAGTGGAAGATTCCCAAACGGCTGTTTTTTTAACATCGCACATACCGTTTCCGCTTTCTTCAGATATCTGGCCTTTTCCGAATATATGGCATAAGAGCAAAAGAAGGAAAGGCAAAGCAATTGAGACAATTTCCTTAATTTTTACGGTAACTCCCACGGAAGGCAGTTTTTTTTTTTTTCGGATAAAGCTAGAGGCAATTTTTTTTATACAAACCTGCTTCGGGGCCCATGTCGATTGCTTGCCCACCCTAAGGTTTGGCTGAAATGGCGCCTCTGTAGCCGGGCTTCGAGGAGGGGACAGCCGGCTTACCGTCCATGAATAATTAAAACGAAATTCGCATATTAATTTTCCTTTATTTGGCTAATTGCCTTTCTCGAAATTTTTGTTCTAACGTAACTTACGTAACGAATTTCTATATTCGTATGTTTTTTATTACGTATATTAGGGAGTTCGCTCCCTAGTCAATACCCCGCTCTTTACGCTAAAGTTCTAATTTTTTTCGAATCACAAACCCCTGAATCACAAAGGCCGGTTAATTAAAATAGAGAGCTCTTTTGAAAATACTAAAAAAAAATTTTATTGTAAAGAGCGAGGTTTTGACTAGGGGGAGAAACCCCTAATATACGTAATAATTTCTGTTCGTTTTAAGTTTTAATGTTGATTCTTACTTTCAGTTGAAAAAAAAAAAAAAAAACATGTTTTTTATTTAATTTCTGATCGTTTTAAAATAGTGCTTGGAAATCTGGCGCCCCTTCATATAAATTTCCCTTCCCCCAAGGAAATATGCTCCATGAAAAGATCCTCCCCCGTAACCCCTACCATGACCCCGACCCCCCACTAGAAAAAATTTCCTCCTGAAAACGCCTGTATACTTCCCAATAACCAATACTAAATGTAAGCAATGGGCAAAGTTTATAACTTGCAGCCCTTCCCCCGGGAACAGTGGGGGATTAAGTCATCCTCAAAGACAAATTAATTAAATTTTCGACTATGCTGAACAAAATTGCTATCTCAAAAACTATGATTGGGTGACTTGAGGAAAAAAATGAGCGTGGAAGGGGGCCACGTTGCCCTCCAATTTTTTTGGTCACTTAAAAAACTTTTAATTTCCGTTCGAATGAGCCCTCTCACGATATTCTAGGACTACTGGATCGATACGACCACCCCTGAAAAAAAATTTTTTTTTTGGTCACGTTTTTTTTTCAATTTCATTTTCAGGCCAGGGAGTACCCATGGATCCTTTAGAAGCTGCCCAGGCTATTTTTCCATCGATGGCAAGACCCTTGCAAAAATATTTGCGCATCACAAGACAGCAACCCCGGCATACCGTTGAGTCTATTATGCACCACTTAGCTACCTGTTTAACTCATGATCTAAGTGCTCGAGCGTTTATAGAAAAATTTGTGGAAAAGTTCTCCGGTTCTCCAGGTAAATTTTGGTTTTGCTGTCGTAGTTCTTCTTTTTATTCGTGTTTTCAACTGAAAAAGATTATATTTAACGAAAAAGTAGAGCCTTCCACATTTGGTAACAGAATCAATTACTATGGAAAAACTATTTTTTATACTTAATCATAACCGTAATAAAAAAAAGAAAAAAAAAAAACTATTTTTTATATATTCATAATCTTCGGTAAAGCACTTGTATTCTCGGAACTAAAAACTCTAATAGGACAAACGACATTCTTCAATGGGTGTGTTCCACAACCCAATTATTATTAAAAGTAATTGATTATTTGAAATTACCAATCGGTCTAGACTAAGCGATAATGGTAAAGTTAGCCCCTAAAATGCTTATAATACTGAATAGGGGCTATAAGTGTAGCCCTTTCTGCACTAATAGTTAAGCAATTTGCTTATTATTTTTGTTTGTCGTTGTCGTAAGACGAAAATAGAAATAAATAGCTACCTAATAATTGATCACAGGTTCACACAGATATTGAGTAAACTAAAATTGATTTTCTTTATCTTTTACTTTTTTTAGATTTGCAATGATTTCTCATCTGCTAGTTAAATATAAGATCTGTTAAAATCACGATTCTAAATTAAGAGAAACTAATATTTCACTAAATTTAACGACACTAATTAGATAAACAATTCTAATCAACTAAAATCATTTTTCAATTAAATTACTGAGGCAAAGCCTCAACAGGAAAAGAAACTTGAACACAGTAACCCTCTAAGGTTCTATCCAGCATTTCAACACTCTTGAGATAATTACCACAAACTGCTTCTAAGTTTTGATGAAAGGGAAGGTTAGATTTTTGCTAATTGCCCCGTTGAGGACAGCTTAGCAAACAGTTCCCGATGATTATTTCAGAAGATTAGAAATATTAGACACGGCCTTTAAGTGTGACAGGGATGACCTTCATCCCGCTTTTCGGTTTGAATAAAAGAATTATTAATTATAAAGTATCCTCATCCAAAAAAATTTATAGTAGTAGCAAAGTGTTGTTTCAAAATAACATATAGTTACTAGCATCGATTTGGGTCAGATCTCCCCCCCCCAGAGAAAAAAAAACAGCGGCTATCTTCTGTATCTGCTATGACTGTAAATAATTTCTGAGACAACACTAGCTAAGCTTGGCAATATAAAAAAAACTTCAAAAAGAAGAAAAACGGGGATATTCACAGCCAGTGAAAATGAAAACGCAACTCATACAGTATCTGAAACACCTAGCTTACCACCACAGAATGCCAAGTCCATGTTTGCCTTGTTTTTCAGTTCCAGTGTAACAAAACTTATTTAATAGATACATACTATATCGTTGAGAAAAACTGATAATACCATTCCATGCCTCTCCTTCACTTTTTTAGAATACAAAAGTCCCCTCTAGTCTGACCCAGGATTTACCCACCATGTCAACAAAACAGAATAGGACAGAACTCTTCATCCACACAGTTGAAGATTAATATACTTTATTATAAATAAATCAGTCGAATTTGTGGAAGGTTTATTTGCAAATGCGGAAAGTAAGGAAAAGTCACCTGGCTTGCTTTGGAGACCGAAAAAAAATTGTTTTGACTGTTACATACAATTAATATATTATTGTGCAATGTAAAATATATTTTTTGGTTATAATAAAGATTTCATATTTAATAATTATTATGAAATATTTAGAAACTAAATAATTTAGGTTTTAAATTTATCTGTGGTTTGCATTTGTTCATTAGCAAACTTTTTACGTAAAACTAAATAAATTGCCACGAAATTCCTCCAATTTTTTGAAGAATTCTTCCATTGGTGTTTCGTTTGAACAATTTTTGAAGCGCTCTTAAACCATAAGAGTGCGCCCGACCGCTTTCAATTTTCTCCTTCGTGTATTATGCACTCTACAATTTCTTATTTTGAAGCAAGAAAGCTTCGAATTCTCAAGAAAAAAAAAGTTGCACTGATTTAATTCATGCATTTAAATTTAGATATCGGATACAGCTTATGGAAAAACTGTTCTGTTTTCATTTTTGATCTAAAAAAATTAAGTCTGATGTTTCACATCTATTATAGTTTGTCTATTTTTCGTATTGCTGTTTATAATAGTGTCTTTATATGATTAAATTAAAAAAACAAGTTTTTTTAACTGAAAGTAAGGAACGACGCTAAAACTTAAAACGAACAGAAATTATTCCGTATATGGAAGGGGCTGTCCCCTCCTCGGTGCCTCTTTCTTTACGCTAAAGTTTTTTATTGTTTAAAAAAATAGAGTTGTGAGAAAGTCAAACTTTAGCGTAAAGAGCGAGGCGTTGAGGAGGCGACAACCCCTTTCATACACGGAATAATTTCTGTTCGTTTTAAGTTTTAACGTCGTTCCTTACTTTCAGTAAAAAAAACTTTTTTTTTTATTTAATTTTTGAACGTTTATGAATTAATGCAGGTTTTGATTTTGGCTCACCGTACATGAATAATTAAAACAAAATGTTCATATTAATTTTACTTTTATTTGGTTAAATGGCTTTCTCGAAACTTGTTTAATTTTATTTACGAACATTTTTATTAGTAATAAATATACGTAACTTACGAATTAACTTAAGTAACAAACTTCTATATTCATATATTTTTAATATGTATATTAGGGGGCTCGCCCCTAGTCATTAGCTCGCTCTTTAAGCTAAAGTTCGAATTTTGTTCCAATTCTTTAAAAATGACCCTTAATCACAAAGGCCATTATTTAGAATAAATAGCTTTTATGAAAATACTAAAAAATCTTTCGCTTAAAGAGCGAGGTATTGACTAGGGGGTGAACCCAGTCATACACGTAATATTTTATTTTCGTTTTAAGTTTTTTGATGTTGCTCCTCATTTTTCAGTTGGAAAACTTTCAGTTTTTTTTAAGTTTTCTTTTATATTTAATTTCTGATCTTTTTTTAAATAATGCTGGAAAATCCGGCGCCCCCGTCAGATTAATGTTCCTTCCCCCATGAAAAATTCCTTCATGGAAATATCCTCCCACATAACCCCCGACCCAGCCACCCCCCTACTACCAGAAAAAATCCCCCTGAAAACGTTAGTATACTTCCCAACAACCAATACTATATGTTAACATTGGGTAAAGCTCATAACTTTCAGCCCTCCCTCCGGGGACTTCGGGGATTAAGTCATTTGAAAGGACATAGTTATCATATTTTCAACCATGCTGAACAAAATGGCTATCTCAAAATTTTGATCAGCTGACTTTGGGAAAACAATAAGGCCTCCCCTTCGCCCAGGTCAAAATCTTGATTAGTCCCCTTCCTCCCTGTCCCCCACAAAATTTTTTGGCCAAATTCTAATAAAGTTTTCGTTTATTATCGAATTGATTTTCAATTTATCAGTTAATTAATACTTTATTTTGGGTATTTTTAAAATTTGTTATTTAAATTATTTAACTGTAAAAAAATTATTTATAATTATTATTGTTCAATTTATTTTTTATCCATTTTTTTTATTAATTATTTTAAGTTGTTAACTGCGTCCTCTTTATTTCATTTTTTTCATTTTGTTATTAACAAAATGTTAAAATTACAAAATGATCATTATTATTAAATTACTTTTTTTTTTAATTTTGCACCCACAAAATGTCTGTGCCAGGGCAAATGCCCTCTCTGTCCCTACCCTTAAAATCGCCTCTGACTTCTTGTAGACCGGATTCTGATCTAAAATAATTCCAAAAAGTAAAAAATGTTATTCATTAATATTTGCAGTTAGATTTCAGTTTGAATCTTACAATATTGTAGATTAGTCATATCAATCCAATTTCCCTTGAAACTTACTACTATTTTTAATGAAATCAACAGACATAACTCTGTAATTGGTGCTAGTAGTTTTTTAATCCATGTCTTCTCATCCTTAAGTTACCGAAGATTTTTGTTCCAGAGGTCTTATCAAGGTCCATTTTGAAAATTATTTATTATATTGGCTGTTCTTGTGACTTGTATATTGTCGCAAAGTGTATCTCTGCTTTGTTTCAAATTGGTATTATCTTTTTTGCGACAAGCTTTGTAAAGCTGACCGTGTTTGATATAAATGAAGACATTTTTTATTGAAATTTCTTCTTTTCCTTATAAAGGTGAAAAAATTTCTTCTTGCGCAATGACCCTTGAGTTGAACCGTCACATCTAGCAATAATTGTGTATTTATGGCTGATACAAGCAAAGCAGCTCCTAAACGGTGAAATTATTTTTGCAGGCTGTTAAATCAAGAAAAAAAAAGAAAAAGATCAATAAACTTATCCAAAAATTAAAAAACCATGCCATTTTTTTAGCATAAATTCGAGTGCTTCCTGATAACTGCTAGGAAAACATACGTCCAGTAAATTGAAACTAACTTTGAATAAATTATTGCATTCAACTCCTTAACCAACAAAAATTACTTGCTTAAGGAGTAGGTATTTGGTAAATGTTGCATATCCTTTGACGCTTCAAAACCGCAAGGGAAACAACGAATTAGTAGCCAGCAGATTTTTTTTTTTATTTTAAAGTAATGAAACACGGACACAAAATAAGAAAATTCGTTGATTTAATATAGCATGATAGGGTACTTGTGTATTATATGGTAAACACTCGAGAATTTGGATCTACAGATCAAACATTAACCGGTTTATACCTGTCAGTATTGGAAGGAAATTAGTTTAGGCTCAGTTAAAATCTAAGTTGTAGGTATATTTTTATTAAATATTTAATGTAGGTATATTTGTTTTTTTTTTAATATAGAGATGGCATTTTGTTTGGGTTAGATAATATTAGGTAATTAGTGTGATGCGTTCTGTGCGCCCCCCCCCCCCGCCCTATCATAGTCTTTGTTGGAGTTTCCTTAATTTAAATTAATAAAGTATTATACTTTCATTATATTTTGGTATGTTTCATTAGGATTAACTTCACTTCTCGAGTGTGTATCATATAATACATAAGTACCCAATATAAATATAATTTATTATTAAAGTAGTATGAAAATAAATGTCAAAAATATTTGTTATCCTGTACAGTATGCAATTCTCAAAACTATAAAGTCAGTGAAAGATACTCTGGAAATAAGTGTTAGGCTACCTAACCTAACTATATTAGGCCACCTAGCTAACGTAGCTATACTTTTTGTGTCAAAAGCCGGTATAACTAACGATCATGTTAGTAATTTCAGACTTTTTTTAATGAATAATTCATTTATTTGGCATGACTGTGTAAAAATTTGCGGTACTAGGGCGAAAATTTAGAGCTGTATCACTGACTATGTGGGGCAAATGAACTCTGCATGCAGAAGTGACGGGGGACTTAATGAACCATTGAAACCATCTAAGGGCCTTTTAGGAATTTTTCAAAGAAAACCATAAAAAAAATATATATATAAAAAATACCGGATAAACCAAGTGTTGTAAAAACCTAAAAAAGGTATGATATTATAAAAGCAGTGCAAAAACTTTTATAGAGATACTAGATGAGGTATTTTCTTCAGTTATTTTAGCAAAGATAATAAACACCTTAAATGCACACATACAGTATTCATTTACAATATTCAGTATAACCGTAGAGATAAATTTACAAAAGTTGACCGTATCGGTGGATTAATCAGGTCATTTTTGTTCACACTTAGACTTTGTCCGCGTATCGATAGACTTTGTCCAATGTTGGTAAAAAAAGAAAAAAGAAGAGTAAGAGGACACATTACTGCTGCCCATGCAAAAAAAGTGATTTTCCTTGTTGTTCAAGCCAGGGGACTGTAATTTTCCTGAAGTGGGTTTTTGACCGAGGTGATCATAATGGTGTATTTTTGTTTCGTCCGATACCATTTTCTAGGTGTTTCAGTTAAGAAACATAATAACAGTAAAGAATCTAACTAACTAAATGCAATATCATTAACATAACACAATACAAGTATTAAATTAAGTAACTATATACTTTGGTGTATATAAAAAAATAAGGAGTAGATCATCACTAATATACTCGAATAAGCTCCCCTTATATTGAAAAAAAAAACGGTTGAAACCAGCGACCCCAACGGGAGTGGGGGGGGGAGGAATTTTCGCGTCTTCATGAAAAAACATTGAAAAGGCTCCTCCTCCATCCAAATTTTGAAGAAAGCTTATGTTCTTATCTTCATTGAAAAAATTCGGAAAAATCTTTCTCCCCCCCCCCCCTGCTTATTCTGTGATTTGCCGCCACTGGTGGATACCTGAAAAAAATATGAATAATACCTTTGTCACTTGAGTTACAAATTATCAATAATGGGTACTTTTGTATGATACCAAACATACTCAAGAAGTGAAGTTAGGTTAATCATAATGAAATATACCAAAACATGATGAAAATATAATACTTTAGTTAAATATAATAATGTAATTTGGGCTATATATTTGCACATCAAGGGGGTGGGGGTAAAGTAACCTAACCAGTCCAATGCATTCTGTCACCCGTCATTTGTCTTTGTTGCTATGAAACTGGTTTTTTGAGATCTTACATTCAGCAATCTTCTCGACTGTGTTTGGTATAATACATAAGTACCCAAAAATGTTCCCTTTGGTACCTAAAATTCGTCTCCTCCACAAACTTCTAACAAAAAAAGTAATAAAAAAATATATATAAGAAATTTAGATAATCTGCTTCTGCTGGGAGCGCACGTCCAACCAGCACCTTAAAACAGCCGTAGATATAAGCTTATAATTTAGCATGTATTACTGCTATATATAGAACAATCTTGGAATAGTGCAAAGGTAAATATTAATTGTGTTGGCTTTAATAATCTAGTCTTTGATTTTCAAATCACTGAGCAGCTTTTTCTCTCTGCATAGTTTTTTTTCTCCTTCGCAAAAGCGCTACTCATTGAGATTATATCTTTGAAAACTCAGACAGCTTGTTATTTAAAAGAAATCAAAGTATGCCAACATCTAGGATGACGTACAACAATGCTACGCCTCTTAGTTACGGTCTTTTGGGATAATTTTTGTTTAATAAAAGAAGTAAGGTCACCAACTTGTCTGGGAAGGTGAAATAGCATAAACAGTGACGCTTGCTGTTTGTATATAAATAATCAAAAAAACTTTTTCCACAAATTAAGTTTTTTTTTAAGTAAAGAACTCCATTAAACCAAAATTACAATCAAATAATCTACCAAGCATACAACTACCACAAATCAGTATCAATAAATAAATGAAACCCAAAACAAACAGAAATTAAAATAAGTCAAACTCAAAACGAGCAGAAATTAATCTGAGTAGGGTTCTAAACCCTATGTTTTCTAAAAGCCAGAATATAATTTGTGCATTGTCATGAAAAAAAATGTGCATTGTCAGTTTAATATACATATGCTGATATTTATTCCTTAAAATCATAATTAATTTTTGATTTCTTAAAGTTATAAAAGTGAAAATATTTAGAAGAATTTTTTTAAAACCTTGCGCTAAGGGCTGTGGGGGGAGTGTCATCCTCAAAGACATATTTTCCGCACTTTTCAACTTCGTTGAACAAAATGGCTACCTCAAAATGTTTATTGGATGTTTTTGGGGAAATGGTGGGCGTGGGAGGGGTGTTAGTTCTCCTCCAATCACTTTTGACTATTAAAAAGAGCACTAGCTCTTCGAAGTTTTCGAAGTTTCTATTACAACGCTCCCTAAAAAACCTTATATACCCCCAGGGCATAACTTGCAACCCATGCCCTGAGGGGTGTGGGGGGGGGGGTTATCATCCTCAAAGACATAATATCCAGAACTTTATGCCCCGGGCGTAACTTACAACCCTTGTCCTGAGGGGTTTAGGGGTTTGTCATCCTCAAAATCATAATTTCCAGAACTTTCAACTGAAGAAAATGCCTATCTCAAAAATTTTTTGGATGTGTTTGGGGAAATGGTGGGCGTGAGAGGGGGTTTAGTTGCTCTCCAATCACTTTCGACTATTAAAAAGGGCATTAGCCCTTTCAGTTTCCACTCAAATGAGATTTTTTGAAGTTCCTACGACAACACTTTCTATAAAGAACCTTATATGCCCCCAGGGCATAACTTACAACCCTTGCCCTAAGGGCTCTTAGGGGGATATCATCCTCAAAGACCTAATTTCCAGAACTTTTAACTACGTTGAACAAAATGAATATCTCAAAATTGTGACTGCATGTGTTTGGGGAAATGGTGAGCGTGAGAGGGGGGCTAGTTGCCCTCCAATCAGCTATTAAAAAGGGCACTAGCCGTTTGAATTTCCAATCGAGTGAGCCCTTTTTGAACGTTTTACGGCAACCTTTTCTATAAAAACCTTATATGCCCCCAGGGAATAACTTACAACCCTTGCCCTGAGGCCTGTAAGGGGAGTTTTTATCCTTAAAGACATAATTTCCGGATTTTACAACTGCGTTGAACAAAATGTCTTTTTCAAAATTTTGATTGGATGTGTATGGGAAAATGGTGGGCGTTAGATGGGTTAGCTGCCCTCCAATCATTTCGACTATTAAAAAGGTCACTAGCCCTTTGAATTTCAAATCGAATGAGCCCTTTTTGAAGTTTCTAAGAAAACACTTTCTATACAAAACCTTATATGCCCCCAGGGTATAACTTACAACCCTTGCCCTGAGAGGTTTGGGGGGTTGTAATCCTCAAAGACCTAATTTCCAGAACTTTCAACTACGTTGAAAAAAAAGGCTGTCTCAAAATTTTGATTGTATGTGAAAAAATATAAATTTACTGAAAAAAATTACTGAAAAAAAACTTACTGAAAAAATATAAATGTTTTTACTTTTTTAACTTTAATAGATCAAATAATATTAACATTTTAATTACTAAATTTCAACATGTATATTTAACTGACAATGCATATTCATTTAACATAAATTGGGCGCAAAACCCCTAAGCCTTCCCAAGGCCAGAACAAAATTTACACTTTACTGAAAAAAATATAAATGTTTTTACTTTTATAACTTTAATAAATCAAATAATATTAACACTTTGATTACTAAATATCAGTATATGTATATTAAACTGACAACGCACATTCATTTGTATTTTTTCAGTAAAGTACAAATTTTGTTCTGGCCTTGGGAGGCATAGGGGTTTTGCGCCCAACTTATGTTAATTTCTGCTCGTTTTGTGTTTGACTCTGTTATTTATTGTAATTTCTGTTCCTTTTGGGTTTCATTTATTTATCAATGCTGATTTGTGGTAGTTTCACGCTTGGTAGATTATTTGATTTTATTTTTGCTCTTTTTTTGTTTAATGGAGTTTTTTTACTTTTCTTTGAAAGAAAAGTAGTAAAAAAAGATTTTGTAGAAAATTTTTTTTTAATTGATTTCTGTTCGTTTTATATTGACATAGTCTTTTCAGGGAAAAAGAAAATAATACTTTGAATCTTTTCTTTTTTTAAGACTTTATAGTTTGGCCTGCTATTTGTATGCTGAAGAAAAATTTTCAGTTATTTTTAACAACATACACCCTTTTAAAAATCAGGACACAAATAGTACTGTTTAATTTAGTTTCATACCTCCTCTAGTTGACCTGAAATGGAAAACTTGATACCATTCGCCAAAAAAAATCTGTTTACTTTCTTTGATAGCTTGGATACAGTTACGCTATTTTGATTTGGTTAAATTTTAAGAGCAGAAGTAGCCCCGAAGGTTTGAACATAATACCCTCAGTCGTTCTTGGGATACTGCGGAGATGCCTTATTGGGAATTAGCATTAACACAGTGCATTTTGATTTAATCTTAAGGCAAAAGTTAGTTTTTTAAACATAATGGGCAAATGGGAGGATGGGAGTGGAAGGGGGACTAGTTGCCCTCCAATCACTTTTGACTATTAAAAAGGGCATCAGCCCTTTCTATTTTCAATTGAATAAGCCCTTTTCGAAGTTCCCACGACAACTCATTCGATACGAAGTGCCCTGGTCTAAACAACAACGACAACAACAAATAATAGATTATACCCACATCGATCTTTACTAGAAAACGTCAAGCCCTCCAATCACTTTCGACTATTAAAAAGAGCACTAGGCCTTTCGATTTCCAATCGAATGAGCACTTTTGGAAACGGCAAAACTTTCTATAAACACCTTAAATTACAACCCTTACCCTAAGATCATTCTCAAAGACCTAATTTCCAGAACTTTCTACTACGTTGAACAAAATGACTATCTGAAAATTTTGATTGGATGTGTTTGGAGGAATGGTGGGTGTGAGAGGGGGGTTAGTTACCCTCCAATCACTTTCGACTATTACAAAGGGCACTAGCCCTCTCAATGTCGAATTGAATGAGCCCCTTTTGAAGTTTTACGACAACTCTATCTATAAAATCTTATATGCCCCCAGGGCAAGAACTACAACCTTTTCCCTTGGGGCTCTCGGGGGTTCGCCATCCTTAAATACATAATTTCAAGTACTTTCAACTATGTTGAACAAAATGGCTATCTGTAAACTTTGATTGAATGTTTTGGGGAAATGGTGGGCGTAAGAGGGGGGTTAATTACTCTCCACTCACTTTCGACTATTAAAAAGGGCAACTTCAATTTTCAACCAAATGAGCCCTTTATGAAATTTCCATAACAACTTTCGATATAAGCTTTAATGCCCCCAGGGCATAACTTACAACCCTTGTACTGAGGGCTCTGAGAGAGTTATCGTCCTAAAAGACCTAATTTGCAGAACTTTCAACTACGTTGAACAACATGGATATCTCAAAATTTTGATTGGATTTGTTTGGGAAAATGGTGGGCGTGAAAGGGGCGTTAGTCGCTATCCAATTACTTTCAACTATTAAAAAAGGCACTAGCCCTTTCAATTTCCAATTGAATTAGCCCTTTTGAAGTTTCTACGACAACGCTTTCAATAAAAACTTTATATGCCCCCAGGGCATAACTTACGATCCTTGCCCTAAGGGTTGTGGGGGAGAGGTTGTAATCCTTAAAGATCTAATTTCCAAAACTTTCAACTACGTTGAATAAAAGGGCTATCTAAATATTTTGATTGGATGTGTTTGGGGAAAAGGTGGACGTGAGAAGGGGGGGGTGGTTGCCCTCAAATCATTTTGTACTAAAAAAAAAGGGCACTAGCCCTTTGAATTTCAAATCAAATGAGCCCTTTTTCAAGTTTCTACAACAAAGATTTCAATAAAAAGCTTATATGCCCCCAGGGCATAACTTGCACTGAGGCTTGTCTGGGGAAAAGGTGGGCGTGAGAGGGGGGGTTAGTTGCCCTCAAATCACTTTTGACTATTAAAAAGGGTACTAGCCCTTTGAATTTCAAATTGAATGAGCCCTTTTTCAAGTTTCTACGACAAAGATTTCAGTAAAAACCTTACCTCTATGTGTATCTATGTGTATTATCTCTATGTGTGTGTCGTCTCTATGTGTATGTCGTCTCTGTGTGTGTATCGTCTCTGTGTGTTTGTCGTCTCTGTGTAAATCTGTGTTTCAAGTTTCTACGACAACGATTTCAATAAAAACCTTATATGCCCCAGGGCATAACTTATAAATCCTTGCCCTGAGGGTTGTGGGGGAGTGGCCTGACAGGAAAACAACTACGCTGAACAAAATGGCTATCTAAAAATTTTTATTGGATGTGTTTGGGGGAATGATGGGTGTGGGAGGGGGGGATAGTTGCCCTCCAATCACTTTCGACTTTTAAAAAGGGAACTAGCCCTTTGAATTTCCAATCGAATGAGTTTTTTTTGAAGTTTTTACGACAACGCCTTATTTAAAAACCTTATATACCCCCAGGGCATAACTTAAACCCTTGCCCTGGGGTCTGTGGGGGAGTGTACTCCTCAGAAACATATTTTCTATCTGGAAATCAACTACGCTGGGGGGGGGGGCTAGTTGCCCCCTAATCACTTTTGACTATTAAAAAGGGCACTAGCTCTTTGAATTTCCAATCGAATGAGCATTTTTTGAAGCTGCTACGACATCGGCTTCTATAAAAACCTTATATGCCCCCAGGGCATAACTTAAAACCCTTTCCCTGAGGGTTGTGGGGGAGTGTACTCCTCAAAAAGATATTTTCTACCTGGAAATCAACTACGCTGAACAAAATGGCTATCTCAAAATTTTGATTGGATGTGTTTGGGGGAATGATGGGCGTGGGGAGGGGGCTATTTGCCCTCCAATCACTTTCGACTATCAAAAAGGGTACTAGCCCTTTGAATTTTCAATCCAATGAGCCTGTTTTTAAGTTTCTACGACAACACCTTTTATAAAAACCTTATATGCCCCCAGGGCAAAACTTTAAACCCTTGTCCTGAGGGTTGTGGGGGAGTGTCCTCCTCAAAACATTCGCGATGAAATTTCCTACATCGTCACACTTGCCAGCAAGTTATTGTCTATTCCTTCGACTAGTGTGACCACAGAAAGACTATTTTTGGGGTTAGGCCTGATAGTGACTATGATAGTAATTTAGAAAAGAAATGGCCTCAGTCCACATAGAGTGGATAAGTTGATTTTCATTCACGATAACTATGGCCACATTCCGCAGTTCTAATATACTTCTGAAGTTTGCCTGAAGAAGTTTTTTTTCGACGTACTAATATTCAAAGATAAATGATTAATTTTGTGATACGGTATTCGAAGTTTTGTATACAGTAATTTTCGAGGAACAAAAATAATACTAATTTTGATTATTAATTATGTTAGAAAAACATAGCTCTTAGACATTCCAACTATTCTGCAAAGATTCTGAAATTCCACAGCCTTTCTTTTTTACCTGATTTCTACTTCTCTTGATGAATAATGAAGAAGACCAGCGACCAGCCAGCGACTTGCAAAGGTTCTACCTCATGAATAGGTAGAATATCTTGTAAATAAAAAATGGATTTGAGGAAGACTAAAGTCTATTCTATAAATCATATACAATAAATTTCTATATAAACCTTATATGCCCCCAGGGCATAACTTACAACCCTTGCATTGAGGGCTCTGAGGTGGTTATCATCCTAAAAGATCTAATTTTCAGAACTTTCAACTACGTTGAACAAAATGGGTATCTCAAAATTTTGATTGGATGTGTTTGGGAAAATGGTGGGCCTGAGACGGGCGTTAGTCACTATTCAATCACTTTCAACTATAAAAAAGGCACCAGCCCTTTTTAATAGTGTTTTAAATATGTTTTAGAAACATATTTTCTATCTGGAAATCAACTACGATGAACAAAATGGCTATCTCAAAATTTTGATTGGATATGTTTAGGGGAATGATGGGCGTGGGTTTGGGGGGGCTTGTTGCCCCCCAATCACTTTCGACTATTAAAAAGGGTACTACCCCTTCGAATTTCTAATCGAATGAGCCTGTTTTGAAGTTTCTATGACAACGCCTTCTATAAAAACCTCATATGCTAGTTGCCCTCCAATCACTTTCGACTATTAAAAAGGGCACTAGCCCTTTGAATTTCCAATCGAATGAGCCTTTTTTGAAGTTTCTACGACAACGCCTTATATAAAAACCTTATATGCCCCCGGGGCATATAAGGTGGTTTTTTTTTCTTTGTTTTTTTTCTCCATACCCGGGCACTTCGTATCGAAGGAGTTGTCGTAGAAACTTCGAAAAGGGCTCATTAGATTGGAAATTGGAGTGGCTAGTGCCCTTTCTAAAAGTCGAAAGTGATTGGAGGGCATCTATCCCCCCCCCCCCGCCCATCATTCCCCCAAACACATCCAATTAAAAATTTTGAGATAGTCATTTTGTTCAGCGTAGTTGATTTCCAGATAGAAAATATATTTTTGAGGAGGGCACTCCCCCACAACCCAAAGGGCAAGGGTTTTAAGTTAAGCCCTGGGGGCATATAAGGTTTTTATAGAAGGTGTTGTCGTAGAAACTTCAAAAAATGCTGATTCGATTGGAAATTCAAAGAGCTAGTGCCCTTTTTAATAGTCGAAAGTGATTGGAGGGCAACTAGCCCCCCACCCCACGCCCATGATTTCCCCAAACACATCCAATCAAAATTTTGAGATAGCCATTTTGTTCAGCGTAGTTGATTTCCAGATAGAAAATATGTTTTTGAGGAAGACACTCCCTCACAACCCTCAGGGCAAGGGTTTTAAGTTATGCCCCGGGGGCATATAAGGTTTTTAAAGAAAGCGTTGTCGTAGAAACTTCAAAAAAAGCTCATTTAATTGGAAATTCAAAGGGCTACTGCCTTTTTAATTGTCGAAAATGATTGGAGGGCAACTAGGCCCCCCCACACCCATGGTTACCCCAATCACATCCAATAAAAGTTTTGAGATTGCCATTTTGTTCAGCGTAGTTGATTTCTGGATAAAAAACATATTTTTGAGGAGCACACTCCCCCACAACCCTCAGGGCAAGGATTATAAGTTATGCCCTGGGTTTATATAAGGTTTTTATTGAAATCTTTGTCGTAGAAACTTGAAAAGGGGCTCATTCGATTGGAAATTCAAAAAGCTAGTGCCATTTTTAGTAGTCGAAAGTTATTTGAGGTCAACTAACCCCCCTTTCACGCACATCTTTTCTCCAAACACATCCAATCAATATTTTAGATAGCCATTTTATTCAACGTAGTTGAAAGTTTTGGAAATTAGGTCTTTAAGGATGACAACCCCTCTCCCCACAGCCCACAGGGCAAGGGTTGTAAGTTGTGTCCTGGGGGCATATAAGGTTTTTATTGAAAGCGTAGGAGCTTCAAAAGGGCTCATCCAAATGGAAATTGAAAGGGTTTGTGCCTTCTTTAATAGTTGAAAGTGATTAGAGAGCAACTAACGCCCCTCTCGTGCCCACCATTTTCCCAAACACATCCATTTAGTGTTTGGGCATATAGTTTATATAGAAAGTTGTTAGAGAAATTTCAAATAGGGCTCATTTGATTGGAAATGCCCTTTTTTAATAGTAGAAAGTGAGTGGAGAGTAATTACGCCCACCATTTCCCCAAAAATATTCAATCAAAGTTTAGAGATAGTATTTTTGTTCAACATAGTTGAAAGTTCTGGAAATTATGTATTTAAGGATGACAACCCCCCCCCCCCCAGAACCCGAAGGGCAAAGGTTGTAAGTCCTGCCCTGGGGGCATATAAGGTTTTTATAGATAGATTTGTCGTAAAACTTCAAAAGGGGCTCATTCAATTCGAAATTGAGAGGGCTAGTGCCCTATTAATAGTCGAAAGTAATTGGAGGGTAACTTACCCCCTCTTACGCCCACCATTATTCCAAACATATCCAATAAAAATTTTCAGATGGCCATTTTGTTCAACGTAGTAGAAAGTTCAGGAAATTAGGTCTTTGAGAATGACACTCCCCCCCCCCCCCAGTACTCAGGGCAAGGGTTGTAAGTTATGCCCTTGGGGCACATAAGATTTTTATTGAAAGTTTTGTCGTAGAAACTTCAAAGGGGCTCATTTGATTGGAAATTGAAAGGAGTAGGGCCATTTTTAATAGTTGAAAGTGATTGGAGAGCGACTACCACCCCTCTCACGCCCACCATTTCCCCAAACACATCCAATCAAAATTTTGAGATAGCCATTTTGTTTAACGCAGTTGAAAGTTCTGGAAATTTGGTCTTAGAGGATGACAACCACCCTAACAGACCTTAAGATAAGGGTTGTAATTTATGCCCTGGGGGCATTTAAGGTGCTTATAGAAAGCGTTGTCGTATCCAAAAGGGCTCATTCGATTGGAAATAGAAAGACCTAGTGCCCTTTTTAATAGTCGAAAGTGATTGGAAGGCTTGACATTTTTATAGTAATGATCGATGTGGGTATAATGTATTATTTTTGTTGTTGTTGTTGTTTAGACCAGGGCACTTCGTATCAAAGGAGTTGTCGTGAGAACTTCGAAAAGGGCTTATTCAATTGAAAAAAGAAAGGGCTGATGCCCTTTTTAATAGTCAAAATTGATTGGAGGGCAACTAATCCACTTTCCACTCCCACCCTCCCATTTGCCCATTATGTTTAACAACTAAATGTTGCCTTAAGATTAAATCAAAATGCACTGCGATAATGCTAATTCCCAATAAGGCATCTCAGCAGTATCCCTAGAACGACTGGGGGTATTATGTTCAAACTTTCGGGGCTACTTCTGCTCTTAAAATTTAACCAAATCAAAATAGCATAAGTGTATTCAAGCTATCAATGAAACTAAACAGATTTTTTTTGCGAATGGTATCAAGTTTTCCATTTCAGGTCAACTAGAGGAGGTATGAAACTAAATTAAACAGTACCATTTGCGTCCAGATTTTTAAAAGGGTGTATATTGTTAAAAATTGCTGAAAATTTGTCTCCAGCCTACAAATAGCAGGCCAATCTATAAAGTCTTAAAAAACGAAAAGATTTAAAGTATTATTTTCTTTTTCCTTAAAAGACTATATCAATATAAAACGAACTGAAATTAATTAAAAAAAAACTTTTTCCAAAAAATAAGTTGTTCAAAGAAAAGTAAAGAACTCCATTTAAGAAAAAATGAGTAAAAATAAAATCAAATAATCTACCAAGTGTGAAACTACCACAAACCAGCATCGATAAATAAATGAAACCCAAAACAAACAGAAATTACAATATTTAACCAAGTCAAACTCAAAACGAGCAGAAATTAACATAAGTTGGGCGCAAAACCCCTATGCCTTCCAAAGCCCAGAACAAAATTTGCACTTTTCTGAAAAATACAAATGAATGTGCATTGTCAGTTAAATATACATATACTGAAATTTAGTAATTAAAATGTTAATATTATTTGATTTATTGAAGTTATAAAAGTAAAAAACATTGATATTTTTTCAGTAAAGTGCAACTGTTGCACCCATAACTGTTGCACCAGTTTTCCATAAACTCCTTGATTTTCTTATTAATGACCAGATTCCTGATACTTGTAGCCCTCTAGATTTTCAGTTAGGTTTTAAAAAGGTTGTTAACCGTGAACATGTGCATTGCCTTATTGCAAATATTCTTCTTAATTCTTATGAATCGGATAAAACATTTTATTTTTCAGGAAATGATGATCGATGAGTGCTTGGCTTGGGGTATTCACGCATAAATTCGATACTTAATGTTTTTAGAAAGATGTATAGGAATCTGTAAGTAAAATTTAAGATACCGTGAGGTCCAGGTTTAAAAGTGTCTACCTTTCTAAGTGATTCCTCTACGTAAGGGTATACTGCAAGGAGCAATTATATCACTCCACCACATAATAACAGAAATATTGAACCACAATAGTCATCTTTAAAATGCATAAGCATCTCGCTCTTAAATTATGCTACGGAATCTTAAATTATTAGCAAAATATTAGCAGGTATGTGTCGCAGATTGAAGATGATTCTAGTATTTTGAGCATGGAATAATGAGCCGGTTTGTATAGCCTTCAGCCAATCGAAAAGTAATATTATAGTATATAGCTGTAAAGCTAGAGATCCATGTTCGGTTACCGCTGTTTTTTTTCCCGAAAGATGAGGTCAGAAATGGCGCTCTGATAACTTTTTTCTTACACATTTTTAACTCTTAATGGAGCCTCTATATGTCAAATTGAGGGGTGAAAAAAAAGTTGGAAGGAAGGGAGGCACCATGAAGGTTGGGGAGATGGGACCCTTGGAGGTTGAAGTCATGGAAGAAGGAGCCCCTAGGAGGTTCATTCTCATAATCGTCTCACTAGTTTATTTCTAAGGATTGGTCTGAATTTCCTTATTAAAATTCATTTTTTGGCATCTACATCTTTATTAGTATCAACTTTGTATATTGACAACGCAGCTTAAATGGTACTTGTGTATTATAAAGAACACAGTCGAGAACCACCCAAATAAAAAAATAATATGTGTCTCTTAATAGAGTTAGCATTCCCTGAGATGCCTTACCTATTTCGTTTCTACTTTCAAATCCCCTAAAATGCCAATTAATCTCTGAATTTTCCTATGTTCTGGCAACTGTGCACGGATACATTTTAAATTCTCATGAAACCTTTCAAATTTATAAAACATGTCTCTAGGTGGAATTGTGTCAAACAGAAATTACGTAAATTCTTGCTTATGAATTTTCCAGAAGTCTGCTCTGATGTCACCTAGTTATAACAGTATTTCTAACCGGTGATTGGTCTAGAGAAGAGGCGCGTGATCTTGTTCGTACACGGATTCTAGTTCTCTGTTTGGCTTTGATCTTTTTCGTACAGAAATAGTTACCCTCTCCCTACTATGATTGTCGTTTTCACGAGTATTCTGACCATGTATCTCTTTGTTCTTCACTTTTTCTTATCATTACTTGACGCATTTTCTCAATGCCTTTTACTTTAGCTGCTCGGATTGATCTTATCACATTTGATGGTCCAGGTTACTCCTTTTGCCATATATATACATATATATATATATATATATATATATATATATATATATATATATATATATATATATATATATATATATATATATATATATATATATATATATATATATATATATATATATATATATATATATATATATATATATATATATATATAATATATATATATATATATATATATATATATATATATATATATATATATATATATATATATATATATATATATATATATATATATATATATATATATACAATATTCTGCTGGTATGAGGCGTGTACGTCAAAAGAACTATACAACAACAATTCTGTAGAAGTAGGATAATAAAAAAGGAAGACTCGTCAGTGCTTTCCATGTGAAAAAGTGATTTGGCTTGTTACTCAAAATGGGGGATTCGGGATTGAAATTCTATTGAAATTCCACCATCAAGATAAACTGAAACGATAATTATCATTCCAAAATCAGTTTTAAATGGAAATTTGTCCTAAGTTGACAGTTTCTTAGACAAGTTTTCATATTTTTGGCTGTTATGGGCTAGGATTCGTTGTTAACAAAGTTGCCCCTAAAGTGAAAATCATGATGTAAGGAGGTTCAAAACAAACACAATGTATGTAAACGAAATGACTTGTTGATTTTACATTGGATTCTCGTGGCTTTGTATCTTTACAATGGTTTGCACAAACGTACAATAAGTAAAAATATTACTTTATTTTTCACTGGTGGACTGCTTTAGTAAACTTCTGTTTTTACATTTTGCCAAGTCCCTGATGTTACGAAACGACAATTTAAGACCACCTATAGAATTTATTCGTAATGAAGTCCCATCATTAAGATAAACTGAAAAGAAAATTGTCATTCCTAAATCAGTTTGAAATGGAAATTCGTCCTAACTTGAAAGTCTTTTTAAGCAACTTTTTTTTTATTTTTGGCTATTATTGGCTAGGATTCGTTGTTAACAAAGTTGCCCCTAAAGTGAAAATCATGATGTAAGGATGTTCAAAACAAACATAATGTATGTAAACGAAATGACTTGTGGATTTTACATGGGTTTCTCGTGGCTTTGTATCTTTATAATGGTTTGCACAAGGGTAAAGTCTGTAAGAATATTAACTTATTTTGCCCTGGTGGACTTCTTTAGTGGACTTCTGTTTGTACATTTTGCCGAGACCCTGACTTTTCGAAACGACAATATATAACCACCTGTAGAAATTAATATTTGGCTTGTACTTGTTACCTTTGGCTTGTAAGTACCATCAAAGACGGCGCGTAATTTCCGACTCATTAACATACTTGGCAACGCTAAATTGGAGAAAGAAAGCGAAGTTTTAAAAAATTAGAACATTAGAAAGCTGTTTGGGCTTTGGGCTAGTTTCGGTAAAAGCAGTGTAATCCTGATTGTTGGTAAGTTTTTTTGGTTGACTAGTGCTTAATTCTTTTATTTAGGGATTATTATTCTTAAAAGTACTTCATTTTAACATAAGTTGCGCGCAAAACCCCTATGCCTTCACAAGGCCAGAACAAAATTTGCACTTTACTGAAAAAAATACAAATGAATGTGCATTGCCAGTTTAATATACATATACTGATATTTGGTAATAAAAATGTTAATATTATTCCATTTATTAAAGTTATAAAAGTAAAAACATTCATGTTTTTTCAGTAAAGGGCAAATTTTCATAATAATTTCTGCTCGTTTTGAGTTTGACTCGGTTATTTATTGTAATTTCTGTTCGTTTTGGGTTTCATTTATTTATCGATGCTGATTTGTAGTAGTTTCACGCTTGCTAGATTATTTGATTTTATTTTTGCTCTTTTTTGGTTTAATGGAGGTCTTTACTTTTCTTTAAAAAACTTATTTTGTAGAATAAGTTTTTTAAATTAATACTTAATAGGGGCTAGCAGTGTAGTCCTTTCTGCACTAATAATTAAGCAATTTGCTTATTATTTTTTTTGTTTTTCATTGTCGTAAGACGAAAATTTAAATAAATAACTACCTTATGAATGATGACAGGTTCACACAACTGTTGAGTAAACTAAAATTAATTTTCTTTATCTTTTACTTTTTTCAGATTTTGCAATGATTTCTCATCTGCTAGTTAAATTTAAGATCTGTTAAAAGCACGATTCTAAATTAAGAGAAACTTATAGTTCACTAAATTTAACGATACTAAGTTTATAAACAATTCTGATCCACTAAACTCACTTTTCAATTAAATTACTGAGGCAAAGCTTCAACAGGAAAACACACTTGATCACAGTAACCCTCAAAGGTTCTATCCAACATTTCAACACTCTTGAGATAATTACCACAAACTGCTTCTAAGTTTTGATGTAAGGGAAGGTTAGATTTTTGCTAATCGTCCCATTAACAGTTTCCCTTGATTATTTCAGAAGTGTAAACATACAAGACATTACCTTTAAGTGTAACAGGGATGACCTTCCTCCCGCTTTTCAGTTTGAATAAAAGGATTATGAATTAGAAACCATCCTCATCCAAAAAGATTTATAGTGGCAGCAAAGTGTTGTTTTGAAATAATATGTACGTAGTTACTAGCACCGATTTGGGTCTGACCCCCCCCCCCCCACCCCCGTGACAAAAAAACAGCGGCTCTCTTCTGTATCTGCTATGACTGTAAATAATTTCTGAGACCACACTGGGTAAGCTTGGCAATATAACAAAAATCTCGAAAAAACAAAAAACGGGGATATTCACGGCCAGTGAAAATGAAAACGCAATGTTAATATTTTGGCCAAGACCTCCACTCGACTTTCCTCCGTGCAAAAATGAAAATTAAAAAAAAACAACCACTAAAATAAATAAAAACCAAGCTGTAAAATACCACTAAAATAAAAGTTAGACCCTTTCTAAGCAACGGTTCAAGGTTCAAGGGTAATTCAAGTTAGTTTGAGTGGCCCTTTCACCGCTGCTTGGAAGGGGTCTTACTTTTATGTTAGTGGTGTTTTTTTACAGTTGTGTTTTTATTTATTTTAGTGTTTGATTTTTTTTTTAGTTTCTTTTTTTTTGCACTGAGGAGGGTCGAGCGGAGGTCCTGGCAGAAAAATTAAAAAAAAAAAGTTTTCATTTTCACTGGCTGTAAATATCCCCATTTTTCTGCTTTTCGAGGTTTTTCTTATATTGTGTGCTGTGACTGAACCCCAATTTCATTCTAGTAGATGCTATGAAAGGGGAAAAACCGTCTTATAGTCATTTTCAATGCTTTTTGTCGTATCTGTATCTATTGTGATTCACATAGTCTGTAGGAATGGGGAACAATAGAAAAAAGTAAACAATGTAGCCAATTAATTCTTGAATAAAACACTGTAATGTTCAGGTAGATGTTAACTGTCTAAAAGAAGTCTGCATATCTTCGTCCACTTATGTCACTTATGTGTCTACTCTTCTCCCAAAAGGCTACATGAGTATTTCTCGTTAGTATAATTTCCTCTTAGCAAGAGAGATAGAGAAAGAGTCGAGAAATTGTAACGATTGCTCGCCCAACTCATACCGTATCTGAAACACCTAGCTTAACATCATAGAATGCCGAGTCTACGTTTGCCTTGTTGTCAGTTCCAATATAACAAAACTTATTTAATAGATACACACTATATCGTTGAGAAAATCGATAATGCCATTCCATGCCATTTCTTCACTTTCTTAGAATACAATAGTACCCGTTAAGTCTGACCCAGGATTTATCCACCATGTCAACAAAACAGAATAGGACAGAACTCTTCATCCACACAGTTGAAGATTATTATACATAAATCAGTCGAATTTGTGGAAGGTTTAATTGCAAATGCGGAAAGTAAGGACAAGTCACCTGGCTTACTTTGGAAACCAAAAAAAATTGTTTTGACTGTAACATATAATTAATATATTATTATGCAATGTAAAATATATTTTTGGTTATAATAAACATTTCATATATAATATTAATTATGAAATATCTAGAAACTAAATAATTTAGGTTTTAAAATAATCTGTGGTTTGCATTTGTTTATTAGCAAACTTTTTACGTAAAACTACATAAAGTGCCATGAAGTTCCTGTACATATTTGAAGAATTGGTTTTCCATTCAGACTTGAAACAATTTTTGAAGCGCTCTTAAACCATAAGAGTGCGCCCAACCGCTCTCAACTTTCCCCTTCGTGTATTATGTATCCTACAATTTCTTATTTTGAAGCAAGAAAACTTCGAATTTTCAAGAAATAAAAGTTGCACAGATTTTATTCATGCATTTAATTTTAGATATCAGATAGAGCTTATGGAAAAACTGTTCTGTTTTCATTTTTGATCTAAAAAAATAGAGTCTGATGTGTAATGTCTATTATAGTTTGTCTACTTTTCATATTGCTGTTTATAATAGTGTCTTTATAAGATTAAATTAAAAAAATAAGTTTTTTTGCTGAAAGTAAGGAACGACGTTAAAACTTTAAACTAACAGAAATTATTCCATATATGAAAGGGGCTGTCCCCTCCTCAACGCCTCGCTCTTTAAGCTAAAGTTTTAACGTCGTTCCTTCAGTTAAAAAAACTTGTTTTTTTTTTATTTAATTTTTGAACGTTTTTGAATTAATGCAGGTTTTGATTTTGGCTCACCGTACATGTATAATTAAAACAAAATGTGCATATTAATTTTACTTTTAGTTGGTTAAATGGCTTTCTCGAAACTTGTTTAATATTATTTACGAACGTTTTTATTAGTAAAAAATATACGTAACTTACGAATTAACTTAAGTAACGAAGTTCTATATTCATATATTTTTAATACGTATATTAGGGGGATCGCCCCCTAGTCAATACCTCGTTCTGTAAGCTAAAGTTCAAATTTTGTTCCAATTCATTAAAAATGACCTCTTAATCACAAAGGCCGTTATTTAGAATAAATAGCTCTTATGAAAATACTAAAAAATCTTTGGCTTAAAGAGCAAGGTATTGACTAGGGGGTGAACCCAATCATACACGTAATATTTTCTGTTCGTTTTAAGTTTTGATGTTGCTCCTTATTTTCAGTTGGAAAACTTTCAGTTTTTTTCAGTTTTTTTTTATATTTAATTTCTTATCTTTATTTTAAATAATGCTGGGAAATCCGGCGCCCCCTTCACAGCAATGTTCCTTCCCCCATGAAAACTCCCTTGATAGAAATATCCTCCCCACATAACCCCCGACCCAGCCACCCCCTACTACCAGAATAAATCCCCCCTGAAAACGTTAGTATACTTCCCAACAACCAATACTATATGTTAACATTGGGTAAAGTTCATAGCTTTCAGCCCTCCCCCCGGGGATTTCGGAGGGGATTAAGTCATCCTAAAGGACATAGTTATCATATTTTTCAACCATGCTGAACAAAATGGCTATCTCAAAATTTTGATCAGTGACTTTGGGAAAAAATAAGCGTGGAAGGGGGCCTAGTTGCCCTCCAATTTTTTAGTCACTTAAAAAGGGCACTAGAGCATTTAATTACCGGTCCAATGAGTCCTCCCACGATATCCTAGGACCATTGGGTCAATACGATCACCCCTGGGGAAAAAACAAACAACAATACAAATAAACACGCATCCGTGACCTTTCTTCTGGCACAAAATACCAAAATTACACATTTTTGTAGATAGGAGCGTGAAACCTTTTCAGTAGGATTCTCTGATACGCTGAATATGACGGTGAGATTTTCATTAAGATTCTTTAACTTTAAGGGGTCTTTCCCCTTTTTTGAAAATCAGCAAAATTTTCTCAGGCACGTAAATTTTGATGGGTAGGACTAAACTTGATGAAAACTATATATTTGAAATCAGCATTAAAATCTGATTCTTTTGATGTATCTATTGGTATCAAATACCTGTTTTCTAGAGTTTCGGTTACCATTGAGCCGGGTCGCTCCTTACTTACAGTTCGTTACGACGAACTGTTTGATGATGTTTTTTTTTTCTTCATTAGGACAAGGGAATTCCAAAACTACTAAAGGGTTACAAGGTTCTTGGAGAACTTCATCAGTACGTGAGGTCAGGAGTAGAGAGGGGGGTACCAGCCCCACGAGAACACCGTGCTGCCACCTATAACTTTTTTACATAATT
This sequence comes from Artemia sinica, assembly GCA_027921565.1. Taxonomy (NCBI): domain Eukaryota; kingdom Metazoa; phylum Arthropoda; class Branchiopoda; order Anostraca; family Artemiidae; genus Artemia; species Artemia sinica. The sequence goes on from CM051256.1 coordinate 82,581,274, forward strand.
TATGCATGTTTTTATGTCTGTTCGTTGTCAGTGAGAATGAAAAAACAGGAACTTTCTCACATTTATGGATGTCAACAGCAATTCATGTCTGTTTTATGGTTTTTGTCAGTGAGAATTTGAAAAACAGGAATTTTGTCACATTTATGTCTGTTTTCATGGATGGTTATGTGTGTTGGTCGATTTATTTGATGTTTTTCATGGATGGTTATGGATGATTTATGGTTTTTTGTCAGTGAGAATGAAAAAACAGAAATTTTCTCAAATTTATGGATGGATGGATGGATGGATGGATGGATGGATGGATGGATGGATGGATGGATGGATGGATGGATGGATGGATGGATGGATGGATGGATGGATGGATGATGGATGGATGAATGGATGAATGGATGGATGAATGGATGGATGGATGGATGAATGGATGGATGGATGGATAGATGGATGGATGGATGGATGGATGGATGGATGGATGGATGGATGGATGGATGGATGGATGGATGGATGGATGGATGGATGGATGAATGGATGAATGGATGGATGATCGTTAGGCCAACCTAACCTGAGAACTTGATTTACATAATCGGCGGGGAAATTATTGATTCACGAAGGGGGAATTAAGAAACATTATGGTTTCTTTGATCTTTAGGCGAACCTAACCTGAGAACTTGATTTACATAATCGGCGGGGAAATTATTGATTCACGAAGCGGGAATTAAGAAACATTATGGCTTCTTTAATCTTAGGTCTGAGGGATAAACGTTCTTTAGGTCAGAGAGAAAAATCAATATTCTATTTTTAAATAGGGCTTCATTGACCTTTAGTGTCAGGAATTATAAATGACATCACTTGTTATCTTGGAATTATGCGGGAGTCTAAAGAGATAGAAATTCTATTTTTAAATACGGCTTCACTGAGCTTTAAGTCGGAGAGATAAATTGATATTCTAACGAAACCTTAATAGTTTAGCTAGGAAAATTTATGAGATGAAGAGATTAACGTAGGAAAGGGTTTCCTAGAAATTTGAAATGTGAAAGCACAGAGATGCCAAAAACAAAAGGAACACAGAGAAATTACTTTTAGGGGATTATTTGGGCGAAACCGTTTTAGCCATTTTATGGGATTATTTCGGCGAAACAGTTAGAGACATTTTAAAAGATGATTTAAAAGATGATTTTAGAAGAGAATTTGAGGGTGAAACTCTGTGATCGTTATAATACACAAGTTCCATTTGAACAGTGTTGTGAGGTCCTCTACCCCAAGCCCAAAGGGTTCCAATCCCCCTACCCAACCCCGAAGGAAGCCCCCGGTACTCAAAGGTCCCCCCAAGCTCCCAAAGAGCCCCAGTCCCCCAAAAGCCCTCCTCAGACCCCAAAGGCCCTCCCCTGGTCCTCAAAGGGCCCCCGGACCCCCAAAGGGCCTCCCCGGACCCCAGAGGCCCTCACCCGGTCCCCAAAGGTCCACCGGGCTCCCAAAGGACCAATCGGCCCTCAAGTGCTCCCCAGACCCCCAAAGACCCTCTCTGTGCCCCAAAGGCCCTCCCCCGGTCCCCAAAGGTCCCCCAGGCCCGAGAAGCGCCGCGGGCCAGGAAAGTGCCGCAAGGGGATGCGCCGCAGGGGGATTCGCCGCGGGTCGGGGAAGCGCTACGGGGGATGCGCCGCAGGGAGGCGCCGCAGGGATGCGCCGCAGGGATGCGTCGCAGGGATGCGCCCGCAAAAAAAGTAAACTAAAAAGTAAAAATTTCAAAATGTTATCCCCCAAACGCCCTCCTCAGACCCCCAAAGGCCCTCCCATGGTCCTCAAAGGTCCCCCGGGCTCCCAAAGGGTCAACCGGCCCCCAAGGGTCCCTCAAACACCCTCCCCGGGCCCCCCAAAGAGTCCCCTCTCCATTTCTTTTTAATACTTTTTTATGGCTTTATTATATCTTTTCTGAACAAGTTCCATTCATAATGTCATTCCTAAACCCATTTTCCAACCTCAAAGAGTCCCCTCCCCAATTCGTAAATACTTTATTGAATTTTTTAACATGGTATTTTTTTAACTTTTTTACGTATCTTAAAATGACATGAAATATGCTTACGGCTCTACCAATCGTACTCTGTGCTTGTTCATGGACACGACGTGGCTTTCCCACTGGTACTCTATGGCAGGTTATCGACACTACCTAGTTTATTGCATGCATTAAATCAGTATTTTTTACGCAGTGGAAGGATAAACACACAATTCTTATCTGTAAACAAGTGAAAATGAATTATTCGACGAAAGTATGTGCACATGAAAAAATTATCGTCGTGTTGAATGCAGACAAGGAGAAATACCTGAACTATGAAACGAGTGCAAGCGGTAACACTATTGGAAATGTATGCATGCGTTGTCATGACAGCGAGAAGTTAGATTTCTTTGGAGTACCCAAGAATTTCAATCGTGTAAACGGTGGATATGCAAGAGTAACATTACCAGAGAAATTGGTGCTCAAAGAGAATGCAAACTTAAAAATAATTGTCGATGATCGGGGACAACTCCTTGCTAGGGTTTCTGGTAACACATTACCTGTTGATAAATCCTATCATCATCTTTCCGGTATTAGCATTTTAAAGAGAACAAGAAGGAGAAGACAAGCATACTCCTGCAATAATGTCATTAATCATATCTTGTCAATATGCCAAAACTGCCATCTATGTAAAAATAATGTGACAGTAGACAGTGAAATCACAGGCAGAATAAAAAGGACATTAGCAGACAAAATCATCAATGAATATAAAGATGAATTGACAGAAAGTGAAGCGCAAGTGTACTAATAATGTGTAATAATGTATTTAACGTATTTTTATATTAATATTCTACATCTCACTATTTCACTAAAAATATTTTATGCATTATTTTGTTAAGTGCTCATTATTTTAGGGTATGCTAGAACGTCAAACGTTCAGAATATCTATTAAAAAGGTCAGAGATGAAAGAAAAAGAATTTTTAGAGATAAAGATACTACTAGCAGGCTCAATGTTTCATAGAAGATAGAAAAGTTCAAGATCTCTTCTGAATTTTACCAAAGAACACAATTCACTTCTAATTTCACCAGAGAAAATAAAAAAGCTTCCACTTCAGTTTTAAGTTCACCAAGACATAAAAAATTTAAAGTTCACTTCTAAATTTTTCTGTAGAAGATAGGAAAAGTTATGCTATGATTATGATTATTTTCCATGGAGATAAAAAGTTTCACTTTAATTCTATATTTTCTTAAATTCAATTCCGACCTTTCTCAAAGAGTCAAATTTAAAGTTCTGTTCCAAATATTTTCCCGGAAGACGAAAAGTTCAACTTCGATTCTGAAATTTTCTCAATGAAAATGAAATAAGCTATTGATCATTTCTATTTCCCCAAAATAATATAAAAATGTTCCACTTCAGTTCAGATTTTTCTCAAACAGATGAAAAAATTTAAAATACTGTTCCAAATTTTCATAGAAGATAGAAAAGTTCAAGTTCTCTTCTGAATTTTATCAATGAAAATGAAATAAGCTACTGATCAATTCTAATTTCACCAGAGAAAATAAAAAGCTTCCACGTCAGTTTTAAGTTCACCAAGACATAAAAAATTTAAAGTTCACTTCTAAATTTTTCTGTAGAAGATAGGAAAAGTTATGCTATGATTATGATTATTTTCCATGGAGATAAAAAGTTTCACTTTAATTCTAAATTTTCTTAAATTCAATTCCAACCTTTCTCAAAGAGTCAAATTTAAAGTTCTGTTCCAAATATTTTCCCGGAAGACGAAAAGTTCAACTTCGATTCTGAAATTTCTCAATGAAAATGAAATAAGCTATTGATCATTTCTATTTTCCCCAAAATAATATAAAAATTTTCCACTTCAGTTCAGATTTTTCTCAAACAGATGAAAAAATTTAAAATACTGTTCCAAATTTTTCATAGAAGATAGAAAAGTTCAAGTTCTCTTCTGAATTTTATCAATGAAAATGAAATAAGTTACTGATCAATTCTAATTTCACCAGAGAAAAAAAAGCTTCCACGTCAGTTTTAAGTTCACCAAGACATAAAAAATTTTAAGTTCGCTTCTAAATTTTTCCGTAGAAGATAGGAAAAGTTATCCTATGATTGTGATTATTTTCCATGAAGATAAAAAGTTTCACTTTAATTCTAAATTATCTTCAATTCAGTTCCGGCCTTTCTCAAAGAGTCAAATTTAAAGTTCTGTTCTAAATATTTTCCCGGGAGAAGAAAAGTTCAACTTCGATTCTGAATTTTCTCAATGAAAATGAAATAAGTTATTGATCATTTCTATTTTTCCAAAATAAATATAAAAATTTTCCACTTCAGTTCAGATTTTTCTCAAACAGATGAAAAAATTAAAATACTGTTCCAAATTTTTCATAGAAGTTAAAAAAGTTCAAGTTCTCTTCAGAATTTTACCAAAGAACACAATTCAATTCTAATTTCACCAGAGAAAATAAAAAGCTTCCACGTCAGTTTTAAGTTCACCGAGACATAAAAAATTTAAAGTTCAGTTCTAATTTTTCCATAGAAGATAGGAAAAGTTATACTATGATTTGTAATTATTTTCCATGAAGATGAAAAGTTTTACTTTAATTCTAATTTTCTTAAATCCTGAAATGACATGAAATATGCTTACGGCTCTACCAATCGTACTCTGTGCTTGTTCATGGACACGACGCGGCTTTCCCACTGGTACTCTATGGCAGGTTATCGACACTACCTAGTTTATTGCATGCATTAAATCAGTATTTTTTACGCAGTGGAAGGATAAACACACAATTCTTATCTGTAAACAAGTGAAAATGAATTATTCGACGAAAGTATGTGCACATGAAAAAATTATCGTCGTGTTGAATGCAGACAAGGAGAAATACCTGAACTATGAAACGAGTGCAAGCGGTAACACTATTGGAAATGTATGCATGCGTTGTCATGACAGCGAGAAGTTAGATTTCTTTGGAGTACCCAAGAATTTCAATCGTGTAAACGGTGGATATGCAAGAGTAACATTAACAGAGAAATTAGTGCTCAAAGAGAATGCAAACTTAAAAATAATTGTCGATGATCGGGGACAACTCCTTGCTAGGGTTTCTGGTAACACATTACCTGTTGATAAATCCTATCATCATCTTTCCGGTATTAGCATTTTAAAGAGAACAAGAAGGAGAAGACAAGCATACTCCTGCAATAATGTCATTAATCATATCTTGTCAATATGCCAAAACTGCCATCTATGTAAAAATAATGTGACAGTAGACAGTGAAATCACAGGCAGAATAAAAAGGACATTAGCAGACAAAATCATCAATGAATATAAAGATGAATTGACAGAAATTGAAGCGCAAGTGTACTAATAATGTGTAATAATGTATTTAACGTATTTTTATATTAATATTCTACATCTCACTATTTCACTAAAAATATTTTATGCATTATTTTGTTAAGTGTTCATTATTTTAGGGTATGCTAGAACGTCAAACGTTCAGAATATCTATTAAAAAAGGTCAGAGATGAAAAAAAAGAATTTTTAGAGATAAAGATACTACTAGCAGGCTCAATGTTTCATAGAAGATAGAAAAGTTCAAGATCTCTTCTGAATTTTACCAAAGAACACAATTCACTTCTAATTTCACCAGAGAAAATAAAAAGCTTCCACTTCAGTTTTAAGTTCACCAAGACATAAAAAATTTAAAGTTCACTTCTAAATTTTTCTGTAGAAGATAGGAAAAGTTATGCTATGATTATGATTATTTTCCATGGAGATAAAAAGTTTCACTTTAATTCTATATTTTCTTAAATTCAATTCCGACCTTTCTCAAAGAGTCAAATTTTAAAGTTCTGTTCCAAATATTTTCCCGGAAGACGAAAAGTTCAACTTCGATTCTGAAATTTTCTCAATGAAAATGAAATAAGCTATTGATCATTTCTATTTCCCCAAAATAATATAAAAATGTTCCACTTCAGTTCAGATTTTTCTCAAACAGATGAAAAAATTTAAAATACTGTTCCAAATTTTCATAGAAGATAGAAAAGTTCAAGTTCTCTTCTGAATTTTATCAATGAAAATGAAATAAGCTACTGGTCAATTCTAATTTCACCAGAGAAAATAAAAAGCTTCCACGTCAGTTTTAAGTACACCAAGACATAAAAAATTTAAAGTTCACTTCTAAATTTTTCTGTAGAAGATAGAAAAAGTTATGCTATGATTATGATTATTTTCCATGGAGATAAAAAGTTTCACTTTAATTCTAAATTTTCTTAAATTCAATTCCAACCTTTCTCAAAGAGTCAAATTTAAAGTTCTGTTCCAAATATTTTCCCGGAAGACGAAAAGTTCAACTTCGATTCTGAAATTTCTCAATGAAAATGAAATAAGCTATTGATCATTTCTATTTTCCCAAAATAATATAAAAATTTTCCACTTCAGTTCAGATTTTTCTCAAACAGATGAAAAAAAAAAATTTAAAATACTGTTCCAAATTTTTCATATAAGATAGAAAAGTTCAAGTTCTCTTCTGAATTTTATCAATGAAAATGAAATAAGTTACTGATCAATTCTAATTTCACCAGAGAAAAAAAAAAGCTTCCACGTCAGTTTTAAGTTTCACCAAGACATAAAAAATTTTAAGTTCGCTTCTAAATTTTTCCGTAGAAGATAGGAAAAGTTATCCTATGATTGTGATTATTTTCCATGAAGATAAAAAGTTTCACTTTAATTCTAAATTATCTTCAATTCAGTTCCGACCTTTCTCAAAGAGTCAAATTTAAAGTTCTGTTCTAAATATTTTCCCGGGAGAAGAAAAGTTCAACTTCGATTCTGAATTTTTCTCAATGAAAATGAAATAAGTTATTGATCATTTCTATTTTTTCCAAAATAAATATAAAAATTTTCCACTTCAGTTCAGATTTTTCTCAAACAGATGAAAAAATTTAAAATACTGTTCCAAATTTTTCATAGAAGTTAAAAAAGTTCAAGTTCTCTTCAGAATTTTACCAAAGACACAACAATTCAATTCTAATTTCACCAGAGAAAATAAAAAGCTTCCACGTCAGTTTTAAGTTCACCGAGACATAAAAAATTTAAAGTTCAGTTCTAAATTTTTCCATAGAAGATAGGAAAAGTTATACTATGATTTGTAATTATTTTCCATGAAGATGAAAAGTTTTTACTTTAATTCTAATTTTCTTAAATCCTGAAATGACATGAAATATGCTTACGGCTCTACCAATCGTACTCTGTGCTTGTTCATGGACACGACGCGGCTTTCCCACTGGTACTCTATGGCAGGTTATCGACACTACCTAGTTTATTGCATGCATTAAATCAGTATCTTTTACGCAGTGGAAGGATAAACACACAATTCATATCTGTAGAAAAGTGAGGATGAATTATTCGACGAACGTATGTGCAGATGATAAAATCATTGTCGTATTGAATGCTGACAAGGAGAAATACCTGAACTATGAAACGAGTGCAAGCGGTAACACTATTGGAAATGTATGCATGCGTTGTCATGACAGCGAGAAGTTAGATTTCTTTGGACTATCGAAATCATTCAAAATTGCTGAAGGTGGATATGCGAGAGTGAGAGCACCAGAGATGATAGTGCTAAAGGAGAATGCCAACTTAAAAAAAATAATTGTCGATGATCGGGGACAACTCCTTGCTTACAGTTCTGGTAGCACGATACCTATTGATAGATCCTATTCCCATCGTTCTGGTATTACTATTCAAATGAAAGCAAAGAAGAAAAGAAAGGCCTACTGCTGCACTAGTGTAATAAATCATATCATGTCTACCTGCCAGAACTGCCATCTATGTAAAAATAATGTGAGAATAGACAGTGAAATCACAGGCAGAATAAAAAGGACATTAGCAGACAATATCATCAATGAATATAAAGATGAATTGACTGAGAGTGAAGCGCAAGTGTACTAATAATGTGTAATAATGTATTTAACGTATTTTTATATTAATATTCTACATCTCATTATTTCATTAAAAATATTTTATGCATTATTTTGTTAAAGTGTCATTATTTTAGGGTATGCTAGAACGTCAAACGTTCAGAATATCTATTAAAAGGTCAGAGATGAAAGAAAAAGAATTTTTAGAGATAAAGATACTACTAGCAGGCTCAATGTTTCATAGAAGATAGAAAAGTTCAAGATCTCTTCTGAATTTTACCAAAGAACACAATTCACTTCTAATTTCACCAGAGAAAATAAAAGCTTCCACTTCAGTTTTAAGTTCACAAAGACTTAAAATATTTAAAGTTCACTTCTAAATTTTTCTGTAGAAGATAGGAAAAGTTATGCTATGATTGTGATTATTTTCCATGGAGATAAAAAGTTTCACTTTAATTCTAAATTTTCTTAAATTCAATTCCGACCTTTCTCAAAGAGTCAAATTTAAAGTTCTTTTCCAAATATTTTCCCGGAAGAAGAAAAGTTCAACTTCGATTCTGAATTTTCTCAATGAAAATGAAATAAGTTATTGATCATTTCTATTCGCACAAAATAATATAAAAATTTCCACTTCAGTTCAGATTTTTTCTCAAAGAGATGAAAAAATTTAAAGTTCTGTTCCAAATATTTTCCCGGAAGAAGAAAAGTTCAACTTCGATTCTAAATTTTCTCAATGAAAATGAAATAAGTTACTGATCAATTCTATTTCCCCAAAATAATATAAAAAGTTCCCACTTCAGTTCAGATTTTTCTCAAACAGATGAAAAAATTTAAAATACTGTTCCAAATTTTTCATAGAAGATAGAAAAGTTCAAGTTCTCTTCTGAATTTTATCAAAGAACGCGATTCAATTCTAATTTCTCCAAAGAAAATAAAAAGCTTCCGAGTCAGTTTTAAGTTCACCAAGATATAAAGAAAATTTATAGTTCAATTCTAAATTTTTTTTCGTGGAAGATAGAAAAAGTAATACCATACTTGTGAATATTTTCCCGGAAGATAAAAAGTTCTAGTTCAATTTAAAAATTTTTCTCAACGAAGTGAAGAAAAGTTCAAGTTCTCTTCTGAACTTTACCAAAGAACACACCTCAATTCTAATTTCTCCAGAGAAAATAAAAATCTTCCACTTCAGTTTTAGGTTCCCCAAAGAAATAAAGAAATTTAAAGTTCTATTCTAATTTTTAAATGGAAGATAGAAAAAAGTAATACTATGACTGCGATTGTTTTCCATGAAGATCAAAAGTTTCACATTATTTATAATTTTTCTTAAATTCAGTTCTGATTTTTTCTCAAAGAGATGAAAAATTTAAAGTTCTGTTCCAAATTTTTCATAGAAGATAGAAAAAGTTATACATTGATTGTGAATATTCAACATGAAGATAAGGAACTCCAATTTAATTCTGAGTTTTCTCGAAGAAGTGCAAATTGTTCAAGTTCTCTTCTGAATTTTCTTAAAGAAGAGAAAAAAGTTAACTCAATTCTGAATTTTACCAATGAAAATGAAAAAAACCTTCCACTTCAGTTCTTAATTTCTCAAAGGCATAAAAAATTAAAGTTCAGTTCTAAATTTTTCTGTATAAGATAGGAAAAGTTATACTATGATTGTGATTATTTTCCAATGAAGATGAAAAGTTTCACTTTAATTCTAATTTTCTTAAGTTCACTACCGATTTTTTGTAAAGAGATGAAAAATTTAAAGTTCTGTTCCAAAATTTTCATAGAAGATAGAAAAAGTTTACATTGATTTGAATATTCGACATGAAGATAAGGAGCATAACTTTAATTCTGAGTTTCTCGAAGAAGTGCAAAATGTTCAAGTTCTCTTCTGAATTTTCTTAAAGAAGTAAAAAAGTTAGCTCAATTCTGAATTTTACCAATGAAAATGAAAAAAGCTTCCACTTCAGTTCTTAATTCCTCAAAGACATAAAAAATTCAAAGTTCTCTTCTAATTTTTCCAAGAAAATAAAAAGGCTCCACTTCAGTTCTGGTTTTTTTCTCAAAGAGATGAAAAATTTAAAGTTCTTTTCTAATTTTAAATTAAATTTTAGCTCCTTTTGTCATATGGATTTACCCATCAAATTTTTAAATTAGAAAATGAGTGACTCGTTCTATTATTAAAGACAATCGTTCAAACTCATTCATCTAACCTTCAAAACAATAGGTTAGGTTAGGTATAAATAAATATTAATAAATAAATAGAAACATTTCTACATGTTTAAGTTAGGTTAGGTTAGGTTAACTTATCATAAGTGCTCATGATAAGTTAACCTAACCTTTCCAGCTAGTATGGTTAGGTTAGGTTAGACTAGATTAAGTTAGGTTAGATTAGGTTAGGTTAGGTTAGCCTACGTACGCTTCACTTAGGTTAGCTTAGGTTAGGTGAGAGACATGCAAAAAGTTAGGTGTATGATTAGGTTAGGTTAGGTTAGATTAAGTTAGGTTAGGTTAAGTTAGGTTAGGCTAGGTTAGCCTACGTACGCGCGCGTACGTAGGCTAACCTAGCCTAACCTAACTTAACCTAACCTAACTTAATCGTGCTACCAGATATCGTGCGATAATAGGTATCGTGCTACCAGAACTGTAAGCAAGGAGTTGTCCCCGATCATCGACAATTATTTTTAAGTTGGCATTCTCCTTTAGCACTATCATCTCTGGTGCTCTCACTCTCGTATATCCACCTTCAGCAATTTTGAATGATTTCGATAGTCCAAAGAAATCTAACTTCTCGCTGTCATGACAACGCATGCATACATTTCCAATAGTGTTACCGCTTGCACTCGTTTCATAGTTCAGGTATTTCTCCTTGTCAGAATTCAATACGACAATGATTTTATCATGTGCACATACGTTCGTCGAATAATTCATCCTCACTTTTTTACAGATATGAATTGTGTGTTTATCCTTCCACTGCGTATAAAATACTGATTTAATGCATGCAATAAACTAGGTAGTGTCGATAACCTGCCATAGAGTACCAGTGGGAAAGCCGCGTCGTGTCCATGAACAAGCACAGAGTACGATTGGTAGAGCCGTAAGCATATTTCATGTCATTTCAGGATTTAAGAAAATTAGAATTAAAGTGAAACTTTTCATCTTCATGGAAAATAATTACAAATCATAGTATAACTTTTCCTATCTTCTATGGAAAAATTTAGAACTGAACTTTAAATTTTTTATGTCTTGGTGAACTTAAAACTGACGTGGAAGCTTTTTATTTTCTCTGGTGAAATTAGAATTGAATTGTGTTCTTTGGTAAAATTCTGAAGAGAGAACTTGAACTTTTTTAACTTCTATGAAAAATTTGGAACAGTATTTTAAATTTTTTCATCTGTTTGAGAAAAATCTGAACTGAAGTGGAAAATTTTTATATTTATTTTGGGAAAATAGAAATGATCAATAACTTATTTCATTTTCATTGAGAAAATTCAGAATCGAAGTTGAACTTTTCTTCTCCCGGGAAAATATTTAGAACAGAACTTTAAATTTGACTCTTTGAGAAAGGTCGGAACTGAATTGAAGATAATTTAGAATTAAAGTGAAACTTTTTATCTTCATGGAAAATAATCACAATCATAGGATAACTTTTCCTATCTTCTACGGAAAAATTTAGAAGCGAACTTCAAATTTTTATGTCTTGGTGAACTTAAAACTGACGTGGAAGCTTTTTATTTTCTCTGGTGAAATTAGAATTGATCAGTAACTTATTTCATTTTCATTGATAAAATTCAGAAGAGAACTTGAACTTTTCTATCTTCTATGAAAAATTTGGAACAGTATTTTAAATTTTTTCATCATAATTAAATTATTTTTTCAAGATAATTTAGAATTGAAGTGAAACTTTTTATCTCCATGGAAAATAATCATAATCATAGCATAACTTTTCCTATCTTCTACAGAAAAATTTAGAAGTGAACTTTAAATTTTTTATGTCTTGGTGAACTTAAAACTGACGTGGAAGCTTTTTATTTTCTCTGGTGAAATTAGAATTGATCAGTAACTTATTTCATTTTCATTGATAAAATTCAGATGAGAACTTGAACTTTTCTATCTTCTATGAAAATTTGGAACAGTATTTTAAATTTTTTCATCTGTTTGAGAAAAATCTGAACTGAAGTGGAAAATTTTTATATTATTTTTGGGGAAATAGAAATGATCAATAGCTTATTTCATTTTCATTGAGAAAATTTCAAAATCGAAGTTGAACTTTTCGTCTTCCGGGAAAATATTTGGAACAGAACTTTAAATTTGACTCTTTGAGAAAGGTCGGAATTGAATTTAAGAAAATATAGAATTAAAGTGAAACTTTTTATCTCCATGGAAAATAATCATAATCATAGCATAACTTTTCCTATCTTCTACAGAAAAATTTAGAAGTGAACTTTAAATTTTTTATGTCTTGGTGAACTTAAAACTGAAGTGGAAGCTTTTTATTTTCTCTGGTGAAATTAGAAGTGAATTGTGTTCTTTGGTAAAATTCAGAAGAGATCTTGAACTTTTCTATCTTCTATGAAACATTGAGCCTGCTAGTAGTATCTTTATCTCTAAAAATTCTTTTTCTTTCATCTCTGACCTTTTTAATAGATATTCTGAACGTTTGACGTTCTAGCATACCCTAAAATAATGAACACTTAACAAAATAATGCATAAAATATTTTTAATAAAATAGTGAGATGTAGAATATTAATAAAAAATACGTTAAATACATTATTACACATTATTAGTACACTTGCGCTTCACTTTCCGTCAATTCATCTTTATATTCATTGATGATATTGTCTGCTAATGTCCTTTTTATTCTGCCTGTGATTTCACTGTCTACTGTCACATTATTTTTACATAGATGGCAGTTTTGGCATATTGACAAGATATGATTAATGACATTATTGCAGGAGTATGCTTGTCTTCTCCTTCTTGTTCTCTTTAAAATGCTAATACTGGAAAGAGATGATAGGATTTATCAACAGGTAATGTGTTACCAGAAACCCTAGCAAGGAGTTGTCCCCGATCATCGACAATTATTTTTAAGTTTGCATTCTCTTTGAGCACTAATTTCTCTGGTAATGTTACTCTTGCATATCCACCGTTTACACGATTGAAATTCTTGGGTACTCCAAAGAAATCTAACTTCTCGCTGTCATGACAACGCATGCATACATTTCCAATAGTGTTACCGCTTGCACTCGTTTCATAGTTCAGGTATTTCTCGTTGTCTGCATTCAGCACGACGATAATTTTTTCATGTGCACATACTTTCGTCGAATAATTCATTTTCGCTTGTTTACAGATATGAAATTGTGTGTTTATCCTTCCACTGCGTAAAAAATACTGATTTAATGCATGCAATAAACTAGGTAGTGTCGATAACCTGCCATAGAGTACCAGTGGGAAAGCCACGTCGTGTCCATGAACAAGCACAGAGTACGATTGGTAGAGCCGTAAGCATATTTCATGTCATTTTAAGATACGTAAAAAAGTTAAAAAAATACCATGTTAAAAAATTCAATAAAGTATTTACGAATTGGGGAGGGGACTCTTTGATGTTGGAAAATGGGTTTAGGAATGACATTATGAATGGAACTTGTTCAGAAAAGATATAATAAAGCCAAAAAAAGTATTTTAAAAAAAATGGAAAGGGACTCTTTGGGGGGGCCCGGGGAGGGTGTTTGGGGGACCCTTGGGGCCGGTTGGCCCTTTGGGAGCCCGGGGGACCTTTGAGGATCATGGGAGGGCCTTTGGGGGTCTGAGGAGGGCGTTTGGGGGATAACATTTCGAAATTTTTACTTTTTAGTTTACTTTTTTGCGGGCGCATCCCTGCGACGCATCCCTGCGGCGCCTCCCTACGGCGCATCCCCTGCGGCGCTTCCCCCGACCCGCGGCGGATCCCCCTGCGGCGCATCCCCTTGCGGCGCTTTCCTGGCCCGCGGCGCTTCTCGGGCCCGGGGGACCTTTGGGGACCGGGGGAGGGCCTTTGGGGCACAGAGAGGGCCTTTGGGGGTCTGGGGGGCACTTGAGGGCCGATTGGTCCTTTGGGAGCCCGGTGGACCTTTGGGGACCGGGTGAGGGTCTCTGGGGTCCGGGGGGCCCTTTGGGGGTCCGGGGGCCCTTTGAGGACCAGGGGAGGGCCTTTGGGGGTCTGAGGAGGGCGTTTGGGGGACTGGGGCTCTTTGGGAGCTTGGGGGGACCTTTGAGTACCGGGGGCTTCCTTCGGGGTTGGGTAGGGGGATTGGAACCCTTTGGGCTTGGGGTAGAGGACCTCACAACACTGTTCAAATAGAACTTGTGTATTATAACGATCACAGAGTTTCACCCTCAAATTCTCTTCTAAAATCATCTTTTAAATCATCTTTTAAAATGTCTCTAACTGTTTCGCCGAAATAATCCCATTAAATGGCTAAAACGGTTTCGCCCAAATAATCCCCAAAAAGTAATTTCTGTGTGTTCCTTTTGTTTTTTGGCATCTCTGTGCTTTCACATTTCAAATTTCTAGGAAACCCTTTCCTACGTTAATCTCTTCATCTCATAAATTTTCCTAGCTCAACTATTAAGGTTTCGTTAGAATATCAATTTATCTCTCCGACTTAAAGCTCAGTGAAGCCGTATTTAAAAATAGAATTTTCTATCTCTTTAGACTCCCGCATAATTCCAAGATAACAAGTGATGTCATTTATAATTCCTGACACTAAAGATCAATGAAGCCCTATTTAAAAATAGAATATTAATTTTTCTCTCTGACCTAAAGAACGTTTATCCCTCAGACCTAAGATTAAAGAAGCCATAATGTTTCTTAATTCCCCCTTCGTGAATCAATAATTTCCCCGCCAATTATGTAAATCAAGTTCTCAGGTTAGGTTCGCCTAAAGATCAAAGAAACCATAATGTTTCTTAATTCCCCCTTCGTGAATCAATAATTTCCCCGCCGATTATGTAAATCAAGTTCTCAGGTTAGGTTCGCCTAAAGATCATCCATCCATTCATCCATTCATCCATCCATCCATCCATCCATCCATCCATCCATCCATCCATCCATCCATCCATCCATCCATTCCATCCATCCATCCATTCATCCATCCATTCATCCATTCATCCATCCATCCATCCATCCATCCATCCATCCATCCATCCATCCATCCATCCATCCATCCATCCATCCATCCATCCATCCATCCATCCATCCATCCATCCATCCATCCATAAATGTGAGAAAAATTCTGTTTTTTCATTCTCACTGACAAAAACCATAAATCATCCATAACCATCCATGAAAAACATCAAATAAATCGACCAACACACATAACCATCCATGAAAACAGACATAAATGTGACAAAATTCCTTTTTTTCAAATTCTCACTGACAAAAACCATAAAACAGACATGAATTTGCTGTTGACATCCATAAATGTGAGAAAGTTCCTGTTTTTTCATTCTCACTGACAACGAACAGACATAAAAACATGCATAAATTATGTAAAAAAGTTATAGGTGGCAGCACGGTGTTCTCGTGGGGCTGGTACCCCCCTCTCTACTGTCAGGATGCATTTCCTTGCCACTGTTCTGTTTTGGACAACCAAGAACATTCCCTCAGAGGGACACATTATTTTTGCAGGCTGTTAAATCAAGAAAAAAAGAAAAAGATCAATAAACTTTCCCAAAATTAAAAAACAATGCCATTTTTTAGCATAAATTTTGAAACTGCTACATTTATATGTAGATTAACTTAGATAATAGTGAGATTAATAGTGCAACTGGGTCGTGCACAGGGTTGCAACTGGACATATTTTATGTCCAAAGGACATATTTCTATGTGCCTGGACATAATGACATAATAGAGCAAAAAATGGACACATTTTAGACATTTGGGACATATATATATATATATATATATATATATATATATATATATATATATATATATATATATATATATATATATATATATATATATATATATATATATATATATATATATATATATATATATATATATATATATATATATATATATATATATATATATATATATATATATATATATATATATATATATATATATATATATATATATATATATATATATATATATATATATATATATATATATATATATATATATATATATATATATATATATATATATATATATATATATATATATATATATATATATATATATATATATATATATATATATATATATATATATATATATATATATATATATATATATATATATATATATATATATATATATATATATATATATATATATATATATATATATATATATACTTATGTATAGGTAAATTTTTCGCAAATCATATTATTGACATACGAATAAAGTAAACATACCACTCGATGCCTTTTTTTATGTTCTTTCGAAATATAATAATCATTTTTGTCGGAAATGAATTTAACCCCCACCCCTATATATGTTAATTCAGGGCATATATTTGCACATTAGGGGGTGGGGGTTAAGTTTAAAATTACCTCCCATTTACATCAGAAATACAATTTACACCCCCCCCCCCCCCTTAATGTGCAAATATAAACCCTGAATTAGAATAGGGGTGGGGGTAAAATTCATATCCGACAAAAATGATTCTTCTATTTGGAAAGAGCATAAAAAAGAATCGAGTGATATGTTTACGTTATTCGTATGTCAATAATATGAACTGCGAAAAAATTACCGACGGATCTCCATGTCTGGTTTCCCGTTTTCTAGAGTTTTCGGTTACCATTGAGCCGGGTCGCTCCTTACTTACAGTTCGTTACCACGAACTGTTTGATTAGATTACCTCTATGTTGTTTTGTTTTGTTCTTTTTTCTTCTGCAAAAAACTGTTAATTTTGTGAATAACAATGCTACATGGGTTGAGGGGCATAAGCCAAAGATTGTCGTTATTTTTCCTTTTCTTTTTTTTATTGATGGAACCAGACAGTTTGGCAGTGCTTATAGCATTCGATTTGCTACAATGCCGACTGGTGATATGAAGCCGCATTCGATTTGCTGTAGTCACGCTTCACGTTTCGCCATTTGGTCCAAAATTATGAACATGTTTGGCAGTCACATTGTCAGTAGTTCTTCAGGCTAAATGGGAGAACGTCGCAGCAAAAATGTAAATAAGCCCACAACGGAGAAGGACGTAACTGAAACTACAGCAAATCGAACGCGCCTTTAGCTTATTTGCGATCTGTCATGACACCCGAATCATTCATTCAAGGACTACTGCAAAGGCTTTTTTGCGATTTGGGTTGTTATTGCATTAAGCCCAAAGTTTCTATTATTGTCTTTACGGGTATATAAGGATCAACGCATGTATAATCATCTGAAAAATGCCCTCTTTGGCTTTGCTGAAATTTCCTGTTTTTTTTTCCGAAGTTCGATATACTTTAGTAAACTGTCACACCATGAAGGAGTTCTAGCACTATTTTTCCCGAACTGCCTTGCCGAAAGCGGAAACTACTACGCAGTTTGGACTTAACATACAAAAAAAAAGCAACTGTTTAAATGTTGAAAATGAGTTCAATAGTGCTTCAAAGTACAAGAGTGGCTTTTAACCTTTGGGTATATCTTTCAGGTGCCTGACTCAGCACCCGAACAATCCATTGCCGTCGCTTTGGGTCCTTCGAAGGACGCGGTGGTCGGTCAGACCGAGCTAGTAGAAAACGAGACGACTCAAAGAGACACTGTGCCTGTCACTGCTCAAGAGGCACAATCTGGACGAGATACAACTCGAGATGAAGAGCACCATCGTTCAAGTTGTCCTACTGATATTTCTTCATCCTCCCACGACCATCCATGTCAACCACAGCTGCTATGGTACCCTGAACAGTTTTTCAGCAAACGGCAAGCTAAGACGGTCATTTAATATTTCGTATTATGGAAAGCATCCTTGGCTTGAGTACTCAGTTAAGGAAAATTCGGTTTTCTGTTTCTGCTGCAGACACTTTGGGTGGCACGTCAACCCTTCGCGGACAGAGATACGGGGCGAGGCCTTTCATCGAGACCGGCGTTAGAAGATGGAAGGATATCTCAAGCGTTCTAGAAGAGCATGTGAAAAGTGACCGCCACAGGGACAGTGCAGTTTCGTGGACGAAGTTCAAAGATATACAAGCCAAGGAGATGCAGCCCATCGCATCTGTTTTGTCAACGGACAGGAATAAGGAGATGAATGAAAACAGGGAACACTTAAAGGCTTTACTGAAAGTAACGGCCCTACTGGGGCGACTGGGTAACAGCCTTTCACGGCCACGATGAGACTGAATCTTCGGCAAACTAAGGACATTTCGTCGAAACTTGCAATCTTCTCGCCGAGTATTCTCCCACGCTTTTCAACAAGCTACAAAGACGATACGGCCACTATACGTCCCATGAATACCAGAACGATCTAATTTCAGTTATCGGATATAGGCTTTCGGTCTACAATAGTGCAAGAAATTAAGCTTGCCAAATACTTTGCTGTTCTTGTCGACGAGACAAAAGATAATTCGAAGAAAGAACAGCTCGCCATTCTTCTGAGGTACTTCGACGAGGGAAAAGTACGAGAAAGACCAATAGGATAATACCATATGAAAAGCCTGGACACTGAGAGTTTAGCCAGCTTCATTCACGACACAGTGGCGAAACTTGGTCTCGACTGGAACTATTGTGTTGCTCAGTGCTACGACGGAGCAAGCGTGATGAGTGGGCCCTTCTCTGGTGTTCAAGCGCGACTGAGAGCGAAAGCGCACAAGCAATATACATTCATTGCCATGCGCATAGACTAAATTTGGTCATTGCAAAGAGCGTTGAAGGTGTTGGGACTGTTGGCTCATTTCTTTCGTTAGTCCAAAATCTGTTCACGTTCATTTCCAACAGCAACACCAGACATCAGCTTTTTGTCGAGTCCCAAAAGGCTACTCAACTGCCAGTCCTGGAATTAGAAAGCAGTGCTGCGACAAGATGGTCATACTGGTATCGATCAATATCGAAGATAAGACTCCGATATGAATGTATTCTGGCTGTACTGTCTGCAGTCAGCGAGGGAGCTGATAGTGAAGCTCGAGCAGAAGCAGCTGGGCTCCAGAGAAAAATGGAATCTTTCACAGTTATATTCCAGTTGCTCTATATGGAATCAATTCTGAGGACGCCAAACTCCCTTTCTGAGCAGCTTCAGGCAGTTGATCTGGTAATATCTAGGTCCCACACCTTGATTCAAGCAACAAGGAAGGAAATAGCTGAACTGCGCTCTGACACTTCATTTGCATCGCTTTTGGAGAAGGCAAAAGAGTTTGCTGAAGGTCTTGAAATTGAAGTACCTGACTTGAATGGACCCGCGACCCGATCCTCCCCTGCGGGTCAGAAGGGACGACCTAGAAGAACCCAAAAAATTATCAAAAACCTGAAAGAATTCATGACCACTATGACGTTAGGAAAAAACTTTGTTGAATCCGACAATAGAGCTCCACCTCTAGCGGAAGAACTGAAAAGAAAATACCTGGAGACTGTAGATCGTCTGATTGCGG
Source organism: Artemia sinica (assembly GCA_027921565.1). Classification (NCBI taxonomy): domain Eukaryota; kingdom Metazoa; phylum Arthropoda; class Branchiopoda; order Anostraca; family Artemiidae; genus Artemia; species Artemia sinica. The sequence goes on from CM051256.1 coordinate 82,600,749, forward strand.
AATTTGACAGACGGTTTACAGATAACATTCCAGTACTCAGTACACTCGAAGTTCGGTACCCCAGCTCTACCAAGTTCATGGATGCAGAGCTCCTCAAGCAATTCTCTGAACTTTATTCTGAAATGGACATTGACCAGATTCTTCTTGAGGCCCAAGCTGGTATTGCCAAGCGGTTTTTGCTCGAGGAGGAGGCAAAGCCGAAGAACTTCATGGAAGTCATCGATAATATTGAGACACTTCCAGTGGCCTATTCAGAAATTATCAAAGTTCTTCATATTGCTGCCACACTTCCTGTTACGACAGCCAGCAATGAATGCTTGTTTTCTGGGCTGGAAATAGTGAAGAACTATCTGCGCTTGACCACAGGAGACGATCGTCTTAGTCACCTGCTTTTGATCTTTGCAGAGAAGGATTTAGTTAAAAACTTGGATTTTGACCAGCTTGTTGACGACTTTGCGAAGATGAAAGCACGACGGTTCCCCTTGTTGCCTTGAGTGTTCACTGATGTGTTTCAAAATTTTGTTGTATTTTTTGATTTTGTAAATATACTTTATCGAGCAAAGTTTTGCATCGTCATAGCCGGAGCGTGACTCCGACTTGGACTAAAGTATTTACTGTAAGCAACGAGCTGAAGAATTCGGCTACAGAATATACTTTAGTCAAAGCGTGAGTTTCTACAGAGGTTCGGCTTTCGTGAAGTTATAGGTTCGAAAAAGTGGAAGATTCCCAAACGGCTGTTTTTTTAACATCGCACATACCGTTTCCGCTTTCTTCAGATATCTGGCCTTTTCCGAACCTATGGCATAAGAGCAAAAAAAGGAAAGGCAAAGCAATTGAGACAATTTCCTTAATTTTTACGGTAACTCCCACGGAAGGCAGCTTTTTTTCGGATAAAGCTAGAGGCAATTTTTTTATACAAACCTGCCTCGGGGCCCATGTCGATTGCTTGCCCACCCTAAGGTTTGGCTGAAATGGCGCCTCTGTAGCCGGGCTTCGAGGAGGGGACAGCCGGCTTACCGTACATGAATAATTAAAACGAAATTCGCATATTAATTTTGTACCATTGAAGTTCTATTTGTGGTAATAGAAAAGATTTGCTCGTGGCGATAGAGATTTCTCCTATAGCGCCACTTATAGCGCTGGAGATTGTGTCAACTAGGCTAGCGCCGCTCTCAATTAATGAGAGAAAATTGAATATGTAGACATACAAATGTGGCTTCTTCTTTCTTGAGCTATCTGAAGATCAGATTCCTTTGGGAGCATTTACCATGGAGACTGGCGAACTAGTTACCTATTATCGGACTAGACTCAGACATATAAGAGAAACAAACACATATAAAAAGATAATAGATTTATTGAACTTACATGCTTAGTTGTACAGCAACGGGTCACTTCAATGACAATAAAATGGTGACCGAGATTATTTGCGGTACTAATCGCTTCAAATCTGGATAGAGATTCAAATTAAAAAGGCACATTTACCCCACTCCCAAACGCAGTTCTTTCGTCCTGCGCTATAGGGACTGCCTGCCATTGGCTTACGTGGCCCAAGGACGCGAATCCTCGTCCAATAATACGTCTTAAATATTTTTGATGATTTAGGCGTTCACAAGGAAACGGTTCTTATCGTTTAAACTTCCTTAAAAATATTGTGCGTAGCACTTTTCTTATTGCTCACTGTCTTAGCGAAATCCAAAGACTGCAGTTTCTTTTCTTTGCTGATTAGGGACTTTTTCATTTTTGAAACTAGATTTAGCTTAATTATAGGAGTCCGAATTAAAGAAGGAACTTTATTTTGGTATTTCAAATATATCGTGTTTTACTCCCGGTACATATCACCCTTCCCATGAAATAATGACGCCCCGTCATTAGTTACTGCCCATCAGGAGTTTTAAAATTTTTCAATTATTTTTCTTATTTTATTCTACATCCCTATCTAAAATTCATCTACCGGACTAAGATTATTTTTGGTTCTAGGTTAGCTACTATACTAAAGATTTTTTTTTTTTTTTTCTATATCTAACACTGATTACTTTTACTTTTCCAATAAGGTTGGGACTATTCTACTTTTATATTAGTTCTCTTTTTTTTTGATTTTGCTGTCTATATGACGTACTACATACTATCTACACAACGTTAAATGAATAACATAATAATATTACACCTAATTCTACTTGTGGTACATACATAAATGATTTATAACATACAATATTTGGTCAACATATTCACAGATGACATTAAAACACTTTCACTATTTAGATTTTTGCATTGTCAAAGCTGTTAGGAAGTAACACATGTAGCTTCACATCTATTCATCACCTTTCGTGTCCTTAGTGTACTACACCCTTCTGTTGTAAATTACTGTCCTTCACTCCTTTTGTCGTGGCAAAAATTTCGAAGCACGTACGTTATGGTTTCTTCATGGAACAGTTCGAGTCTAGTTGTCTTTACACGGTATGTTTTCCCTAATAGTCAACTGGAAATGACCGTTAAATATCGTTCTAATAGTCAACTGGGAAATGATTCTTCCCACTACAGGTGTTGGTGTTTTTCTTCTTAGCCTATCATTTTTAGGATTTTTGAGGCACATAGAGAATGTATTCTCCAGTAAAATTGTTCATTTGTGCCTTTTGAAACGGGTTGCCGTCATATTATAGTGACTCTCTTAATATATTGTCTTTAAATTCAACTTCGAACCTCTTCAACTATCATCTAACTTCAAATATCGTTAAATATCGTTTATCTTGTGCTGCTCGATGGTGTTCTCAGAGTTAAAGTTCAAATTGTCTTTAATTTCTGCTTCAAATATCCTCAAATGTCTTTAAGTGTCATTTAACTTCAAATATCGTCTATCGTGTGCTGATTGATGGAGTTCTCAGAATTAAACTTCAAATTGTCTTTAATTTGTCTTCAAATATCTTCAAATGTCTTTAAGTATCTTTTAACTTCGAATATCGTTTATCATGTGCTGATCGATGGAGTTCTCAGAATTAAACTTCAAATTGTCTTTAATTTCATCTTCAAATATCTTCAAATGTCTTTAAGTATCATTTAACTTTAAATATTGTTTAATATCGTTTAGCTTCAAATATCATCACTATACTGTCAAATTATTATGGGGTCCATAGTGAGTATCAACAGCGATATCTACGTATTTATATCTTGTATTGGCCGATGGGTTTCTCAGCGTTTATGCGATTATATAGTTCGTTAAAGCACTTGATACTGAGGTTCAAATATAGTGTTACCTGATACATAATATGGTTCATAGTCGAAGAAACGACGATCGAAGGCAACTGTTGTTTTCGTAGACGAAGCTGGGATGAAACTTGCCTGGAGTTATGGTGAGTACTCTTCGTTGGTTGAGATATGATGAAAATAGATGCTACTGGGTCGTATCTGTACTGGGCAGGTTATTGTAATGCTCAATAACCAATTTGCCATTTACTTCCTGTAATAAAAACAACGCGGCAGAATCACATGTTCTTTGAAGTAAATACACATACAATAATTCACGAATTAATTGGGTTATAATTTCTTAGCTATGAGACAGAATTAAATAAATACACTAATATTAGCACTCACAATGAAAATCTAAAACAGAAATTTCTTCAAATTTGTTTTGATAACGAAAATATCGATATTAAATAAATATAATTTACCCTACATTATTAAGTTTGAGGTCTGTTTTTACAATATTTTTTTTTTCATGCCTGCATTGTTCACGCATGTCCGTGCTGTATAAGAAACGCATGTTGCAGCGTCATAACCACACGGTTTTACGCAAACGATACTACAATGGGGGAACAAGACATAACAAGGACTAGTGGAAACCTCTATACCCACTAGTTTTCTGATGTCTTCCCTATTTCTTGGCTTAGACGTTCTCATGTGGCTCCGGGTTTATTCTCAGCATTTCAGCTGTTTCCCCGTGTTCCTCTTTTGGTTTCCGTAATTGCAAGTCAACATTGGTGCCTCATATTCGCTTTTCGAATAAGGTCATTAGATGCAGGATTTCCAAGCTTGCCTCCGTAGATTTCAGTTAATGCTTGGCAAAGGATATAAGCATAATGAAGAACTGACATCAATATCTTTTTTAGAAGGCTATTGTTTGAGCAAATCCTTCAGAACTAAATAAATAAATATGATATATTAAAGTCTTATTAGAATCCTTTAAGCGAGAAACACCTTCACATTAATAGGGAATTCCTTGTGGGTTTTACTTAGTCGCCATTGGACATACACAGGGTTTCAATCCATATATCTTAACTGATTAAATGGTTTTAAAATTTTACATATTATTATTGAGATATAATTTCACATCCCCGTGAAATTCTACATATAAACGTACCATAGGTTGTTTGGTTATAGTTACCAATAGTTGGCTATTGGTACATATATTACTCGAGTAAGAAACATTATATTTCTCGAGTAAGAAACACATGAATAAGCAAACTTGCGGCGCATAATTACACTGGTAGGCCTAAAATAATTATAATCTGCACTAAGATAAAATATTTCATATAATTAGACGCTTCCGTACTGATAATTTCTTGTTTTTTTTTTTGATAATATCCATCTTGGTTAGGACATGGGTCGATTTTTCATAGAAAATCTGAGGGGACCTGAGTCAGTATAGGTAAGATATAACGTGACTGACTTGCGAAAATATTTTCAAAAATTAGAGCACAATATATGTCATAGATAAACCAATGAAATTAAAGGACATTTTTTGTCACAGAACTATAGAACAGTGATCTCTCTGTTATTGTATATGTCATAGATATAAACTAGTGAAATTAAATTTTTCGCCAAGAAGCTAAAGCTAAAGACATTAATGTCTCTGTTTCTCTTTGGAAGTAATGTTTAACACAGAGCCGTAGGACAGCATACGTCATAGTTATAATATAATGAAATTAAAAAGCTTTTCTTTTTTTTTCTTTTTTTTCGCCTCGGAGCTATAAGAAAGTAAACTCTCTGTTTCTCTTTCAAAGCATTCAGATCCAAAAACGAAAACTTAGCTCACTGAAGTTTCTATTCAACCTTTAAGTATTGCTTTGACTGGCCCTGATTGGCATAAGAATACTAATTTCTTACACTTGAAGGACTGAGAATATCCCTTCCTACGGTCGTTAAAAAAAATTACAAAAAAACAATGATGGGCCTTGAGTTCCTCCCCAGGCTTCCCACAAGACGTGGTCCAACGCCAGTTGTCGTTTTCAGTAGACCACTAGCTTCCTACCTTTGGTTATTTTCTGTGATCGTCAACGTTTTGACATTACTCGTATCATTTTATTTTATTTATTTATTTTTTTTTCCATTAATATTGACTTGGTTAACTTTACTTGCACACTTTTGAATTTATTATGGTGTTAAATTCATATCTTTGAAATTTGTCTTTACATTAATTAGGGATATTTCCATCTGTCAGGTTTTTTAACCGTTCTACCTGACTGTGTCGTTATTTTCTCCTCTGTTTCTTGCGGTTTGTTCTTTTTTCGGTTTGTCTAGCGAAATAAGGTCAAACTTTTTGTATTGTTTTTTTCAAAAATTCTTGCCCTTTTAATTTCGTTTGTTTCCCGTGTGCGGCTGCTGAGGTCGGCCTTGATTTCCCTATTTCTTTAGCTACTATTTGGCCTGATTCACCATCAGACTCTTCGGAACTAGTTTCTGACGAATCCGGATTGGAACTTTTAGAGGTGGCACTTTTTGTGGTATCACCTGCCATTCCTTCGTAAATTTCTACTCCCCTGGAAGTAGAAGGTTTATTCTCTAAGTCCTCGCCTTGAGTTCTCAACTCGGGGGATTTGAAAGATTCTTGAGAGCTTTGGGAGGAATCAATAGTTTTTGCGGGGTTCCTCCATTGTTTGAAGGCCATGTCTTCAGGGGGATGGGGAATTCTTTGCAATAGGGATTCCCTCCGTGAAGTCCACGTCCAGTCGTGTTTAGGTTTGACCTTGGACACAGTTATATCATGATATTGACCTTGCTGGTCATCCTTTGGAGTTTTATTCCCGGGCAATGTACTTTGACTCGTTTTTATGGGAAAATTTATTAAATCCATAGCTTCTCGCAGGTTTGTTTTAGTTAAATCTTTGGGAGGAGTTTTCTTTACAGTAATACCGGGGGTTTCTACAGCTCTGTTTAATTCTTCCTGTAAAGACAGGGGCCTTTCTATTGGTGTTGTAGGGGAAACCATATCGTCTGGAAATCTTTTGGGGGGACATGGGGTCGAGATTCTATCGGGGAAGAATTGGGTTTTGGAGATATTGTATAATCTAAATCTCCCGCGCTCGCCGATGAATAACTTTTTGGAGTTTTTGGCGTTCTTATTCTTACTGGTATTAGGGATTTTTTTCTCTGGAACAACTAGATTTTCCATAGCCAAAAATTCTTCGAAGTTTTGTTCATCACTTTCATTTTCAAAATAATCTTGTTTAAAATTGAAAGGTTTTAGCTCTGCCAATCTTGACCTAGGGGGCTCATTTTCCGAATCTGACGAATCAGTAGAGGAGGGCTGTGATACCCATCTCTCTGGAAATTTGGCTCTTTTTATTCGGCTAACATGCGCCTTGTAAGTTCTTCCACTATCGGGGTTTTCCATTTTAAAGGTATATTCATTATCGTACTTTTTGACTATTCTGTACGGCCCAGAATATTTGTTGGAAAGTTTTTTTTCCTTCCGTTTTCGCCTCGTTCTTTAGGTAAACGAAGTCTCCTACTTTGAAATCTATATTCCCCTTAACTTTGGGTTGGTTTCTTAGTTCTTGGTTTATTTTACATTTTTCCAACTCTTGCCTAACTATTTTATAAGTTTTCCTCATCCTATTTATGAATTCTTGTTTATAATCTTCTGAGTCGTTATAATACTGCCGAGACTCAATAATCTCATTATATGGGACTCTAAAATCTCGACCAAAAAGTAAATAAAATGGATTGTCTTTGGTTGCTTCGGAATAAGCAGTGTTGATTACGTTAGTTAAGTAAGGTAAGAATTTATCCCAGTCGCTCCTATTGTCTTTCGTATAAATACTTAGAACGTTCGAAAATATTTTATGTCTGTTTTCTATTTTGCCATTAGCTTGTGGATGGTACGGCGCTGTCACCATTTTCTCTATATTAAGGAAACTCATTAAATCTTTTGTTACTTTTGCAACAAAATTGCTCCCGTTGTCGCTCAAAATTTTATTAGGAATGCCAAATTGTAAAAATAATTTTGCTAATGCCTCACTTGTGGCATAAGCACCTTGATTTTTTAATGCTTTTGCAAAAGTAAATCCGGAAAAATGATCTACAACCGAAAGAATACACGTATGGCCTCTGCTAGAAACAGGTAAGCCTCCACTTGTCCCGAATAGGTCAAATGAGATAATATCGAAGGGGTACTTTGCTACTGGAACCCTTCCAATTGGAGGATTTGGATAAGCTGGGGGGATTTTTCTCAAATTACATGCTTCGCATGTACTTACAAATTCTTTAAGTTTTGTCAGTGCCGATTGTACGTAAAAGTATTGTTTTAGCTTATGGAACGTTTTCATAACTCCTAGATGTCCACCTGTGTCCGAATGAAAATATATTCAAATGCAGGCCCTATCAAGTTTTGTGGTAACACAGGTATTATCGAGGTTTGGTTTCTATTTGTCTCAGCAGTCACAATCCTACACAGTATTTCTTCATCAAGGTCGTAGTAAAAATTATCTATCTCTTTTCTAAGAGTTTTGAATTTATCCGGTAACGCCTCATCATTCACAAAATAATCAATTAGTGCTACACACATTTCGTCCTTTTTTTGCTTTCTTTTTATATTTTCCAAAGACAAGGGACAATAGTTAATCTTATTTTCTTTTACTGCGTCTTTGACTTTGTTTTTCTTACATCCATGTTTGCTTTTAGCATTGATAGCATTAACTTCATTTTCTTCAGTTTCCGACGGATCATTTTCTGGATATCTACTCAAAAAGTCGCAAGCTGCGTTTTGTTTTCCCTTTCAATGTTCAAATTCATAATCTAGGTCTTGGATTTTCATGATCCATCTAGCTAGAATGCCCGTGGGGTTTTTAAATGTGTGCAGGTACTGCAAGCTTTTATGGTCTGATCGTAATATAAATTTTCTACCAATTAAATAATGTCTAAATTTGTCCAAGTGGTAGATAATAGATAGTAATTCTAAGTTTGTGGCGGAATAACTACTTTCGCCTTTTGATAAAGTTTTACTTGAATAGCATATAACTTTTTCTATTTGTTTAGGTGTTCCCTGTAGAGGGTTAGGGTTTTCTACTGGGATTGTTTGCGAAAGGATAGCGCCTATGCCCTTTGAGCTAGCATCAGTGGTAACGATGAATTTTCCGTTTTCGAAATCAGGGAGTGACAAAATTGGTTCAGAAGTGAGTGCCTTTTTGAGACGGTCTAGGGAAGTTTGAGCTTCCTGGGACCAGGTAACATTATGGGAGTTCCCTTTAGTTAATTCCGTGAGGGGTTTCGCAATTTGGGCATAATTGCGTACGAATTTTCTAAAGTAGCCAGTAAGTCCTAAAATTCCCCTTAATTCTTTCATAGTTCTGGGGGGCTTGAGGTTTTCAACACATCTTATTTTATCAGGGTCTGGGGATATCTCTCCCTGGGTTACTACTACTCCTAAAAATTTAATTTTGGATTGAAATAAATTTACTTTCTCAGGCCGGCATTTTAAATTGCCTTGCCTGAACTTCTCGAATACCTTAGCTAAAGTTGCTAAGTGTTGCTCAGTGTTTTCCCCCACGCATATAATATCATCAACAAAATGAATTATATTCTTTAATCCTCTTAACAGGTGCAATAGGGGTCTACATAACGCGCTTGAACTTGTTTTAAGCCCAAATGGTACTCTCAAGTATTCATAAGATCCATATTCGGATGCTGAAAATGCAGTTTTATGGACATCCTTTTCGGCTATTTTCACTTGGTGGTAGCCTTGGGTAAGGTCCAAAGAAGTAAAAATTTTGTTTTTGCTTGAAATTGAGTCAAGAATTTCGTCTATTCTTGGTAGAGGAAATTTATCGCTAACTACTTGTTTGTTGAGAGCCCTATAATCTACAACGAGCCTAAAATCTCCATTCTTTTTTGGTACTAGGATCACTGGTGCGCTATACGGGCTTATACTTTGGGCGTATAATTTCGTTTCTTTCTAATTCATGGATTTTATTTTTTAACCACTCTTTGTGCTTATATGGCACACGATATGGCTGTTTTGCTACGGGATTACCAGTCGTTAAAATTGAATGCTGGTAAAATGGAATCAGACCGATATCATTTTCAGATGCAGAAAATACATCCTTAAATTTCCATAATAATTCGCATAATTTTTTCTTAAGTTCCATATCCGTAATATGATCCATTTTAAATTTTTTTAAAAACTGCGATTTAGTCAAAGGATATTCGTTATTTGAAGTTTTAATACCGTTAACTAGGTTTCTTTTAGAATTTTCCCATGTATTTAAATCATTTTCCGTTAAAACCTCGATTTGGACTAAACAAGTCCCCTTTTTAATTGTAATTGTATCGTTTTCATGGTTATTGGTTACCCAAATAAAACCTTCCCCTTTGTCATAAGATATAATCTGTTCCTCGCATAACAGATTTTCGGGTATTTCAGACGGTGTCGCAAACCATATTTCTGATTTGTTAATTACTGGCTCGATCATTTGTGATATTTGAATTTTTTGCATCGTTTGGGAGGGATTTTTGTTTTCCTTATCGCAAATCCGTAATATTTCTCTTCATTTTCATTGTTTATTAGATTCATACTGGCGCTATGCTGCGCCATTGCGGCATCTTGTGGCGTCACGTTGGGTTTTATTATGTTTTTCCACAATTCCACTATTTTCTTAATTTCATTTGATCTGTACTGTCGCATATCTCCTATTTTTATTTTCGCAGATTCAATACTGTTATTATTTAAATTTACTTCATTTCTGCGATATCTCTCAGGATAATTGAACAAATTTCCAATTATGCCATGTCTTTGCGAGACATGGGGTTCAAAATACTTCGACATTATACCACTAGAAATTTTGTTTACTGTTATGTTATCTTCGTAACCTCTGTTACGATTTCTTAAGGTAGAAATTTCTTCCCCCACCTTAGCTGGGTATACCAGCTTCTCGTTGGCCACGTCTAATAGTATTCTATTAGACCTTAGAAAATTTGCCCCTATAATAGCTTCATATGGGAGATTATCACATACAATAAAATTTGTCATGAAGGTTCTGTTGTCTCTTTTTACGTTTAGGCAAATTGACCCTTTTGCATTTAATTTATGACCTGTAACACTTGTTAAATTGGGATTCTTAGGGTTCTTTTGTCGCCTAATGTGCAGAGGCAACGTATTAAATACGCAAGAGTTTATGATATTTACAGTAGCTCCACTGTCAACTAAGGCCGTAAAGTAAACGTTTTTCTACACAAAAATCATTAAATATAGGTAACTTGTTAATAATATCACTACAAGAAGGCACTAGTATTGTTTTGGACCTATTAAATATCCCTGGCACCCTCGGGGTCCAACTTATGTTTCTGAGGGGCCTGAAGCGTTTCCCTGAGATTTTATTTCATTTGTCGGTGCCTGTAATAGATATTCAGACGTATTAGGTTCCGTAGGCATATTTAAATGATTTACGTCTGCCTGTCTTTGCCATGTATTATTATGGTAGTGTGGATGTCTCGTGTCAGTGCCATTTGCTGGCGTTGACTGCCAGTGCCGTTGGCTTGTAAAATTTTCATTTCTCATCGGCAAATTTTCATGATTTCTATATTGCATTCTCGCATTATATTGACCTTGGCGAGTATTTGGGTTTTCAAACCGGTAATTAATTTGCCTGTTGGGGAAAGGGCTATACAAATTTGGTTGGTACGCATTATAAGGTACTGATTGGCGCAATCCCCCCTGGCTATAGCCTATTGCACGACCGGTGCTAAAATTTGTTCTTCTGAACAAATGGTTACCGTAATTTTGCGTATTACCGACAGCATTTCTTGGTATGGGATTGGTGACGTAGTGGCACTCTCTTGCTATGTGGCCAACACGATTGCAGTTATAGCACCTTATTATTGTAGGGTTAATGGGTTGAAAACGTACTGTTTTCTGCCTAGCGGGTTCTGGCGTTTTGTTTCTTTGTGCTACTGGGGAGTTATCCCTTGAAAAGAAATTGGGGGATGCTTGATCGCCCTTGAAGATTGGGTTCGCGTTTGAGTCGCCTAAGCTATTTATTTTTGCATTACTATGATTAGCAACCATTTTATCAACTTCGATTAATCGTTCTACCTCTTGGACTGCAAGATCCAACGTCTGAATATTCTTGGATATTACTACTCTATATAGTTTCGGGGGTAGCCCTTGCAAAAAGGTATTTAGTATGACTTTTTCATACAGTTGCCCAGAACCACTTCCGTATTTTGCTTCTACAGAAATGCGTATATTATCCAGATATTCCCTTATATTTTGTGAAAAATCAAAGTTCACTACTCCATGTTTTAATTTATTTATTGAACTGGTTTTCTATAAATCTCTCTTTGAATGCTTTTAACAAGTCATCAACCGTATTTATTGGCAAGTTGGCGTTATTTCCTATGGTATGTTCGACCTGTTTTAGAAAGGTTAAGGCCTGGCCTCTTAATCGTAGAAGCAGCATGTCTTTTAATGCTCCAACGTCTGTTTTTGTTAATTGTACAAACTGGGTCAATTGGATATTAAATTCGTCAATATCTGATTGACCATTGTATTCCGGGATAGATTTTGCAATCTCTATATTTTTGGCGACTAACTTTTGCACTATTAATAACTCACTGATTTCTTCCATCTTTTTTTTTTGCGTTTATATCAACTTAAAATTTTACTTAACCTATTTTGGGGGGACTCTATTATCTCCTATGAGATATTCTAAAGGGTTTCCCTGTAGTAGCTTAGCGGCAATAGGCCTAATTAATTTTCTTATATGTCTGTATCCCTCCAAAATTAAATTTGAATTACAAAGTTTCTATAGCCCAACTAGTTCGCAGTTCTCCTCCAATTTCCGACTCGCGCCATTTGTACCATTGAAGGAATATTTGTAGTAATAGAAAAGATTTGCTCGTGGCGATAGAGATTTCTCCTATAGCGCCACTTATAGCGCTGGAGATTGTGTCAACTAGGCTAGCGCCGCTCTCAATTAATGAGAGAAAATTGAATATGTAGACATACAAATGTGGCTTCTTCTTTCTTGAGCTATCTGAAGATCAGATTCCTTTGGGAGCATTTACCATGGAGACTGGTGAACTAGTTACCTATTATCGGACTAGACTCAGACATATAAGAGAAACAAACACATATAAAAAGATAATAGATTTATTGAACTTACATGCTTAGTTGTACAGCAACGGGTCACTTCAATGACAATAAAATGGTGACGAGATTATTTGCGGTACTAATCGCTTCAAATCTGGATAGAGATTCAAATTAAAAAGGCACATTTACCCCACTCCCAAACGCAGTTCTTTCGTCCTGCGCTATAGGGACTGCCTGCCATTGGCTTACGTGGCCCAAGGACGCGAACCCTCGTCCAATAATACGTCTTAAATATTTTTGATGATTTAGGCGTTCACACGGTTCTTATCGTTTAAACTTCCTTAAAAATATTGTGCGTAGCACTTTTCTTATTGCTCACTGTCTTAGCGAAATCCAAAGACTGCAGTTTCTTTTCTTTGCTGATTAGGGACTTTTTCATTTTTGAAACTAGATTTAGCTTAATTATAGGAGTCCGAATTAAAGAAGGAACTTTATTTTGGTATTTCAAATATATCGTGTTTTACTCCCGGTACAATTTCCTTTATTTGGCTAATTGCCTTTCTCGAAATTTTTGTTCTAACGTAACTTACGTAACGAATTTCTATATTCGTATGTTTTTATTACGTATATTAGGGAGTTCACTCCCTAGTCAATACCCCGCTCTTTACGCTAAAGTTCTAATTTTTTTCGAATCACAAACCCCTGAATCACAAAGGCCGGTTAATTAAAATAGAGAGCTCTTTTGAAAATACTAAAAAAAAATTTTATTGTAAAGAGCGAGGTTTTGACTAGGGGGAGAACCCCTAATATACGTAATAATTTCTGTTCGTTTTAAGTTTTAATGTTGCTTCTTACTTTCAGTTGAAAAAAACATGTTTTTATTTAATTTCTTATCGTTTTAAAATAGTGCTTGGAAATCTGGCGCCCCTTCATATAAATTTCCCTTCCCCCAAGGAAATATGCTCCATGAAAAGATCCTCCCCCGTAACCCCTACCATGACCCCGACCCCCACTAGAAAAAATTTCCTCCTGAAACGCCTATATACTTCCCAATAACCAATACTAAATGTAAGCAATAGGCAAAGTTTATAACTTGCAGCCCTTCCCCCGGGAACAGTGGGGGATTAAGTCATCCTCAAAGACAAATTAATTAAATTTTCGACTATGCTGAACAAAATTGCTATCTCAAAACTATGATTGGGTGACTTGAGGAAAAAAATGAGCGTGGAAGGGGGCCACGTTGCCCTCCAATTTTTTTGGTCACTTAAAAAACTTTTAATTTCCGTTCGAATGAGCCCTCTCACGATATTCTAGGACTACTGGATCGATACGACCACCCCTGAAAAAAAAAATTTTTTTGGTCATGTTTTTTTTTCAATTTCATTTTCAGGCCAGGGAGTACCCATGGATCCTTTAGAAGCTGCCCAGGCTATTTTTCCATCGATGGCAAGACCCTTGCAAAAATATTTGCGCATCACAAGACAGCAACCCCGGCATACCGTTGAGTCTATTATGCACCACTTAGCTACCTGTTTAACTCATGATCTAAGTGCTCGAGCGTTTATAGAAAAATTTGTGGAAAGTTCTCCGGTTCTCCAGGTGTAAATTTTGGTTTTGCTGTCGTAGTTCTTCTTTTTATTCGTGTTTTCAACTGAAAAAGATTATATTTAACGAAAAAGTAGAGCCTTCCACATTTGGTAACAGAATCAATTACTATGGAAAAACTATTTTTTATACTTAATCATAACCGTAATAAAAAAAAGAAAAAAAAACTATTTTTTATATATTCATAATCTTCGGTAAAGCACTTGTATTCTCGGAACTAAAAACTCTAATAGGACAAATGACATTCTTCAATGGGTGTGTTCCACAACCCAATTATTATTAAAGTAATTGATTATTTGAAATTACCAATCGGTCTAGACTAAGCGATATGGTAAAGTTAGCCCCTAAAATGCTTATAATACTGAATAGGGGCTAGAAGTGTAGCCCTTTCTGCACTAATAGTTAAGCAATTTGCTTATTATTTTTGTTTGTCGTTGTCGTAAGACGAAAATAGAAATAAATAGCTACCTAATGATTGATCACAGGTTCACACAGATATTGAGTAAACTAAAATTGATTTTCTTTATCTTTTACTTTTTTCAGATTTTGCAATGATTTCTCATCTGCTAGTTAAATATAAGATCTGTTAAAATCACGATTCTAAATTAAGAGAAACTAATATTTCACTAAATTTAACGACACTAATTAGATAAACAATTCTAATCAACTAAAATCACTTTTCAATTAAATTACTGAGGCAAAGCCTCAACAGGAAAAGAAACTTGAACACAGTAACCCTCTAAGGTTCTATCCAGCATTTCAACACTCTTAAGATAATTACCACAAACTGCTTCTAAGTTTTGATGAAAGGGAAGGTTAGATTTTTTCTAATTGCCCCGTTGAGGACAGCTTAGCAAACAGTTCCCAATGATTATTTCAGAAGATTAGAAATATTAGACACGACCTTTAAGTGTGACAGGGATGACCTTCATCCCGCTTTTCAGTTTGAATAAAAGAATTATTAATTATAAAGTATCCTCATCCAAAAAATTTATAGTAGTAGCAAAGTGTTGTTTCAAAATAACATATAGTTACTAGCATCGATTTGGGTCAGATCTCCCCCCCCCAGACAAAAAAAAACAGCGGCTATCTTCTGTATCTGCTATGACTGTAAATAATTTCTGAGACAACACTGGCTAAGCTTGGCAATATATAAAAAAAAACTTCAAAAAGAAGAAAAACGGGGATATTCACAGCCAGTGAAAATGAAAACGCAACTCATACCGTATCTGAAACACCTAGCTTACCACCACAGAATGCCGAGTCCATGTTTGCCTTGTTTTTCAGTTCCTATGTAACAAAACTTATTTAATAGATACATACTATATCGTTGAGAAAACTGATAATACCATTCCATGCCTCTCCTTCACTTTTTTAGAATACAAAAGTCCCCTCTAGTCTGACCCAGGGTTTACCCACCATGTCAACAAAACAGAATAGGACAGAACTCTTCATCCACACAGTTGAAGATTAATATACTTTATTATAAATAAATCAGTCGAATTTGTGGAGGTTTATTTGCAAATGCGGAAAGTAAGGAAAAGTCACCTGGCTTGCTTTGGAGACCGAAAAAAATTGTTTTGACTGTTAATTTCCAAAACTTTCAACTACGTTGAATAAAAGGGCTATCTAAAAATTTTGATTGGATGTGTTTGGGAAAAGGTGGACGTGAGAAGGGGGGGGTGGTTGCCCTCAAATCATTTTGTACTAAAAAAAGGGCACTAGCCCTTTGAATTTCAAATCGAATGAGCCCTTTTTCAAGTTTCTACAACAAAGATTTCAATAAAAAGCTTATATGCCCCCAGGGCATAACTTGCACTGAGGGTTGTCTGGGGAAAAGATGGGCGTGAGAGGGGGGGTTAGTTGCCCTCAAATCACTTTTGACTATTAAAAAGGGCACTAGCCCTTTGAATTTCAAATTGAATGAGTCCTTTTTCAAGTTTCTACGACAAAGATTTCAGTAAAAACCTTACCTCTATGTGTATCTATGTGTATTATCTCTATGTGTGTGTCGTCTCTATGTGTATGTCGTCTCTGTGTGTGTATCGTCTCTGTGTGTTTGTCGTCTCTGTGTAAATCTGTGTTTCAAGTTTCTACGACAACGATTTCAATAAAAACCTTATATGCCCCAGGGCACAACGTATAATCCTTGCCCTGAGGGTTGTGGGGGAGTGGCCTGACAGGAAAACAACTACGCTGAACAAAATGGCTATCTAAAATTTTTATTGGATGTGTTTTGGGGAATGATGGGTGTGGAGGGGGGGGGATAGTTGCCCTCCAATCACTTTCGACTTTTAAAAAGGGAACTAGCCCTTTGAATTTCCAATCGAATGAGTTTTTTTTGAAGTTTTTACGACAACGCCTTATTTAAAAACCTTATATACCCCCAGGGCATAACTTAAAACCCTTGCCCTGGGGTCTGTGGGGAGTGTACTCCTCAGAAACATATTTTCTATCTGGAAATCAACTACGCTGGGGGGGCTAGTTGCCCCCTAATCACTTTTGACTATTAAAAAGGGCACTAGCTCTTTGAATTTCCAATCGAATGAGCATTTTTTGAAGCTGCTACGACATCGGCTTCTATAAAAACCTTATATGCCCCCAGGGCATAACTTAAAACCCTTTCCCTGAGGGTTGTGGGGGAGTGTACTCCTCAAAAGATATTTTCTACCTGGAAATCAACTACGCTGAACAAAATGGCTATCTCAAAATTTTGATTGGATGTGTTTGGGGGAATGATGGGCGTGAGGAGGGGGCTATTTGTCCTCCAATCACTTTCGACTATCAAAAAGGGTACTAGCCCTTTGAATTTTCAATCCAATGAGCCTGTTTTGAAGTTTCTACGACAACACCTTTTATAAAAACCTTATATGCCCCCAGGGCAAAACTTAAAACCCTTGCCCTGAGGGGTTGTGGGGGAGTGTCCTCCTTAAAACATTCGCGATGAAATTTCCTACATCGTCACACTTGCCAGCAAGTTATTGTCTATTCCTTCGACTAGTGTGACCACAGAAAGACTATTTTTGGGGTTAGGCCTGATAGTGACTATGATAGTGATTTAGAAAAGAAATGGCCTCAGTCCACACAGAGTGGATAAGTTGATTTTCATTCACGATAACTATGGCCACATCCCGCAGTTCTAATATACTTCTGAAGTTTGCCTGAAGAAGTTTTTTTTCGACGTACTAATATTCAAAGATAAATGATTAATTTTGTGATACGGTATTCGAAGTTTTGTATACAGTAATTTTCGAGGAACAAAAAATAATACTAATTTTGATTATTAATTATGTTAGAAAAACATAGCTCTTAGACATTCCAACTATTCTGCAAAGATTCTGAAATTCCACAGCCATTTCTTTTTTACCTGATTTCTACTTCTCTTGATGAATAATGAAGAAGACCAGCGTCCAGCCAGCGACTTGCAAAGTTTCTACCTCATGAATAGGTAGAATATCTTGTAAATAAAAATTGGATTTGAGGAAGACTAAAGTCTATTCTATAAACCATATACAACAAATTTCTATATAAACCTTATATGCCCCCAGGGCATAACTTACAACCCTTGCATTGAGGGCTCTGAGGTGGTTATCATCCTAAAAGATCTAATTTCCAGAACTTTCAACTACGTTGAACAAAATGGGTATCTCAAAATTTTGATTGGATGTGTTTGGGAAAATGGTGGGCCTGAGAGGGGCGTTAGTCACTATTCAATCACTTTCAACTATTAAAAAAGGCACCAGCCCTTTTTAATAGTGTTTTAAATATGTTTTAGAAACATATTTTCTATCTGGAAATCAACTACGCTGAACAAAATGGATATCTCAAAATTTTGATTGGATATGTTTGGGGGAATGATGGGCGTGGGTGGGGGGCTTGTTGCCCTCCAATCACTTTCGACTATTAAAAAGGGTACTACCCCTTCGAATTTCTAATCGAATGAGCCTGTTTTGAAGTTTCTATGACAACGCCTTCTATAAAAACCTCATATGCTAGTTGCCCTCCAATCATTTTCGACTATTAAAAAGGGCACTAGCCCTTTGAATTTCCAATCGAATGAGCCTTTTTTGAAGTTTCTACGACAACGCCTTATATAAAAACCTTATATGCCCCCGGGGCATATAAGGTGTTTTTTTTCTCTCTTTGTTTTTTTCTCCATACCCGGGCACTTCGTATCGAAGGAGTTGTCGTAGAAACTTTGAAAAGGGGCTCATTAGATTGGAAATTGGAGTGGCTAGTGCCCTTTCTAAAAGTCGAAAGTGATTGGAGGGCATCTATCCCCCCCACGCCCATCATTCTCCCAAACACATCCAATCAAAATTTTTGAGATAGTCATTTTGTTCAGCGTAGTTGATTTCCAGATAGAAAATATATTTTTGAGGAGGACACTCCCCCACAACCCTCAGGGCAAGGGTTTTAAGTTAAGCCCTGGGGGCATATAAGGTTTTTATAGAAGGTGTTGTCGTAGAAACTTCAAAAAATGCTGATTCGATTGGAAATTCAAAGAGCTAGTGCCCTTTTTAATAGTCGAAAGTGATTGGAGGGCAACTAGCCCCCCACCCCACGCCCATGATTTCCCCAAACACATCCAATCAAAATTTTGAGATAGCCATTTTGTTCAGCGTAGTTGATTTCCAGATAGAAAATATGTTTTTGAGGAAGACACTCCCTCACAACCCTCAGGGCAAGGGTTTTAAGTTATGCCCCGGGGGCATATAAGGTTTTTAAAGAATGCGTTGTCGTAGAAACTTCAAAAAAAGCTCATTTAATTGGAAATTCAAAGGGCTACTGCCCTTTTTAATTATCGAAAATGATTGGAGGGCAACTAGGCCCCCCCCCCACACCCATGGTTACCCCAATCACATCCAATAAAAGTTTTGAGATTGCCATTTTGTTCAGCGTAGTTGATTTCCGGATAAAAAACATATTTTTGAGGAGCACACTCCCCCACAACCCTCAGGGCAAGGATTATAAGTTATGCCCTGGGTTTATATAAGGTTTTTATTGAAATCTTTGTCGTAGAAACTTGAAAAGGGGCTCATTCGATTGGAAATTCAAAAAGCTAGTGCCATTTTTAGTAGTCGAAAGTTATTTGAGGTCAACTAACCCCCCTCTCACGCACATCTTTTCTCCAAACACATCCAATCAATATTTTAGATAGCCATTTTATTCAACGTAGTTGAAAGTTTTGGAAATTAGGTCTTTAAGGATGACAACCCCTCTCCCCCACAGCCCACAGGGCAAGGGTTGTAAGTTGTGTCCTGGGGGCATATAAGGTTTTTATTGAAAGCGTAGGAGCTTCAAAAGGGCTCATCCAAATGGAAATTGAAAGGGTTTGTGCCTTCTTTAATAGTTGAAAGTGATTAGAGAGCAACTAACGCCCCTCTCATGCCCACCATTTTCCCAAACACATCCATATAGTGTTTGGGCATATAGTTTATATAGAAAGTTGCTAGAGAAATTTCAAATAGGGCTCATTTGATTGGAAATGCCCTTTTTAATAGTAGAAAGTGAGTGGAGAGTAATTACGCCCACCATTTCCCCAAAAATATTCAATCAAAGTTTAGAGATAGTAATTTTGTCAAAGTTTAGAGATAGAGATAGTAACATAGTTGAAAGTTCTGGAAATTATGTATTTAAGGATGACAACCCCCCCCCCAGAACCCGAAGGGCAAAGGTTGTAAGTCCTGCCCTGGGGGCATATAAGGTTTTTATAGATAGAGTTGTCGTAAAACTTCAAAAGGGGCTCATTCAATTCGAAATTGAGAGGGCTAGTGCCCTATGTAATAGTCGAAAGTAATTGGAGGGTAACTTACCCCCTCTTACGCCAACCATTATTCCAAACACATCCAATAAAAATTTTCAGAAGGCCATTTTGTTCAACGTAGTAGAAAGTTCAGGAAATTAGGTCTTTGAGAATGACACTCCCCTCCCCCCAGTACTCAGGGCAAGGGTTGTAAGTTATGCCCTTGGGGCACATAAGATTTTTATTGAAAGTTTTGTCGTAGAAACTTCAAAAGGGCTCATTTGATTGGAAATTGAAAGGAGTAGGGCCATTTTTAATAGTTGAAAGTGATTGGAGAGCGACTACCACCCCTCTCACGCGCCCACCATTTCTCCAAACACATCCAATCAAAATTTTGAGATAGCCATTTTGTTTAACGCAGTTGAAAGTTCTGGAAATTTGGTCTTAGAGGATGACAACCACCCTAACAGACCTTAAGATAAGGGTTGTAATTTATGCCCTGGGGGCATTTAAGGTGCTTATAGAAAGCGTTGTCGTATCCAAAAGGGCTCATTCGATTGGAAATCGAAAGACCTAGTGCCCTTTTAAATAGTCGAAAGTGATTGGAGGGCTTGACATTTTTTATAGTAATGATCGATATGGGTATAATGTATTATTTTTGTTGCTGTTGTTGTTTAGACCAGGGCACTTCGTATCAAAGGAGTTGTCGTGAGAACTTCGAAAAGGGCTTATTCAATTGAAAAAAGAAAGGGCTGATGCCCTTTTTAATAGTCAAAATTGATTGGAGGGCAACTAAACTTTCCACTCCCACTTTCCACTCCCACCCTCCCATTTGCCCATTATGTTTAAAAACTAAATGTTGCCTTAAGATTAAATCAGAATGCACTGCGATAATGCTAATTCCAATAAGGCATCTCAGCAGTATCCCTAGAACGACTGGGGTATTATGTTCAAACTTTCGGGGCTACTTCTGCTCTTAAAATTTAACCAAATCAAAATATCATAAGTGTATTCAAGCTATCAATGAAAGTAAACAGATTTTTTTTGCGAATGGTATCAAGGTTTCCATTTCAGGTCAACTAGAGGAGGTATGAAACTAAATTAAACAGTACCATTTGCGTCCAGATTTTTAAAAGGGTGTATATTGTTAAAAATTGCTGAAAATTTGTCTCCAGCCTACAGATAGCAGGCCAATCTATAAAGTCTTAAAAAACGAAAAGATTTAAAGTATTATTTTCTTTTTTCCTTAAAAGACTATATCAATATAAAACGAACTGAAATTAATTAAAAAAAAAAACTTTTTCCAAAAAATAAGTTGTTCAAAGAAAAGTAAAGAACTCCATTTAACAAAAAATGAGTAAAAATAAAATCGAATAATCTAGCAAGTGTGAAACTACCACAAACCAGCATCGATAAATAAATGAAACCCAAAACAAACAGAAATTACAATATTTAACCAAGTCAAACTCAAAACGAGCAGAAATTAACATAAGTTGGGCGCAAAAAACCCCTATGCCTTCCAAAGCCCAGAACAAAATTTTCACTTTTCTGAAAAATACAAATGAATGTGCATTGTCAGTTTAATATACATATACTGAATTTAGTAATTAAAATGTTAATATTATTTGATTTATTGAAGTTATAAAAGTAAAAACACTGATATTTTTTCAGTAAAGTGCAACTGTTGCACCCATAACTGTTGCACCAGTTTTCCATAAACTCCTTGATTTTCTTATTAATGACCAGATTCCTGATACTTGTAGCCCACTAGATTTTCAGTTAGGTTTTAAAAAGGTTGTTAACCGTGAACATGTGCATTGCCTTATTGCAAATATTCTCCTTAATTCTTATGAATCGGATAAAACATTTTATTTTGCAGGAAATGATGATCGATGAGTGCTTGGCTTGGGGTATTCACGCATAAATTCGATACTTAATGTTTTTAGAAAGATGTATAGGAATCTGTAAGTAAAATTTAAGATACCGTGAGGTCCAGGTTTAAAAGTGTCTACCTTTCTAAGTGATTCCTCTACGTAACGGTATACTGCAAGGAGCAATTATATCACCCCACCACATAATAACAGAAATATTGACCACAATAGTCATCTTTAAAATGCATAAGCATCTCGCTCTTAAATTATGCTACGGAATCTTAAATTATTAGCAAAATATTAGCAGGTATGTGTCGCAGATTGAAGATGATTCTAGTATTTTGAGCATGGAATAATGAGCCGGTTTGTATAGCTTCAGCCAATCGAAAAGTAATATTATAGTATTTAGCTGTAAAGCTAGAGATCCATGTTCGGTTACCGCTGTTTTTTTTTTTTATACAGAGGTTGTTTCTTATGAACAGCTTACATATCTTGGCTTACCGATTTCGTCTGATGACATTTCTACGCGGAGATTACTGATCTTGTATTTCTCTTAGGAAATTCACAAAGAGTAAGGTAATCTGGTTTATAGTACAATCATCTTGTCCTTGTAAGCCTTTGTTGCGCCTGTAATGCAACATGTTCTGACTGTTTCTCCTTTTGGATTATGCTGATTGAAAAGGAAAAACGCACAACCCGATCAACCTTCTTCGAGTATGAAAAAACGTTTTGAATCTCCCTTATGGGATGAAAGAACACGCGTGTCTAAGTAAAATATAAAATAGTGGACCCTTTTGTAGTGGTTAGCAAGAGAACTAGCAGATTCAAGTTCACATTAGATCCATCCCACTATATGTGTCGCGCCGTAGTACTCTACTATTGACACACTAAGTTTGATGTTCTGTGTTGTTCGAAGTATCTATTTTCTTTTGTTTCTAGCGTTGTATGTTTGCTTTGATTTCTTTCTTTTTATATCTCCATGCTCCATGTTTGTAAATCTATTCATTTGATCATGGGCAATAAAAATCATTCATCGATTTATTCAAAATTCAAATGCTGTAGTTTTCATTTCGATACGACGCCTCTGTTGTAGGGTTTTAGCCTGTTTTTTTTTTTTTTTTTTAATTCTCATAGATTTGTTTTTTGCAACGAACTTTAATCATTAAGAATAATCGGGAAAATACTTACTATTCCTGAATCAGGTTCAAATAGTGATTCTTCCTTGCTTGACAGTTTTTTTTTTTTTTTTTAATTGCGTTTTTAAATTTATGCCTACTATGTCCTAGGTTTTTTTGGTCGCCCCAGAAACCCTAGGTCATTCTTTGGGCAGCCATGATTCACGTATATCCATTAGGTTACAAGACTTCCCATAATTAAAAGGATGTGCAAGGCGTTCTTCAACAGCTTTGTCGGGCCTAAAAAGTATATTTGGCTATGTGATGGTGGTTCAAAATAACCTGCAAGGGTTTGTGGTGGATGTGCCACAAAATTGATTATGTGATAAATTTGTCCAGCTTCGTTGAACCTTAAAATATCACGACTATTGATGGTTATATCATCGTTTACTTTGAATGAAGCCAAAGAAAAATATCAGTTCAAATTTCAAATTTTTGTTTTGAGGAACTTGCTAGAGATTAAGCTGTCGCTTATCTTTTAACCACATATTGCTTTGTTCTTCAATTTTGTTTTTGACTCGGTGTAATTGTTTTTTTTTAACCTCAAGTTTTCTAACCACACATTTCTTTGTTCTTTGTTTTGATTATCTTTACTTCAGAAACTTTTTCAATGTCCTTTATCTTAGCTGCTCAGATTGGTCTTGTCACTTTTAACGATCTAGGCTGTTCATTTTTACCATTGAATTTACATTTCTCGGGTCTTCCTCTTGATATTTTCTCATTTGATGGTTTATTTTGTTCATTTTGAGCAATTGCTACGTTTATTCATTTCATTTAGGTATTATGAAACTGCTTAGAACATCTTCTTTGCTCTTCAATTTCATACTGGATTATCTATGATATTCTTTGACACATATTTTGTAACCACATGCTTCTTTGTTCTCCACTTTGGTTTTGGACTTGTTGCAATTTTCGCTGCTGCTTATTTTTTAACCGCATATTTCTTTGTTCCTCACTTTCATTTTGACTCGTTATGATTTTCGTTTTCACAAGTATTCTGACCACATATCTCTTTTCTTCAATTTGGCTTATCACTACATCACACATTTTCTCAATACCTTTTACTTTAGCTGCTCGGATTGATCTTATCACATTTAATGGTCCAGGTTACTCCTTTTACCATTTAATTTAGATTTCTCAGGTCGTCCTCTTCACCTTGTCTCATTTGATGATCCGGTTTGTTTGTTTTAATCTTTTCTTAACTTACGCCTTTGCCCTTTAGGTATTATGAAACTGCTGGAAACCCCTTTTGCAAAAAAAATACTAATTACACTGGGCATTTTAAACTTAATTATATTTTCTTTCGTAATTTTGCCCGCATCACAGACACAAGAACGGTACAACCACTACTGAGGCAAACATGACGTAAGTATGTTCTTCATCGGTGTTCATAATTATCACGTCACTCACAGGTTTGTTTCTCCCAAATTAAGACTCTTAACAAGTTTTTCCAAAGTCGTGACCTATATAGATTGTTTTTGTAGGCCAGAAAATCTGAGGATGCCAATTTTCAAAAAAAAAATACGGAGCCCTTTTCAAAGAAAAAATACATAAATAAATACTTGTATATATATATATATATATATATATATATATATATATATTATATATATATATATATATATATATATATATATATATATATATATATATATATATATATATATATATATATATATATATATATATATATATATATATATATCTATATATATATATATATATATATATATATATATATATATATATATATATATATATATATATATATATATATATATATATATATATATAATATATATATATATATATATATATATATATATATATATATATATATATATATATATATATATATATATATATATATATATATATATATATATATATATATATATATATATATATATATATATATATATATATATATATATATATATATATATATATATATATATATATATATATATATATATATATATATACAATATTCTGCTGTTATGAGGCGTATACGTCAAAAGAACTATACAACAACAATTCTGTAGAAGCAGGATAATAAAAAAGGAAGACACGTCAGTGCTTTCCATGTGAAAAAGTGATTTTTCTTGTTACTCAAATAGGGGGACTCTAGATCTCTTAAATCTGCATTTCGATTATGGAAATCCTTATTTTAAAAATTTCATTTTGATCTAACACCACTTTTTTCTTAGGGGGGGAGGGCATGGGATCGCAATTCCATTGAAATCCCACCATTAAGATAAACTGAAACGATAATTGTCATTCCAAAATCAGTTTGAAATGGAAATTTGTCCTAACTTGACAGTTTCTTAGACAAGTTTTTATATTTTTGGCTGTTATGGGCTAGGATTCATTGTTAACAAAGCTGCCCCTAAAGTGAAAATCTTTATGCAAGGATGTTCAAAACAAACACAATGTGTGTAAACGAAATGACTTGTCCATTTTATATTGGTTTCTCGTGGCTTTGACTTGACAATGGTTTGCACAAGGGTAAAGTCAGTAAAAATATTACCCTATTTTTCACTGGTGGACTGCTTTAGTAAACTTCTGTTTTTACATTTTGCCAAGTCCCTGACGTTACGAAACGACAATGTAAGACCACCTGTAGAATTTATTCGCAATGAAATTCCATCATAAGATAAACTGAAATGATAATTGCCATTCCTAAATCAGTTTGAAATAGAAATTCGTCCTAACTTGAAAGTTTTTTTAAGCAATATCTTTTAATTTTTGGGTATTATAGGCTAGGAATCGTTGTTCATAAAGGTGCCCCTAAACTGAAAATCATGATACGGGATGTTTAAAACAAACACAATGTGTGTAAACGAAATGACCTGTGGATTTTATATTGGTTATTCATGGCTTTGCATCTTTACAATGGTTTGCACAAGGGTAAAGTCTGTAAGAATATTAACCTATTTTGCACTGGTGGACTACTTTAGTGAACTTCTGTTTGTACATTTTGCCAAGTCCCTGACGTTTACGTCAACGACAATATAAAACCACCTGTAGAATTTAATATTTGGCTTGTACTTTCAAGTTTCCATAAAAGACGGTGCGTAATTTCCGACTCATTAACATACTTGACAACGCTAAATTGGAGAAAGAAAGCGAAGTTTTAAAAAACTAGAACATTAGAAAGCTGTTTGGGCTTTGGCCTAGTTTCGCTAAAAGCAGTGTAATCCTGATTTTTGGTAAGTTTTTTTGGCTGACTAGTGCTTAATGCTTTTATTTAGAGGTTATTATTCTTAAAAGTATTTCATTTTAGAAATTCCTCCCCCCCCCCCTTAATAATTTTTCCATAGGCTAGTAAAATTGCACAATAGCCTAATGGATCTCCAGAAGAACAGCTGCCAAACACTTAATCAAGAAGCGCTTCATCTCTTAATAGCCTTCTCAAAGTTCTGAGGTGCCTGGATCCTATGGGAAGGGAAAGAGCTAGAAGTCTATCAGATATAGGCCTAGGCTAAATGAAAGTTCAAATAGGCATACAAATTCTTTGGTAAATATTTACCAAATCATATCATTGAGTTATGACTAAAGTGAATATACCACTTGATGCCTTTTTTGTGCTCTTTACAAATATAATAATCATTTTTGTTGGAAATGAATTTTAGCCCCCACCCCTATATATAGCCTACCAATTCAGGGTATATATTTGCACATTAGGGGGGAGGGGGGGTGAGGGGAAAGCTTAAACTTACCTCTCATTTACATCAGAAATAAAATTGCCCCCACACCCCCCTAATGTGCAAATATATACCCTAAATTGATATATATAAGGGTGGGGAGGGGGTAAAATTCATATCCAAAATAAATGATTATCATATTTGGAAAGAGCATAAAAAAAGGTATCAAGTGGTATGTTTACTTTATTTGTAAGTCAATAATATGAATAATGAAAAATTTACCCTAATGCCATCATGTGTCTATCATTACTGGCATCAAATATTATCTTTGATGGATACTTCTGAAGAGTAAAAGTATACACTTTTATTTGAAGCTTATAAAGCTGCATCAACACTATTGCATGGCTGTGCTGATGCAGAGAGGGTTTTTCACTCACAGGAATACTTCTTCTGTCAGACAGAGCCTCCATGTCAGAAAGAGTTCTGAATGCAAAGCTGTGTGTGATTGAAGGATTAAACACTTATGGAGGCAAACCTAAAAAGTTTCTTATTTCCAAAGAATTGTTGACTTTGGCTAGGCTGGCATGGTCCAAATACCAAGACTATTTAGAGAGAAGGTAAAAGAACAAGCTGCTGAACAAAGCCTCCAAGAGAGAGAAAAGGAACTGAACCTAGTTGATATATCTAGCTATAAAAAAGAGCTAGATAGACTTAAGGAATCATTATAAGAAAAGCAGACCTCTGAAAAACAAAAATGAGCAATTGTTGATGCTCTCTTTCAGAAGAGACCACCAATTGCTTATGGAGAGCAGTGACCTCAAAGGATTACATTGACATCTTCTTGCCAAATTCCCAACTAGATAATGCCAGGAAAACATAAGAAGACAAAAAAAAAAAAAAAAAAAAAAAAAAAAAAAAAAAAAAAAACAGATGAAAAGAGCAGGGTGAAAAAGACATACAAAAGAAGAATTCAGACCTCATTAGCAAGTTCACCAATCTCTCAAAAAAGTTGAAGAAGTAAATGGGTTAGCTTGCAAGCTGAAGTCTGGATTTTTTTTTACTTGTTTCTAGTCTTGAAGTTGCTTTCTTTTTTTTTTTTTTTTTAAATACACATCACTGAAAATAAAAATATAGAGAAACATAGATGACTGACCTGTCTCATGGGAAAATGAGTTCCTTCCAAGGCTTGTGAATATGATGATTTGGTACTTGTTCATTATACAGACACTTCTAAAAAGTCAAGTTTGGTTAATGCTAATGAAATAAAATAAAATAGGATGAATATATAATATTTTATAAATAAATTTGGGCTATATATTTGCACATTAGGGAGGGGGGGGGGGGGGTAAAGCATAGCATATACTAAATACGTAACCTAACTTAACCTAATCTAGGTACCTTTTCCCCCCTTAAACCCTGAAAACAATTGTTTAAATATTGTAACTCATTGAGAAACCATGGCTTTGCAGCAGTCATTTATGTATAGCAGTCTCTTGAGAATAGCCTGTTTGACAGGTTTTTTGTGACTGGTTTCCTTGTACAAAATATATAAAAGTGTCTGTATAATGTACCAGTACTGATGATTCTTTAGGTCATTTGGTCACCATTTCTGATTTGTAAGCAAAGGAATATATTTGTCATGAATGGAATCAAAATCTCTTCCTGCTTTGGTCTCTATTGGTCCTTTTTTCAACCCTAAAAGTCCCTTGACAGTTTCTCAAGTTCCTTTTCTATTGAGCAGAAATCATTCCAAGCCCTGCATTAGGAGAATATGATATATATACTAGGATGCAGTACTTACTTAGTCAATCTGCATTTCTACCATCTAGAATAGTTAGTTTGATGTTCAACCATCCAGACTAATAATTTTGGTATGTTATAATTTTTTAGTAAACCTACCCCAAAGTTTGGGAATACCCCCCCCCCCCCAAAAAAAAAAAAATATTTTGCCTTTAGATTCCCTTTGTTTATTTATTTTTTTTTTTTAGTTCAGTGGAATGTAGTGCTTGTGGTAAAAATGAAAGCCAGATTATCTGGTCATGTTCTGTGACCATCTTGTGGCAAAATATTCAGAGGAAAAAAAAAAACTAGATTTTGTTGATGGGTGTCATCTGGTATATAATGTAACAGGAAAAATGGTATACACTATGACATGTCAAAACACACTATGTTCATGCAAGTTTTTAGAAGGGCATTTCAACAATATCTGGGGAACAGCTGAAAGCATTAATTTGAACCTTTCAGGGCTACTAAAACTACTACTTTCAAACTACTGTGGCTATTTCAAACTGTGACTGCTTTTGACTGTTTGCATTTGTGACTAAATACAACTGCAAATGTTTGTGACTATGGCTATGCATACTCAAAATACTCTATGCATTCAAGTTTTCAAAAGGGCATATCAACAATATCTGAGGAATAGGTAAGAGCATACAATTGAACCTTTCAGGGTACTAAAACTCAGCAATGCTCAACTGTTTGGACACATGTATTTGAAATACATGCTTAAATACTTTCATTTATTTAAAACATATTTAACAACATTATTTTGTGTGTATTTCAAATGTGTATTTAAATACTTTTTTTCCAGTATTTAAAATGCAAAATATTTTCAGGATAAATATATTTTTGCTAAATACATTGCTCAAGGTTTTTTGTTGTCTCTAGTAGGCTAGATTCCAGTCATTGGCAAGGGCTTGATCTAAGGAATTTCAAAAGGTACTTACATATTATCCAGAATACAAAGTTTGCTTTGTTTGATCTGATTTCCTTCTTGCATTTGGTTACAATTAGCTTGTTCTTTTGTGTAATAAACTAAAATGCAGGTATACTTTTTATTCAATATTTAATATATAGAGATGGGTAGGTTAGGTATTTAATGTCAGTCATTCTGGGTGGCCTTCTTTTTATAACTCCTTATTGTAGTTTCAACAATTTTGTTACTAAAGTTTTATATTTATATATATATAAGTGTTATCATATTTTAGTATATTTCATTATGATTAACCTAACTTCACTTCTTGAGTGTGTTCTGGATAGGCTAATATGTAAGTACCTTTCAAAATTTGACAAAATTCAAAGAAAATAGGAAGTGTGGTTTTGGCAAGTTTTCTTGATGGGAAGTTTTTATTAAAGTAAAAAACTTTATGAAGGACATGTCACAGCTGCCAAAACAGATGGATCTGTGGGAGCCTTCAATCTACTGACAATTATCTCTTGCACATGAAGTTAGGCCTATGTAGGGTAAGTGAGTTAATACCTGAAAAGACAGCAATCTTATAATTCATTCCCTTGGAACTATTGACAAAGTCAGACTAGTTCAAAGTAAATATGAAGATTAGTACCTTCTGGTAAAAACAAGTTGTTTTTTACTGTATATTATTCAGTCATTTGGGTTGTAAAGTTGCACAGATACCCTCCAGTGGAGGCAGGTATAAATATATTGCTTGCTACTGTGCATTTTTTGTTCTGTTGGTAGGGGTTCTGTACCCTACACAACAGGGAAGCTATACTGCATCTTTACTCTAATTCAATGGTTCTTTGGAAGAACTTTAATTGAATAGTTTTTGTAACTTAAATTTCAAAGAAAGGTATTTTTAATAAAGTATTTTTCCCTTTTGTCTTATATTTTTTACTCACCAAGCATTGCAGAAATAAAACTTTTGAATGAAATTGGTTTGATTTCACAGATTGTCATATTTTCAAGCATAAGTAAGCTAATAGTGCATCAATCATATTTACTTTCAAGAAAAATGAGATGAAAAGCTGGGAGTATAGATTTGTACTTCCATCCTGTTCTTCTGTTTTCAGATTTTCAACAGATAAATGGAATGGAAAACTGTAGGGTGGATAGATTTTCTGGAGAAATTCTAGAAAAGGAAACAGTAAGTGCCAAATATTTTTTATGGTGGTTAAGAACAGAAAAAATGGTAAATTGTCTAGCAAAGGCTCTAAAATGGTTTTTATAGGTTTAGCTCAGAAAACACAGATTTGAAAAAAAAAACACTGATTTGTTCAAGTAATAATACTAAATGACAAGTTTGTACTTCTTTTCCTGTTTCAAGAAACTGTCACCCAACCACCACTGCTATTTTGGCGTCTCCCCTCTCCCTTTGGAAAATTTTCTGCCAGTGCACTTGCTAAGGTTATTGTACATATAATATAATACTCTGACAATATGCAAATTTAGCCCTTGTTATGCACTTCTAGAAGGATCTGCACCTGCACTGACAAGTCAAAAGCCCAGCTCACATTAAAAGAGCCAATAACTAGTGGATCACCTGTTGCCTCAGAATCAGACAAAATAGCAGCAAGGGCAAACAGAGCATCAGTGCAACCAAGCCCTACCATAAAACCAAACTGGTGGTTTGGCATTTGACAATATAAGTATTTCTAGAAGCTTGCATAAAACTGGTGACACAGTAATTGGGCAATACATGGAGCATATGTTAGCTGGCTTCTAATTTTCGAGGATGGGCATAAGTTGCCCTGTACAGGAAACATGGGTACAAAAACCGACTACAAATATGATCTGATACAATAAGGTTAACATTTTATACAAAAGACAAGTACCATTCACAAGGTGAAGTGAACACAAACTGTCAACTCTGTGCAATTTTTTCTTTTTCAGCCTAAAGGCATTTGCAGTTACATCCAAAACAGATACAGTAAAGTTTGGAAAACTTGAGTTTGATATCACAGATTCAAGTTGTTCAGTATATGGTAAGCTACACTGGGATTTGGGGCACTAAATTTGCTTGTAAAGTAAGCTTGCCAGTCATTTGGATCACTAGGTATGGACTTAGGCGTGTTTGGGCAATCTTTCATCATGTCTTTCCATAAACAAATTGGATCATTAATTATTCTCTCTGTATAGTCATTTTTCATATTTGTGTGATGCTGCTTGAGGGCTTTCTCAAATTTATGTTTTGTGTGTACATGGAGACAATTGAACACACCGGATTTAGGACAACCACTTTCCTTCCACACTGAGAACCAGAACTTAGCATCCTGACATGCCTTCACTAGCTCTTGATTCTTTGAGAACCCCAGAATTTCAGTACCTTTATGAATTTTTCTAACAGGAATAGCAGCCTTTTCTGCAGTAAGTAGTGTGTGGGTGATTTCAGCACAGAAGGCATTAACCTGTATTTTAGTTTCCTTGATATTCCTTTGCATGTTGGCTTATAGTAGACTAAATGGTACACTGATCTTCTGAAGTGTCATGTCAAGCACTGTCCAATAAAGCAGGAAGTTGGCCTTTGACCAATCTTTTATTTCATACCACTGTGAAGTAATTTTGGCCTTTGGGATACACACATTAACACATGCTTCAATTGGGATGTGGTCAGTGGAGTGACTTCCAATTAGCATGCTCACTGTGTCACTCACGTTTGGTGTGCATGGGACTTGGTCAATATTTGAGACTAAACCACTAGTATGTACAAACGTGAAATCTTTGTCTTTTGGGATTACATGATACTGACTTTCAAGGTCACTTAGGATCAGCTGGGGCCAAGGAGACGAGTTGTTGACTAGATTACAGTTGTAGTCTCCAATTATAACGCATTCCAGTTTGGACAACATAGTAATCTTGAGGCACTTTGCAAGAGCTTGCATTGCTTTTGAGAATCAGTTATCAAATTCTTTGTCACTGTAGTTTGTAGAAAGGTAGACATTGACAATCACAAGGTTCCCAACCCTTATAGCCATAAAGTTTTCAGCTGCATGAAGACTCTCGGAATCTATGGCAGAACTACATACAATCACTAGTCCACCAGAGGGCCTCCCGTGTTGATGAGACTTTGCTGGTACAAAATAAAATGTATGATTGTCTGAGAACTTGAGTAGGCTGAGGCTATCATTTGTCAGCAATTGTTCTTGGATGCACAGAATATCACTATGCTGACATAGTTCTTCAATTACAGGGATTCTGTGAGACACACCTCCATTCATATTCTAAGACAGAATCCTTGTATTCTGTTCAGTTATTGCAGCATTTTGCTTTCCAATTTGTTTTGTCAGCTCAGGGCATTGGAATGACTATCATGTATGTTTTGTTGACTTACATGCTGCACATCCAATTGGTTTCGTGCATGGGGTACTAGCATTCGACGTATGGCCTTGGACACTGCAACGTGGACAAATGGGGGGGGGGGCAGAGCACGCTGCTGAAACATGACCAAAATTTCAGGCAATTATAGCTTTGTTTTGGGAGGTACACAAATTCTTCAATCGGAAAACGTTCAAAATCTTTGTTTGGTGGGCTTTTCATAGCCAGATCTAGCTGATAAACGGGAGGAAAAATATAACTTATAGGTTTGACTAGCACCACACTGTTTCTGCCCTTTCGCAACCTGAAACGCAGGCTTTCACTGTGTTGGCATCATATGTGGTAGGAATGCTTTTGATCACGCCTATGAAAACTGGGGATTTCACCTTAGCTTCTACAGTTTGTGATTTCTAGTTTATAAAATAAGCAAAGCTGTCTGCCTTGTCCTTTGTTTTAACGAAAAGCCGCCATTCAGATTGGTTTTATTTTCAATTCAACATCATCAACCTATAGGTCTTCTCTGCACAGGCCGATAAGAATTGTTTTTGTTCTTCTGATGTGCTAGTGGGGAGCAGGTTCTTCAGAACTATGAAATAGGGTAGTGGAGAATGTCTATCTGGGGCAGGATTTGGTTGGCTTCTGTCACTTACAGAATGGCTGGGCGGCCATGAGAGGGGGAACTTGGTTGTAATGCTTGAGAATACCTAAGAACTACCATTGCATTTCATTCACCTAAAATATAACACATGCGCCTACTTTTTCTCCACTGGCTGGTTCTTCTTGGGGATTAAGACTTTTTCACAAAATAAGTTTTTCAATGAAAAGTAAAGAAACTCCCATTAAACAAAAAATGAGCAAAAATAAAATCAAATAATCTACCAAGCGTGAAACTACCACAAATCAGCATCAATACATAAATGAAACCCAAAACGAACAGAAATTACAATAAGTAACCGAGTCAAACTCAAAACGAGCAGAAATTAACCTAAGTTGGGCTCAAAACCCCTATGCCTTCCCAAGGCCAGAACATAATTTGCACTTTACTGAAAAAAATATAAATATTTTTACTTTTATAACTTTAATAAATCAAATAATTTTAACATTTTGATTACTAAATATCAGTATATGTATATTAAACTGACAATGCACATTTATTTGTATTTTTTCAGTAAAGTGCAAATTATGTTCTGGCCTTGGGAAGGCATAGGGATTTCCCGCACAAAGATATAATTTCCTGAACTTTAAAACTGCGTGGAACAAAATGGCTATCTCAAAATTTTGATTGGATGTGTTTGGGGAAATGGTGGGCGTGGAAGGGGTGTTAGTTGCCTTCCAGTTACTTTCGACTATTAAAAAGGGCACTAGCCATTTGAATTTCTAATCGAATGAGCCCTTTTTGAAGTTTCTATGACAACGCGTTCTATAAAAACCTTATATGTGTCCAGGGTATAACTTAAAACCCTTGCCCTGAGGGCTGTGAGGGGAATGTCCTCCTCAAAAACATAATTTCTTTCTGGAAATCAACTACGCTGAACAAAATGGCTATCTCAAATTTTGATTGGATGTGTTTCGGGAAATGGTGGGGCTGGAAGGGGTGTTAGTTGCCTTCCAATCACTTTTGACTATTAAAAAGGGCACAAGCCACTCCAATTTCCAATTGAATGAGCCCTTTTCAAAGTTTCTACAACAACTTCTTCGATACGAAGTGCCCTGCTCTAAAGGAAAAAAAAAAAAAAATACTACATTGTGCCAACATTGTTCTTATATGCCCTCAGGGCATAACTTAAAAACCTTGCCCCGAGGGTTGTGGGGGAGTGTCCTCCTCAAAAACATATTTTCTATCTGGAAATCAATTATGCTGAACAAAATGGCTATCTCAAAATTTTAATTGGATGTGTTTGGGGGAATGATGGGCGTGGGGGGGCTTGTTGCCCTCCAATAACTTTCAACTATTAAAAAAGGCACTAGCCCTTTGAATTTCCAATCGAATGAGCCTTTTTAGAAGTTTCTGCAACAACGCCTTCTATAAAAACCTTATATGCCCCCAGGGCGAAACTTACAACCCTTGCCCTGAAGGCTCTGGGGGAGTGTCCTCCTCAAAAATATAATTTCTATCTGGAAATCAACTACGCTGAACAAAATGGCTATGTCAAATTTTTGATTGGATGTGTTTCGGGAAATGGTGGGCACGGAAGGGGTGTTATTTGCCTTCCAATCACTTTCGACTATTAAAAAGGGCACAAGCCACTCCAATTTCCAATTGAATGAGCCCTTTTCGAAGTTTCTACGACAACTTCTTCAATACGAAGTGCCCTGCTCTAAAGGAAAAATAATAAATAGTACATTTTGCCAACATTGTTCTTATATGCCCTCAGGCCATAACTTAAAACCCTTACCCCGATGGTTGTGGGGGAGTGTCCTCCTCAAAAACATATTTTCTATCTGGAAATCAAACTACGCTGAACAAAATGGCTATCTCAAAATTTTGATTGGATGTGTTTGGGGGAATGATGGTCTTGGGGGGGGGAGGCTAGTTGCCCTCCAATCACTTTCGACTATTAAAAAGGGCACAAGCCAGTCCAATTTCCAATTGAATGTGCCCTTTTCGAAGTTTCTACGACAACTTCTTTCATACGAAGTGCCCTGCTCTAAAGGAAAAAAAAATAATAAATAGTACATTGTGCCAACATCTTTCTTATATGCCCTCAGGGCATAACTTAAAACCCTTGCCCCAAGGGTTGTGGGGGAGTTTCCTCCTCAAAAATATATTTTCTATCTGGAAATCAACTACTCTGAACAAAATTGCAATCTCAAAATTTTGATCGGATGGGTTTGGGGGAATGATGGGCGTGGGGAGGGGGGCTAGTTGCCCTCCAATCACTTTCGACTATTAAAAAGGGCACTAGCCACTCCAATTTCCAATCGAATGAGCCCTTTTCGAAGTTTTTACGACAACTCCTTTGATACAAAGTGCCCGGGTATGAAAAAAAATATAATAGTGTGTCAACATCGTTCTTTACTTAGC
Organism: Artemia sinica; assembly: GCA_027921565.1. Taxonomy (NCBI): domain Eukaryota; kingdom Metazoa; phylum Arthropoda; class Branchiopoda; order Anostraca; family Artemiidae; genus Artemia; species Artemia sinica. Next base: position 82,636,168 of record CM051256.1, read on the forward strand.
AGCGTTTTATTGCGCTGCCTATGATCAAATATAACGAACTTGGGGAGTTTTTATCCTTTCCTAATGCATCATCCAAACAGCTTAGCAATATCCCCTAAATTATCCTTATCTTGCACACTTTTTGTAAATCGATCATCAGTTTTTGCCTCCTTAGTTAACAGTTCTTTTGTCTTTGAAATTGAGTCTCTATAAAAAAAAATTCCAAAGCTCGTTTTAAAAACACTTCCTCTTTATTCCGATAGCCATTGATCGCTATATATAATTCAACATTGAATTTAACATTAAGTCTTTCCCATGCTTGAAACTGGTTTTACACTTTTTGCTGGCATTTAGCTGCTGGCATTGAATGCCAGCAGCTAACAGGTATCTCACTTAATCAGAAAGAAGGTTGAATAGCCATACAGAGATTACCGGGAACAAGGGAAGTGCTGAGATCTGCTCACCTGTCCCCTGCAATTTAAGGCTAATTAAAACCGGCAGGTACCTATACAGCGCTTCTCCCGGCAGGTTCTCTCCCCTTTCCTGCTTGCTCCCAAGCGATCCACGCGCAGTACTGTCAACACACCTTAAGAAAAGGTTGAAATTTGCTCCAAATTGACTGGATTCTAGCAATTTGGCTAATTTTTACAAGATTCGCTGGAAAAAATCTTCTATTGGCAACCTCCAATCAGCAACAACGAGCTAAAATAATTGTTTCCAGGGGAATTCATAGCAGTCAAATAACCAAACAAATGATAAACCCGATTATAAATAAAAATCTTCAAATAAGTGTCCTGGGAAATCACTCACAATAAAAACAAGGTTTTATCCAAAAATGAGTTCTTTATACCATACACTAGATTAAGACTGTTTGGAATGCAAACAACAAGAGCTACCTTAGTGTCACAGCTCACTGGCTCTAAGCATACGTTTTAAGAGGTTCTGCAACTATAGCATCCCATAGATTTATTGGGCCTCATGATTACACTACTTATGCGTTTCAGCTGAATACTGTAAACAAAGAGTACAAGTAGTCTACAATTTCTAGACTCCGTACTCAATTCTTCTCAACATATTGTCAATAATTGGAACAAACTATCAGATGCAACGCTATAGCATTGCCTATAGTTAAGACCATACGGCTTCAATGTTGTATTATTATTATTGTTATTTTTTTTTCCCCAGAGGTACTTCATATGGAAGGGATCGTCGTAGAAACTTCAAAGGGGGCTCATTCGATTGGAAATTGAGAGTTCTAGTGCCCGTTTTTTTTAAGGGTCAAAAGTGATTGGAAGGCAACTAACATCCCTTCCACGCACACCAGTTCCCCAAACACATTCAATAAAAATTTGGAGATAGCCATTTTGTTCTACGTAGTTGATTTCCAGATAGAAATTATGTTTTGGAGGAAGACACTCCCCCACAGCCCTCAGGACACGGGTTGTAAGTTGTGTCCTGGGGGCATATAAGGTTTTTATAGAAAGCGTTGTTGTAGAAATTTCAAAAAGGACTCATTCGATTGGAAATTCAAAGGGCTAGTGCCCTTTTTAATAGTCGAAAGTGATTGAAAGGTAACTAACCCCCCTCTCACACCCGCCTTTTCCCAGAACACATCCATTCAAAATTTGGAGATAGCCATTTTGTTCAACGTAGTTGAAAATTCCAGAAAATTAGGTCTTTGAGGATAAGTTATGCCCTGGGGGCATATAAGGTTTTTATACAAAGCGTTGTCGTAAAAACTTCAGGAAGGGCTCATTTGATTCGAAATTTAAATGGCTAGTTCCCTTTTTAATAGTCGAAAGTGATTGGAAGGCAGCTAACACCCCTTCCACGCCTGCCATTTCCCCAAACACATCCAATCAAAATTTTGATATAGCCATTTTTGTTCAACTTAGTTGAAAGTGCTGGAAGTTATATCTTTGAGCAGGACACTCCCCCCACAGTCTTCAGGGCAAGGGTTATAAGTTATGCCCTGGGGGCATTTATGGTTCTTATGGAAGCAATGCTCATATAAACTTCAGAGAGGGCTCATTTGATTGGAAATTAGAAGTTCTAGTTCACTTTTTAAGCGTCAAAAGATATCGGAAGGTAACCAGATTCCCCCCCCCCCCCCCCCCCACAAACCCTTTTTCTGAAATACATCCAATAAAAATTTTGAGATAGCTATTTTGTTAAAAAATAGTTCAAAGATCATATAACGAAAATTCCGGTGTCGACACAACCCCCCAGGGCCTGGGGGCAGGCGTTGTAAGTTATGCCCTGAGGGCATATCTGGGTCTTATGGAAGGGATGCTCGTATAAACTTCAAAGAGGGCTCATTTGATTGGAAATTGAAAGTTCTAGTTCAGTTTTTAAGAGTCAAGAGAGATTGGAGAGCACCTAGCCCCCCCCCCCCTCTCCTCTACGCCCTTTTTTTTTTTTTTTCCTCAAACCCCATCTGATAAGAACTTTGAGATAGCCTTTTTTAAAATAGTTCTAAGACGATATGACGAAAACAAAGGGTTCGACACAGGCCCCCAGGGCCCGAGGGCAGGCGTTATAAGTTATGCCCTGGGGGAATATGTTCTTCTTATTGAAAAGATGCTCGTATAACACTTCAGAGAGGGCTCATTTGATTGGAAATTGAAAGTTCTAGTTCAGTTTTTGAGAGTCAAAATTGGAAGGCAACTAGCCCCCCCCCCCCCCCCCCCCTCCAAACATCCACTTTTTTTTTCCCAAATGCGTGTGCTAAAAATTTTGAGATAGCCATTAATTTAAAACTTGCTCAAAAGTCAAATAACAAAAACTCAGGTGTTTGACAAAACCCCCCAGGGCTTGGGGGCAGGCGTTGTAAGTTATGCCCTGGGGCATATACGGTTCTTATGAAAGGGATGCTCGTATAAACTTCAGAGGGCTCATTTGATTGGAAATTGAAAGTTCGAGCTCACTTTTTAATAGTAAAAAGAGATCCGAGGGCAGCTAGCCCCCCCCCCACCACACGCCTTCTTTTTCGAAAACCATCTGATGACAATTTTGAGATAGAAATTTTGTTAAAAATAGTTCCAAGGTCGGATAAGAAAAACTCCGGTGTCAATACAACCCTCCAGGGCCCAGGGGAAGGCATTCTAAATTATGCCCTAAGGGCATGTATGGTTCTTATGAAAGGGATGCTCGTATAAACTTCATAGAGTCTCATTTGATTGGAAATTGAAAGTTCTAGTTCACTTTTTAAAGTCAAGAAACTTAAGGGCAACTAGCCCCCCCATGCCCTTTTTCCCCCAAACCCATCCGCTATAAATTTGAGATAGCCAGTTTTTTGGAAATTGTTCAAAAATTAGATAACAAAAACTCCCCCCAGGGCTCGGGGGATAGGCGTTGTAAGTGTTGTCCTGGGGGCGTATATGGTTCTTATGAAAGAGATGCTTGTATAAACCCCCCCCCCCCCCCCACACACACACACCCTTTTTTCCCCAAGCCCATCCGATAAAATTTTATAATAGCTATTTCATTAAAAATAGTTCAAAGGTCAGATAAGAAAAATTCCTGAGTCGACGCAATCCCCCAGGGCCCGGAGGCAGGCGTTATGAGTAATGCTCTAGGGGCATATATAATCCTTATGGAAGGGAAATGGGGTATTTTCCGGGGGATAAACGCCGGCCACCATTTAATATATAGAATTGGTTAGGTTAGGAATTTAATATAATGCGTTCTGTTCGACCTTCTTTAAATAATTCTCTGTAGTATATCCATAATTTTCTTACTAAAGTATTATATTTCCATCATATTTTGGTATTAATTAAAAAAAACTTCCCGAAAAATAAGTTTTTCAAAGAAAAGTAAAGGCCATTTTAAACTTAAGCTCAGGAGATACAAATACCTGTTAAAATTCAAACTCAAACGACCAGAAATTACTATTAAAGAATAAATGAAACCCAAAACGAACAGAAATTAAATAAACAATCATAGCAAAAAACATACAACAAGTAATAATATAAATGAATAAATAGATCTTAAAGCGAGTAGCCTAATGCTTAGATTGAATATGAAAATCAAGCTTAAAACGAAAACAAATATTTTGCTATTAAAGTATAAATGAAACTTAAAACGAACAGAAATTAAATAAACAATCAATGCGAACAAACATACAATATATATTAATGTAAATGAATAAATAAATCTTAAAACGAGTGAAACTTAAATTGAATATGCAAATCAAGTTTGAATCGAATAAAAATAACTACTAACAAGAGTTTGGGTATCGTCTCACTGCAGAAGCCTAAAACCTACTGCGTCATTGGCGCTTTACTGAAAACAATTTTTGAAATATTTTCACTTTTGTAACTTTAAGAAATCAAAAATTAATTAAGATTTTAGGGAATAAATATCAGCATATGTATATTAAATTGACAATGCACATTTTTTTTTCAGTAAACTCATTTGAATTTTTTTTCAGTAAAGTACAATTATATTCTGGCTTTTAGAAAGCATAGGGGTTTTGAACCCTACTCACGTTAATTTATGCTCGTTTTGAGTTTGACTCTAATATTTTTTTTTATTTTTGTTCGTTTTGGGTTTCATTTATCTATTGATACTGATTTGGGGTAGTTGTATGCTTGGTAGATTATATGATAGTCCGGACGCCAGGTGTTGAAAATGTGAACCATACCACGACGGAATGGGGCTGCTACGAGAATTAGCCTACCCTCCACCCCCTAAATTGACCATGCGGATTCAAAAATACCAATGGCACTTGCTTGCGGGTGGTGGAACACTCCGAAACTTGACATTTTATTATATTTTGGTGTTTCATGCAAGAAAATGCATGTTCCACAAAGTTTGAGGTGCAGTTTTCCGCTCAAATAGGAATGCCTAGAAGCCATAGAAGATTTTCATAACAAACTAACACGATTAGTTAAAAAAAATGGCAGAGTTAAAAAAATGGCAAAACTATATGAGTCTTGAACAGTCTTGGAAAGTATAAACAAAATCAAATTGAATATTAGATATATAATGATATTAATTGTTGAAAGATCCGTCAGTTCAAGATTTTTTTTCACTGTAATTTTTATTTTCATTTTCAATGCTTTAAGAACTGGAAAATAATAAATTTGTAATATACGAGTAATTCGTTTTCAGTGAAGCACCAATGACGCAGAAGGCTTTAGGTTTTTACAGTTAAAGAAGGGGGCAGTATCCAAATTTTGCTTGTAGTGAAACTATATTTGTCTTGACCAATCTTGAAAAGAACTAATAAATTAAACTGAATATTTGATGCATAATGATATTAATTGCTTAAAGCTCATCAGTTTAAAATTTTACTGTAATTTTAATATTTATTTTCAATATTAAGCACAAAAGAATACATTTGTAATATAATTCGTTTTCAGTAAAGCGCCAATGACGCAGTAGGTTTTAGGCTTCTGCAGTGAGACGATACCCAAACTCTTGTTTGTAGTTATTTTTATTCGATTCAAACTAGATTTGTATATTCAATTTAAGTTTGATTTGTTTTAAGATTTATTTATTCATTTACATTAATATATATTGTATGTTTGTTCGCATTGATTGTTTATTTAATTTCTGTTCGTTTTAAGTTTCATTTATACTTTAATAGCAAAATATTTGTTTTCGTTTTAAGCTTGATTTTCATATTCAATCTAAGCATTACTCGCTTTAAGATCTATTTATTCATTTATATTATTACTTGTTGTATGTTTTTTGCTATGATTGTTTATTTAATTTCTGTTCGTTTTGGGTTTCATTTATTCTTTAATAGTAATTTCTGGTCGTTTTGAGTTTGAATTTTAACAGGTATTTGTGTCTCCTGAGCTTAAGTTTAAAATAGCCTTTACTTTTCTTTGAAAAACTTATTTTTCGGGAAGTTTTTTTAAATAAATTTTGGTTCGTTTTTGATTGCAAAAAGTTTCAAGTTTTTATGGCATGGGGGGGGGTGCTGCTTACTGTCCGATTATTCTTGACTTTTAAAAAAACGGATCTAGAACTTTCAATTTAAATCGAATGAGGCTTTTTTCAAAGTCTATACGATTACCTCTTTGATAAAAACCTCATATATGAACAATAGACAGCTTGCATACCTTTTGGACAGCGATTGACAACAATGAATGGATTGAAAAAATAGCTCCAATAAGGGGTTTAGACCATTTCACTTGCTGACACAAAGGGATCACGACTGTTTGGAATTGACCTTAATAGGAATTTGTGTGCCAAAGCAATTTTGCATCTATCACAGAGTATGTATTTTAACCTTTAATTGGATAATTATAATAGATTTTCTATGTGTTCTTCCCATACAAAAAACCCCTTCCCATAAGTTATAAACCCCCCTTAATAAGTTATGCCCGAGGGCATAGCTTACAACGCCTACCCCTGGGCCCAGGTGGGCTGTGTGGACACCGGAGTTTTTTTGTTATCAGAAGTTTGAACTATTTTAACAAAATTTCTATCTCAAAATTCTTATCTGATGCATTTAGGGTGTGGCGGAGGGAGAGGGGCTAATTGCCCTTCAATCTCTTTTGACTCTTAAAAAGTGAACAAGAACTTTCAATTTTCAATCAAATGAGCCCTCTCTAAAGTTTATACGAGCATTTCTTCCATAAGAATAATATGAAGGATTTGGAGAATCCTTAAATTACAACCCTGGCCCTGAGGGCTGTGGGGGAGTTGTAATCCTCAAAGACCTAATTTCCAGAACTTAAAACTACGTTTAATGAAATGGCTGTCTTAAAATTTTGATTGGATGTGTTTGGGGAAAAGGTAGGCGTGAGAGGAGGGTTAGTTGCCCTCAAATCACTTTCGACTATTACAAAGGGCGCTAGTCCTCGGAATTTCCAATCGAATGAGCCTTTTTTGAAGTTTCTACGACACCGCCTTCTATAAAAACCTTATATGCCCCCAGGGCATAACTTAAAACCCTTGCCCTAAGGGTTGTGGGGATTGTCCTCCTCAAAAACATATTTTCTATCTGGAAATCAACTACGCTGAACAAAATGGCTATCTCAAAATTTTGATTGGCTGTATTTGGGGTAATGATGGGCGTGAGGGGGGGGGTTAGTTGCCCTCCAATCACTTTCGACTATTAAAAAGGGCACTAGCCCTTTGAATTTCCAATTGAATGTGCCTGTTTTGAAGTTTCTACGACAACGCCTATAAAAACCTTATATGCCCCCAGGGCTTAACTTAAAACTCTTGCCCTGAGGGTTGTGGGGGTGTGTCCTCCTAAAAATATATTTTCTATCAGGAAATCGACTACCATCGAACAAAATGGCTATCTCAAAAGTTTGATTGGATGTGTTTGGGGAAATTATGGGCGTGGGGGGGGCTAGTTGCCCTCCAATCACTTTCGACTATTAAAAAGGGCACTAGCCCTTTAATTTCCAATCGAATGAGCCTGTTTTGAAGTTTCTACGACAACGGCTTCTATAAAAACCTTATATGCCCCCAGGGCATAACCTAAAACCTTTGCCCTGAGGGTTGTGGGGAGTTTCCTCCTCAAAATATATTTTCAATCTGGAAATCAACTACGCTGAACAAAAATGGCTATCTCAAAATTTTGATTGGATGTGTTTGGGGGAAAGGTGGGCGAGAGAGGGGGGTTAGTTGCCCTCAAATCACTTTTGACTATTACAAAGGGCACTAGCCCTCGGAAATTCCAATCGAATGAGCTTTTTTTGAAGTTTCTACGACACCGCCTTCTATAAAAACCTTATATGCCCCCAGGGCATAACTTAAAACCCTTGCCCTGAGGGTTGTGGGGGATTGTCCTCCTCAAAAACATATTTTCTATCTGAAAATCAACTAGGCTGAACAAAATGGCTATCTCAAAATTTTGATTGGATGTGTTTGGGGGAATGATGGGCGTGGGGGGGCTAGTTGCCCTCCAATCACTTTTGACTATTAAAAAGGGCACTAGCCCTTTGAATTTCCAATTCAATGTGCCTTTTTTGAAGTTTTCTACGACAGCGCCTTCTATAAAAACCTTATATGCTTCCAGGGTATAACTTAAAACTCTTGCCCTGAGGGTTGTGGGGGAGTATCCTCCTCAAAAACATATTTTCTATCTGAAAATCAACTAGGCTGAACAAAATGGCTATCTCAAAATTTTGATTGAATGTGTTTGGGGAAATGATGGGCGTGGGGGGGGCTAGTTGCCCTCCAATCACTTTCGACTATTTAAAAGGGCACTAGCCCTTTAATTTCCAATCGAATGAGCCTGTTTTGAAGTTTCTAGGACAATGCCTTCTATAAAAACCTTATATGCCCCCAGGACATAATTTAAAACCCTTGCCCTTAGGGTTAGGGGGATTGTCCTCCTCAAAAACATGTTTTCTCTCTGAAAATAAACTACGCTGAACAAAATGGCTATCTCAAAATTTTGATTGGATGTGTTTTGGGGAATGATGGGCGTTGGGGGGGGGGGCTAGTTGCCCTCCAATCACTTTCGACTATTAAAAAGGGTACTATCCCTTTGAATTTCCATTCGAATGAGCCTTTTTTGAAGTTTCTACGACAGCACCTTCTATAAAAACCTTATATGCCCCCAGGGCATATCTTAAAACCCTTGCCCTGAGGTTGTGGGGAGTATCCTCCTCAAAAATATATTTTCTATTTGGAAAATCAACTACGCTAAACAAAATGGCTATCTCAAAATTTTGATTGGATGTGTTTGGGGGAATGATGGGCGTGGGGGGGGGGGCTAATTGCCCTCCAATCATTTTCAACTATTAAAAAGGGCACTAGAACTCTCGATTTCCAATTGAATGAGCCCCCTTTGAAGCTTCTACGACGACCCCTTCCATATGAAGTGCCTCTGGGAAAAAAAAGAAATAATAAATAATAAAACATTGGAGCCGTATGGCCTTTACTATAGGCAACGCTGCAGCGTTGCCTCTGATATTTCATTAGGATTAACCTAACTTCACTTCTTGAGTGTCGTTGCTCTGCTTAACAAGTACCGTAAACTTGTCAATTTATTCATTTATTGGCATCCTTGTCACATTGCCCATCCCAAGATTTTGCTCTTAAGTTCGCCTTTGAATTGACATCCCTATGATAAAATTAAAGATAAAAACACTTGTCAAAAGAGACAGCTTTGTGGATTTTTATATATTCGTCTTCCTAAAACAAAGATTACGATTGATACATACAAAATCCATCAAAAATGACTGCCCGCAGTAAGTAAAACGAAATTTACAGAAAATTGAAATTTACATGTGGAACTGGGTCCTGGAGTGGAAGGGGGGGGGGGGGATTTCCCTTCTCAGGACCTTTTATTTCTTAATTTTAAATATTATTCAAGTAGCCTATTCTCATTAAGAAAAACATTTTTAGCTGTTTTGATTTGACAAAAAAAACGACAAAACACAGCGAAATTTAGATTTAACCTTAAATTTAATATAAGTATATTTTGCTCGCTGACACCTTATATTCTAATGAATTGACGCCCCTGGAAGAAAATAAGAGATACTATGTTTAAAAAACCATAGTTTTGCATAGGGTATTTTGTATATAGGCCTACTCGCCTTCTAATTTGTAGACTCGACTTCCAGCAGTTTTTTACTTTCATCTTCTAGACCGATTTACTTGACGAGGAAGTAGATTTAGTCTTGGTCTGAGCTAAATCTTTGGGATAAATGCTTCGGCAAAATATTTTCAACTGTTGAGACATAGTCTAGTGTCAATTTATCACGATGGGCTTGGCCAAAAGGCAAATTCATACCTCGGTCATACCTCTTTTTTCCCATGACCTATTATTTCACTGTTTCTGTCGTTTGATTGTGCGCTATCTACCAACTATGATTGTTCTCTTCAAATTGTTGTATATCTTTCAACTTGTTCGCTAGTGGTTACACCAAATTTACCCGGCCTCAAGTGGAAAACCCCTTGCCTTAGTTCATGCGTCAATATCCACTTTAATTTGACAGCTGTTATGTTCTTTGTCGTTCATTTTCCAACTTTGCGATCAGGTATGCGAAGTATTCAAAGGGACTAAGTTCATTAATCACTTATTGTATAATAAAATATCCATTTATTTTAAAGAACATTTTTGCTCTATTTTTTTATACTATTCACGGGAATATCAAACGTAGCAGTTTATACAGCAAACCTAAAATAGGTTTTGGGCTTTATCTCAAATTTCAGAGAAAATATGTATCGGCTTTACTTTTTCCTCCATTTAAAATGTTCGTCTCTTTTTCTTTTTAAAAACAAAGGAAGACCGACAAAATACGTCAAGTATATATCAATAGCAAACTAAAAAATACTTAACATGAGAAAGATGGCAAGTTGCTGGCAAGATGGCGTGACCCCTTAAAAGGCCTCAAAACATCAATGTGTTGTCTCCAAAAAAGGAGAAAATTTCTGATCGTTTTTTTAAATAATGCTGGGAAATCCGGCGCCCCCTTCATAGCAATGTCCCTTCCCACATGAAAACTTCCTCCATGTAAAGATCCTTCCACATAACCCCCGACCCATCCCCCCCACTACCAGAAAAATTCCTCCTGAAAACGTCTGTATACTTTCCAATAACCAATACTATATGTTAACATTGGGTAAAGTTCATAACTTTCAGCCCTCCCTCCGGGAACTTTGGGGGATTAAGTCATCCTAAAAGACATAGTTATCATATTTTCGACCATGCTGAACAAAATGGCTATCTTAAAATTTTTATCAGGTGACTTTGGAAAAAAACGAGCGTGGGAGGGGGCCTAGGTGCCCTCCATTTTTTCTGGTCACGTAAAAAGGGCACTAGAACTTTTATTTCCAATTCCAATGAGCCCTCCCACGATATTCTAGGACAACTGGGTCGATACGATCACCCCTGGAAAAAAACTTAAACAAATAAACACGCATCCGTGATCTTTCTTCTGGCAAAAAAACACAAAATTCCACATTTTTGCAGATAGAAGCTTGAAACCTCTACAGTAGGGTTCTCTGATACGCTGAATTTGAATGTGTTATTTTCATTAAGGTTCTATAACATTTAGGGGGTCTTTCCCCCTTTTTCAAAAATCAGACAAATTTTCTCCGGCGCATAACTTTTGATGGATAGGACTAAACTTGATGAAACTTGTATATTTGAAATCAGCGTTAAAGTCTGATTCTTTTGATATATCTATTGGTATTAAAACCCCGTTTTTTTAGAGTTTCGGTTACTATTGAGCCGGGTTGCTCCTTACTTACAGTTCGTTACCACGAACTGTTTGACAAGCTATCGTTGCAACCGTGAAACATGTTCTGGATATAGCCTATGCTTGACAATTAGTTAGTTGCTATCATTTTTTTTTTTTTTTTTTTACAGAAAAAAAGGTTCAATTCCTCACTCCAAATCAAATTATTCTTTAAGTCTCCAGCGCTAACATCCAGTCAGCAAATAGTAAAGATAATTTTGCCTGATTTTGTTTTGTTGCAGAAATTAATTAGGCATATCTCACGATTTTAAATCAGTCTGTTGTTGTTTGATCCACGTGGAACTATTTATGAAAAATCTTTTTCGCATACAAAAAAAACCTTGACTTTGGTATTCGTTCTTTTTATGAAGATCTGCCAACCCTCAGGCAGAAATGGCTCAATTGAAAAGGCACGAAAAAAGAATAAAATGTGGTTTTTGCATAGATGCTAATTAGTTATTAACTGCAATGCCTATTAACATTGTAGGCAAGATATCAAGTGTATCAAGGCCCCACCAGGGGGAAGTAATCTACCTCGTCACCCTCTTAAAGCAGGAAGTCTTCTACTAAAATATTGCCCACTTACATCCAACTTTGCTTTTTGAAAATGGTTGAGGATTTTTGTACGGTGAACGTTCACGCTTTACAGTTTTTTTCGCTTCTTTACATGGGCCCAGTAATTGTAATGCAAATTGTGCAATGATAGTACCCTTTGAAGATTCAGCATTCTGGTTTCTAATCTCTGCTACTTTTTTCATCTTTTTTGCCTTTGTTTATTTTACTACTGAACAACAATCTTTTTGTTTAAAAAAAAGTGACTTACTAATGGAAAGCTTACAAGATAAATCTGATAAGGGCAAAACTAAACACAAAGCAGCTATTGTTTCAAACTTGCTTCCAAAATATTTTCACTTCCATATAGATACCAATGATTTTTTCTTACGTATTTTTTTTTAGATAATGCCCTGTATTCAGTCTGAGATTTCATCTGTATAGTAAGGAAGATCAAAATGGACGAAGAGGGCTATTACCAGCCTTGGATTTTCTCTATAGCTGCAAGTTTAATTGTTGGATTGAGTGGAGTTTTACCTATGCTAGTCATTCCAGTGGAAAGTGGAGTGAAACTGAAAAATCCTGGTGAATATTTCATCTTTTTTCTAGTTTATGTTTTTAAACAGAAGTTCAGTTTTCTTCCAGTAAATAAGTTTTCTCAATTAAAAACTTTGATTTTACACCAAATTTTTATCAAAACTATGTTCTGCTGTTTATGTGTTTCCTGTCTCTTATTATTAAGGTAAATTAGTGATAGGGATAGTGATTAGTGATAGGTATCATCAACGTGGTTTGTCTGTAGTTCAGCAATTTTCTAGTTGAGAAAAAAACAAGTCAAAACGAAACCATATGCCCTGAAGTTCTTGACAGAATGCACATTTTCTCTTTTCATGGTTGCAGTGGTAGCAGCAACCTATTTAAGAACAAACCATGGCTCATAGTAACCAAAGCTCAAAAATGAATTTAAAAAAACTGTGTAGTGAGAAGAATTAACATTTTTGGCTCACTTGGGAATGTAACTATTATCTGAGTAATCCTAGTAGTAAAAATTTGTTGCCAAAGCAAATTTATGGGAATTCGAAAAATAACCTGAAACTCCTTAAAATGGCGTTGGATCGAAACAAAAAGTTCATCATTGGAATCGCCATTGCCAAAATTCATATGCAGGAAACTTAAAGCCCACTGGTTTGAACAAAAAGGAAACGACTGTTTTCCTGGGGTGTCGTTTGGGGGGAGAGTTCCCCCTCCAATAATTTGTAGGTAAAAATTATCATATACCCCATGCCCCTTGATTATCTGGATATGGACCCCTTTTGCCCCTCCCCCAATTAAAAAAGCTGGAGCTACGCCCCTGCTGTTTTCGATGGGCGGCACTGAGTCCAAAGATGTACTTATTTGTTTCAATCTGACGCCATTTTTGAGGGGGCTCGTACTTTTTTTTTTTTTAATCTCCAGATTGGTTTTCAAAATAACATATTACTATTAAGATTAATCCATATGATAGTTACCATTCCTTAGACAGTAGCTAAATGATGGGAGCCAATAGCTAAATTCGCTCTTTTTTTTCTCCTTCGTCAAGGCTAGCAGGGCACCGTGTCATCATGGAGAGCTGTTTAAAGGTTCATTTGAAAGGAATGTGCTATTTCTAGTGTCTTTTGTAATTAACCAAACTTAATATTTAAAATTTAATGCAGTTTTACACTAAGAACTGTATCCTCATTTACAAGTTGATATAACACATATATCTTTTGATACGAGATGATATAACATACGTAACATTTAAATATGAGTATGATGTCATATTTGACGTATTCTACTGTCTGACCCCCTTTGGTTTGTTCTTTACTAGATTCCAACATAGATTTGTATATTCCTAGTTTTTCCTGCGTGTGATATATGATTAAAAAAATGTACGTTCTAGCTCAAAATTAAAAAAGGACATAGCCCTTGTTTTCGTAATTTTACTAGCGAATTGATGTGATATTTTTGTTAAAGTGGATTGTTTTTGTTTGCTTCTTTTTTGGGGGGGGGGATAGTTTTTTCGACAAAATACATTTTTAAACTTATGTAAATTTTTTCCGTGACACATAATTTTTTCTTTCCATAGACTGGAGAAGCCCCAGAGAGATGGAGGGGTTTGTTGGAGGGAGGGGTGTTCCTTTATCATTTAAATACGGATGAATGCAAATTGTGAGATATTTCTGAATTAACCTTTAGTTGGAAGCAGATTTAGGAAAGATGAAGGGCTACGACTTGAATTGAGTTGGTCCCAGTTGACCTTGTATTTCACACTCTAATGATTTTTACGACATGCAAGAAATCTTTTTTCTGTTTCGGAAAAATGTAATTGAACTTGAAGAGCTCTAAAGGAGACAGATTTCGGCTATTGAGTGCGTCGATTCCAATCAGTGTATTTAGTTTTGCGGAAATCCAAAGTCCGTTGTAGAAATGGTTATCAGCAAAAACAAATGAAATCGAAGCTCGGGCACGAGGAAAATGCGTGATAACTATGTTGGAAATAATAACTATATATAATGTTAATAACTATGTAGGAAATGGACACAGTTTTTTCTTAGGCAATAGGGAAAGGGGAGGGGGATCAGTCAAACTACATAACTAACTGAGAATATGATAAATTCTAGAATGACCTTGCATTATTTTTGTTTGTTTGAATGATCTTAAGGAAAACGAACATCAAAGTCTTATTAACTCCTGAAAGGATTAAGTAGTTTTCAGCCTTTTACTTCTAGACGGTTGAATTAAGTTCGACGTAAGAATTAACGTAGTCCGACGTCATAACAAAATTAATTTGAAACCTAATAGCTGAATCTAGGACTAACTTTCGCCCTAATTCTATAGAAGATAAGTAATCTGGACTAGAAAAGTGTGCAATACCGGTTGTGATAATGGCGATGAAAAAAAACTTTATATGAAAAGATAATTGAGAAATTTCTTGGCGTCATAAATTTTCGAAAATAGAATTATATCAAAGATAAACAGAGTTGTACCTTATTTTGATTGCATTCTTGTAGTAACTTTACTCTAAAATTTGAAGTTTTTTTTGTTTTTCTTTTCAATTCTATTGTGAAACAACGCTACAGCTTGCCCTGTTTTTATTATTTTTTCTCTTCTATATTTATCATCGGTCTTCAGCTCAGTGGCTATAGGAGAGGGATTTTTTTTTTTTTTCGGCAGAAGATGGTGAAGGCTCCCTTTAAGTTTGTAAAATATCTAGTACTACCTCAGAAGTAGAATCTGAAGTATCTTTCCAGTCTAAAAAAAGTGTAAAGAATAAACGAAACAAAACTACTTCGAAAGTAAGCGAATTCGAAAGTAAGCTTACTAGGTACTTTTTGTATTTCAGGCTCATGTAAAACATGAAATAATTTTTTCAATATTGAAGATTTTGTGTCTCTTTGGGGTTTCTAAGAAAAAATTACGAAAAAGTCAATATGGAAATCCTAACTTCTAAGGTTTGAACCCATAAGCGGAGTAAAACGAGTCTCTCTGTGGTCTGACTCACAGTCAGAGGGAAGGATGGGAATCGTCCCTAATCTTCTCCATACAAATCTACTAGAAGGATTTCTGTCCAGACTTGATCTCTTATTCAGCACTGGCCATCAGAAGACGGGGAGGGTAGACCTTTTTTAATCAGAAAATTCACCTAAAGAATTGTCAGATCTTGACCGCAGGAGGTAGTAAGTTAAAGGAAGTAGTTACATCTATTGCAGGCTTATATGCTATACGGACTCTCTCTCTCTGTGTGTGGGTTTGGGAAGGGGGTATGTAGGTCCCTAAATTTAGTCGTTAGAATATCTAGCAAAAAGAGGTCGTTGGATTTTTTCTTATACTTTTAGGGATGTTACAAATAAAACACCCCGGTTCCTCCTCGAGATGTCCAGATATAATCCATCATCCCTACGAGATAGGGAAAGGAGCTTTTTAAATTTTGACTTCCGAAGATCTAGCAATAGGGATGTGCCGATTTTTTTTTTTTTTTTTTTTTTTTTTTTTTTTTTTTTTTTTTTTTTTTTTTTTTTTTTTACGGGATGCAAGAATAAGTCTTGTAGCTCATCCTTAACCGTTGTGGTGAAAGTATCTTTAAATTCATATGGTCGTGACCTTTAGCAGAAGGGGCTGCTAGATTTCAACCAATCGTGTTTGGAAGTAAAAGTAAGTGCCCTGCGCTGTTTGGGTATCCATACCCATTCTGATCTTTGTGTGCAGAGAATGTTAGTAAGACTAACCAACAAATATTGTGATTTGTAAAAGTAATTTTCCGAGTTCGGTTTTATTAGAAGTTTACGCATTAAGATAATTTCTTAAACCACATTGGCCTGACATCACATAAAGAAAGAAAAACGAGCAAAAATGGGGTTTTTATAGGCCAAATGAAGATACTGAAAAAACGAAGCGAATATTTCGAGAGGACAAACGCCTCTCTTCTTCAGCGCGAAACGAAACGATGTATCAATAAAAGCCAAAAATTAAAAGAATTAAAACCAAATACCTAACAACCATAAAAGCGAGTTATTCGCCAATATCCGCGATTTGCACAAAATCCAAAAAAAATATGATCTGCCATCGACGGATACTAGCGAACAACTGAACAAAAGAAAGGAATCAATTCATTCACTCGAAAAACAAAGCGAGCCAGCAATTAAATAAGTTGGAAAACTATGTCATTTGATTTCGGATTTTAATTAAGGCATTTCTTGCAGACACCCTTTGAGACCTAAGGGGTTGTTCACGTGTTTGATTAGATTACTGAGAAAGTGGTTCAAGGTTTATTTCAGGGATCACTAAAGTATCGGCTTCTCTTTTGAGAAAACCGAAATATGACTCATTTATTCTTAAATCACCGGAATCTCTGTTTAAAGCTAGACCTAAATGTTGGTATTTATAAATTTCAACAGCTTCTCTGTAGTGCTGGACAATACCCTTATCATTCGAAATAAGACTAGCTTGATTAAACAAAATAGTATGGTCTGGTTTTTCAAAAATGTGCTCTGCAAGGGCAGAGTCAAAATTTTCCGGTTTTTTCCGCTTTTTAAGTGTATTATTAATTGAGCTAGAATGCTGAGTTAATCTATCTGTTAGTCGCTGATTAGTTCTTCCAATATACCAAAGACCACACGAACAAGGAATTCTGTAGACACCGGAGTTTTCACCTATCGGGATAGGGTCTTTTCCTTGATAAATTTGGGACTTGATAGTTTTTTCTGGGTCTATAATAAGTGTAAATGTTTTTTTTTCCTTAGATTTTTTGAAATGTGGTCTGAAATCCCTTTAATGTATGGGAGACCAAGATAAACTGAATTTTCCCTTTGATTTGTGTTTTCTGTGGAACTATCTGATAATCTTTTAATGCGTTTTGCAATTACAGAATTTATTAAACTAATTGGATAACCATTCCCAAATAAAATATCTCTAAGGTGGTTGAGTTCTAAATCCAAGAAACGTGTTGAACAAACTTTCAATGCTCTATCAACTAGAGAAGTGACAACTCCTCTTTTCACAGCAGGAGAATGATTGGAGGAATAACTTAAGTAACGGTCATTATGTGTGGGTTTTCTATATACACTAAACTCGAAACATGAATCATTTCGGTGCACCAAAACATCTAAGAAAGGAAGACGCCTCTCTATCTCTGATTCCTGAGTAAATTTCAGTTTTGGATCCAAGGAGTTGAGCAAGTGAAGAAAAGAACCCAGAGACTCGTCACCATGCTCCCATAAATAAAAAATGTCATCTTTAAAACGAACCCAAACTCAGGCTTACAAGAACCTTGCAAAATAGCCCTTTCTTCAAGGTCTTCCATGAAAATATCAGCCTGTATTGGAGAAAGGGGGGCACCCATGGAGAGCCCATATTTCTGTCTATAAAAAATGCCTCTATAATGAAAGTAAAAAGAAGTTCTATTACAAAGGGCTGTAAGCGAAAGAAGTGTCTGATTCGAAAGAGCAGAATTTTCTGATATAGATGGGTTAGAATTAAGTTTTTGCTCCAAAAACAGTTCGGCCTTTTGAGGATCACAATTAGTATACATTGAATCTGCATCAAAACTGCCAATTCTTGTATTTGGTTTAACCGAAACTTGCTTTACCTTGGAAACAAAATCAGCGGATTTTTAATATAGGATTTTTGAGCCTGAATTAGTGGGCGAAATATCACTGATAAGAATTTTCCTATTTTTGCTGTAGGAGAATTAAAAGAAGAAACAATGGGTCGAAGTGGATTACCGGGCTTATGAACTTTAGGAAGACCATAAAAGCGAGGGGACGTACAACCGCGTGGGTAAAACCTTTTGTACAACTGATCTGTAATTTCACCTTTTCCTTTTAGATAAGACAGCTCTTTTCGGACTTCCTGTACAAATTTTTCTGTGGGATCGGTAGCTAATTGTTCATATGTGTTAGAATCATTTAAAATTTCTCTGATTTTTTTGTCGTAATCATCTGAATCTAATACAACAACAGTATTGCCTTTATCGGCTTTCGTAATAATCCTGGAATGATCTTTTTGTAGTGCGTGTAAGACCAAGTGTTCATTTTTACTAAAATTTTTTAAATTTCGATTATTAATAGAAGGCGAATCCAACAAAGTTTCAACAAATTGTGCTCTAACCTCAGCAATCTCTCCAATCTCCGCACGAGAGTCATGAAAAGCACCCTCTGTGTTCGCAATAATTTCACTATAAGGTATTTTCAAAGGGGTTATCGAAAATTTGAATCCTTTCGATAGAACCTGATTTTGCTCTGTTGTAAGGGGCGTGGAGCTGAGATTTATCACAGCAGGACCAGGAAACGCATTTGGGACAAAAGGTGGATTATTAGAGAGTTTTTCCAACTTTAAACGGTGTAATTTCTCAGAAAGTCTTTGTCTAGAAATCCTAAAATCATGCTGAAAAGAATTTTCAGCAATAGCCTTAATTTGATGAAAATCAGCATAAGAAAGCGTACATAATATTTCTCGCTCTAGCCTGAAAATATCCTGATTTAACCGGTAGCGCTTGCTTTTGCAGTCACTAATAACATGATTTAAAATACCAAACCCTATACGTTCTGTAAATTGCCGTTCGTTACGTGTGTTTAAGTGAAGTGAAGGTCGCATTGACTTGGGTAAAATACGGTTCATTTTACAATTATGAAGAAAATATTGTTGATTAATCAAATTAGCTTTTTTTCTCACAAGAGATATGAATGTAGTGACAACATTGGTTGAATGCTCCCCATAAGCATGACGAAGATAATTTCTTAAACCACATTGGCCTGACATCACATAAAGAAAGAAAAACGAGCAAAAATGGGGTTTTTATAGGCCAAATGAAGATACTTGATTAATCAACAATATTTTCTTCATAATTGTAAAATGAACCGTATTTTACCCAAGTCAATGCGACCTTCACTTCACTTAAACACACGTAACGAACGGCAATTTACAGAACGTATAGGGTTTGGTATTTTAAATCATGTTATTAGTGACTGCAAAAGCAAGCGCTACCGGTTAAATCAGGATATTTTCAGGCTAGAGCGAGAAATATTATGTACGCTTTCTTATGCTGATTTTCATCAAATTAAGGCTATTGCTGAAAATTCTTTTCAGCATGATTTTAGGATTTCTAGACAAAGACTTTCTGAGAAATTACACCGTTTAAAGTTGGAAAAACTCTCTAATAATCCACCTTTTGTCCCAAATGCGTTTCCTGGTCCTGCTGTGATAAATCTCAGCTCCACGCCCCTTACAACAGAGCAAAATCAGGTTCTATCGAAAGGATTCAAATTTTCGATAACCCCTTTGAAATACCTTATAGTGAAATTATTGCGAACACAGAGGGTGCTTTTCATGACTCTCGTGCGGAGATTGGAGAGATTGCTGAGGTTAGAGCACAATTTGTTGAAACTTTGTTGGATTCGCCTTCTATTAATAATCGAAATTTAAAAAATTTTAGTAAAAATGAACACTTGGTCTTACACGCACTACAAAAAGATCATTCCAGGATTATTACGAAAGCCGATAAAGGCAATACTGTTGTTGTATTAGATTCAGATGATTACGACAAAAAAAATCAGAGAAATTTTAAATGATTCTAACACACATGAACAATTAGCTACCGATCCCACAGAAAAATTTGTACAGGAAGTCCGAAAAGAGCTGTCTTATCTAAAAGGAAAAGATGAAATTACAGATCAGTTGTACAAAAGGTTTTACCCACGCGGTTGTACGTCCCCTCGCTTTTATGGTCTTCCTAAAGTTCATAAGCCCGGTAATCCACTTCGACCCATTGTTTCTTCTTTTAATTCTCCTACAGCAAAAATAGGAAAATTCTTATCAGTGATATTTCGCCCACTAATTCAGGCTCAAAAATCCTATATTAAAAATTCCGCTGATTTTGTTTCCAAGGTAAAGCAAGTTTCGGTTAAACCAAATACAAGAATTGGCAGTTTTGATGCAGATTCAATGTATACTAATTGTGATCCTCAAAAGGCCGAACTGTTTTTGGAGCAAAAACTTAATTCTAACCCATCTATATCAGAAAATTCTGCTCTTTCGAATCAGACACTTCTTTCGCTTACAGCCCTTTGTAATAGAACTTCTTTTTACTTTCATTATAGAGGCATTTTTTATAGACAGAAATATGGGCTCTCCATGGGTGCCCCCCTTTCTCCAATACAGGCTGATATTTTCATGGAAGACCTTGAAGAAAGGGCTATTTTGCAAGGTTCTTGTAAGCCTGAGTTTTGGGTTCGTTTTAAAGATGACATTTTTTATTTATGGGAGCATGGTGACGAGTCTCTGGGTTCTTTTCTTCACTTGCTCAACTCCTTGGATCCAAAACTGAAATTTACTCAGGAATCAGAGATAGAGAGGCGTCTTCCTTTCTTAGATGTTTTGGTGCACCGAAATGATTCATGTTTCGAGTTTAGTGTATATAGAAAACCCACACATAATGACCGTTACTTAAGTTATTCCTCCAATCATTCTCCTGCTGTGAAAAGAGGAGTTGTCACTTCTCTAGTTGATAGAGCATTGAAAGTTTGTTCAACACGTTTCTTGGATTTAGAACTCAACCACCTTAGAGATATTTTATTTGGGAATGGTTATCCAATTAGTTTAATAAATTCTGTAATTGCAAAACGCATTAAAAGATTATCAGATAGTTCCACAGAAAACACAAATCAAAGGGAAAATTCAGTTTATCTTGGTCTCCCATACATTAAAGGGATTTCAGACCACATTTCAAAAAATCTAAGGAAAAATAACATTTACACTTATAATAGACCCAGAAAAACTATCAAGTCCCAAATTTATCAAGGAAAAGACCCTATCCCGATAGGTGAAAACTCCGGTGTCTACAGAATTCCTTGTTCGTGTGGTCTTTGGTATATTGGAAGAACTAATCAGCAACTAACAGATAGATTAACTCAGCATTCTAGCTCAATTAATAATACACTTAAAAAGCGGAAAAAACCGGAAAATTTTGACTCTGCCCTTGCAGAGCACATTTTTGAAAAACCAGACCATACTATTTTGTTTAATCAAGCTAGTCTTATTTCGAATGATAAGGGTATTGTCCAGCACTACAGAGAAGCTGTTGAAATTTATAAATACCAACATTTAGGTCTAGCTTTAAACAGAGATTCCGGTGATTTAAGAATAAATGAGTCATATTTCGGTTTTCTCAAAAGAGAAGCCGATACTTTAGTGATCCCTGAAATAAACCTTGAACCACTTTCTCAGTAATCTAATCAAACACGTGAACAACCCCTTAGGTCTCAAAGGGTGTCTGCAAGAAATGCCTTAATTAAAATCCGAAATCAAATGACATAGTTTTCCAACTTATTTAATTGCTGGCTCGCTTTGTTTTTCGAGTGAATGAATTGATTCCTTTCTTTTGTTCAGTTGTTCGCTAGTATCCGTCGATGGCAGATCATATTTTTTGGATTTTGTGCAAATTGCGGATATTGGCGAATAACTCGCTTTTATGGCTGTTAGGTATTTGGTTTTAATTCTTTTAATTTTTGGCTTTTATTGATACATCGTTTCGTTTCGCGCTGAAGAAGAGAGGCGTTTGTCCTCTCGAAATATTCGCTTCGTTTTTTCAGTATCTTCATTTGGCCTATAAAAACCCCATTTTTGCTCGTTTTTCTTTCTTTATGTTTACGCATTAACCAATCTATTTAGGGGGAGGGTTCCTTTAGTCCTCAGTTTTATAGATTCTGAGCAAGTGTCTGATTCAGCTGATAGAAGAGCATTCGCGAAGGTCTTATCTTTGTATGGTATACCAGACAAATGCATTGAAGTGATTAGTTTACATGTACGAGAATAACACTGCTGCGGTTACGGTAGGAAATGAGGTTAGTAGCTGGTTTCATATTAAATCAGGAGTTAAGAAAGGCTGCGTTCTATCCCCATTTATGTGGATCATTCTGATGGACTGGCAATGGGAGACTACGGAATCAAATGAAGAAGTAAAACTTTCTTGGACTTTGATTATGCTGATGATTTCAGTATCTTAGATGAAAGTATGAGCAAAATAAATGAACTTTTATAGGTTTTGTAAGTTCAGGGTTCTAGAATAGGTTTAAAAAATAATATAAAGAATCTAAGTCGCTGAGGCTAGAAATAATTGAAGTTGAAAAGGTGGCCTTAATTAACGAAAATATTGATCAAGTGGACAGCTTCACTTACCTAGGGAATATTATTAGTAAAGACTGTTGGTGATGTGAAGATGTAAAAGTAGAATAGCCAAAAAGTAAAAAGTAGAATTGTAAAAGTAGAGTAGAAAGCAACAGTGGTCAAGTATGTTTCTAAAGCATAGGTGCTCTTAAAGACGGTGGAAGATTCGCTAGATGTTTTCAAGAGAAATTGTCTATAGATTGTTTTGGTTGCTCGCGTGACTGACCGTATTTCAAACAGTAGGTTGTACGAAAAGTGTGGTTTAATCCTGCTTTCTAGGGCTATAATGAGAGAAAGGGTTAGATGGCTAGGGTACGTTTCTGCGGGTGGAGGATGACAGATTGCCAAATATTGTCCTTTTCGGTCAACCGTCCAGGGCTAAACAAAAAGCAGGCCAACTTTGGTTGTGGTGGAAGGATGTCGTAAGGAAAGATTTAAATAAAATGAAAACTTCCTGAGATGGTGTAAAGAGGGAGGCTTTGAATAGATTTTGATGGACAAGGAGCGTGCGTAGCTGTGTTGGCCTCAGGTTCTTGGTGCTAATGGTGAGTTGTTAGTAGTAGAATATATTACCAAAAGTATACTGTAATGAGATAGTATTGTAAGAGAAAATTATACACTCAGAAAACCCCACCATAGATTTAATGTAAGTTTTTTTGGCATTTGAAATGATTTTTTTTGTGACCTTAGGATGTGTTGTAGATGACATGATTTTTAATGCATAGAAAGGAGAGAGCACTTTCTAATGTTTTGTTTACTGAATGACAGACATTAATTCATTCGGTAAGAACACAAGAAACAAGTAATTGTTCATGTGCGCATTACATCGATTTAGGCAAAGAACATTATTTGTTTTTGATTAGTAAATCCCGTTGCCAACTTGAAACTTTATCTGTATGTTTGATGTAGAGATTTAGCAATGCATACATGGCATAGAATTATATTTATTTACTCCTAGCTTTAGCTGTGGTTAATGGAGTTTTTTTTTTAAATTCGTAATCTTTGTGCAAGAGTGATTTCTCTTGTTCTTCAAGAGCCAATAGTTTATTTATAACTAACAGCAGAACCCGTCGGACCGCAGACAGGAAAAAGATTAATACTCTCTTGTGAGGATTGGAAGCCGATTCATTCGGGTTATACAATGGTGGAATAATAGCTTTAAGTACATATTTTATAACATCACAGATTGACGATTTTTCAGAATAAGCGATTGGCTGTTAGTTACTGATATTACCATTGACTATTGTATTGAATATACAATAATCAAGGCATGACAAGACTACTCTGTTGAGTATCACTAATTTGACAGGCATGTAAAAGTCTCCCTGAAGGCTTATATGGATATGTCCTCTGATGGAAGAGTCTGCTTAATCTGATTGTTGAACTTATTCTTGCACATTGAACTCCCAAAACCGCAAAAATTCATTTTTTTACTGTCATTTTTATCTAGAACACTCAAATTTCCTGAATAATCTTAAATCTGTGAATAATACCTTCCCATTTGATACAATGTTTTCCCATTGCCCTTGCCGTGTTTCTTAGGGCAAAGTTTATCGAAATAATCTATTCAAACGGGGATAGGGCACAACTATGTTTAACCCTGATTCCACACTCAATCAACTACTAAATTCGCCAATATAAACTTTATGATGTCAAACTAAGTGCTTTTCCATGTTTATTTCGATTCAGTTTAATGATTATGAAGAACTCTTATATCAATTTTGAAAATGGGAGCTATTGCGCCGCAACTGACCCCTAAGGCTAAGGAAACTATTACATAGTCGAATATTGAATTGTAGAGTTCCTCCCAGCAAAGGCAAAACAGTCCTCGAAGCAAGAATTAACGTCAGAGACTCAACCATAAAGCTGTTCGATAAATACTTCTCCCCTTTTTCATTGCTCCCCTTTTCATTGCTCGTTTGCTATATTTATTTTCCGTTTGCTCCCCTTTATCTCCCCTCTTCTCGTTTATCTACCATTTTTCATTGCTCGTTTACTATATTTTGCAGATATATTGGGATAGTTGTTAGGGATCTAGCTAATACGGTAATGTACCTTATTTTTGAACTTAAATTATTTCTTTTCAGGTAATAATAGCCGCAAGATGAGGCGGCTATTAAGTTTTGCTGTAGGTGGGCTACTGGGAGATGTGTTTCTTCATTTGCTCCCAGAAGCTTGGGAAAAAGCCCAATACCGTAAGTGTCATTTGGTTATTTCCTTTTGCTCATCTGTTATTTTTGGAGAGACACTTGTGTGGTAGTCTCATCGTGGGTGGGAAGATACAAGTGGGGGTAAAGATGATTCTGTAGTTGTTTTTTTTTTCTTGCCATGAGTTGCATAAGCATCTGTTAAAGTATGATAAGCAAACTTTATATAACACGAGGAAAGCAAAAGTTCGAGGTATTTTCGTTCAATGAATAACTGCATGGATATAAAGAAAAGCTGGATAAAGATGAAGCCTATGTCATCTGCAGCTCTGAAGAGTGTACATACGCATTGCGCAGATGCCTGGGACGTGGATGAGTTGATATCCGTTGATTATTTTCGGGTAAAATTTGAGGATGACGAAGAACATCATCTTTTTTAATGACGTCGCTCTATCCCACTCCGTATGTATGTCATGGAAAAGTGCCTTTTTCATGAGAATTGCTTGAAAATTTGCTCTGTAGGCCTTTATTTCTACATTAGTCAAACAGTTCTTTGTAACAGAATGTAAGTGAGAAGTGACTCGTCCCAATGGTAACTGAAACTGTAAAAAAAAAGAATTTCCATACTAATTAATGCGTCAAAAAAAATAGTTTTTTACTCTTATTTCAAATATATAAAGTTCATTAAGCTTAATGTTACCCATCAAAAGCTACGAGCCTGAGAAATCTGTCTGATTTTTGGAAAATGGGGAAAAAGTCTAGCGATATTAATGAAAATCACACAACCACATCCAGCATATCAGACAATCCTACTGTAGAAGTTTCAAGCTCCTATTTACAAAAATGCGGAATTTTGTATTTTTCGCCAGAAGAAAGCCCACGGATGCTTCTTTATTTGTTTTTTGTTGAGTTTTGTTTTTCTCGGAGATGATCATATCGTATATTAATAACTCAAGAAGATGGGGAGAAGGCTCGTTCGAACAAAAATCAGACTCTAGTTCCCTTTTTAAGAGACCAAAAAGATTGGATGGGATCTCATCCCCTCCCATACCCTTTTCCTCCTAAAAACCACCCCATCAAAATTTGGAGATAGCCATTTGGTTCAGTAAAGTTGAAAGGACCCCCTTGGGAAAGGGCTGTAAGATTTGCAATTGGTCAATTGTTTATATAAAAAAATTTCACTGGGAAATATACGGAAATTTCCCTCTTTTTGGGCGGGGGGCATTTATGCGGAAGAATTTTTCTTGGATCGAAAGTTGGAGGAGGGGAATTTTTCCAGTGGAAAATTATGGCAAATTAATTAATTAATTATGGCAAAATAGGAAAAGAGACAAACATTAATAAACTCACTCTGCCAAAATATTAAAATAGAGAAAAATCAGCAAATCGATTTAAAAGAAATAATATTCTCACAACTTAAAAACAAAAATTCGATCCATTGGAACACAACTAATTGAACTATAATATTACATTGCCTAAAATATATGTAGACCAGCTATTTCAATCTCTCAATTACTCAATGTGTCCATTCCAACCTTGCAGCAATTTTCAAGTCTGTCCAGAGCACTCAGATATACATCATGACGCAAATTCCAAACAAAAAGATTGCATTTCTGCTGTATTAATTGACAATGATAGACAATGTCATCTGTTACAGAAGAAATGGAATCTTTCACTTTATACACAATTAGAGGATTTTTACTCTCACAAACCTTGTTCTTAAGTACCGCCACAAACCTTTTCTTGGTCTATCAAGAACATTCTTCCAGTAACGTCTTTGCTGGACAATGCACTCCACGCCGTAACGTCAATATATATACATATATATATATATATATATATATATATATATATATATATATATATATATATATATATATATATATATATATATATATATATATATATATATATATATATATATATATATATATATATATATATATATATATATATATATATATATATATATATATATATATATATATATATATATATATATATATATATATATATATATGAGAGTGCGCCATTTATAAGCTAGATAATTTTTCTTGTAATAAATTTAATTCCATTGACTGTAAAAGTGAAATAGATAATGAACTATCTATTTTGACCCTGCTTTTGGCCCACCCTGCATATATAGCCTTTTTCGTCACTTTAAATGCCTAACCTTGTACAGTTTTGCACTAATATCTTCAACTTTGACTCAGAGAAAAACTATCAATATTTTCTTTGTGGTGTCTTATATCTATGGTGTTGTTGATTAATTTTTCAGATTCGTCGATAAAGCTGGACTCGAATTTGAGTCTGTACTTTCTTCTGTATCTATGAATATATGCTATATTGCTATTTTTATTTTTTTATTTTTTTTTTTTACAGGTCAAAATGGTGGGTACGAAATACTTTTTTGGGTCCTTGTTGGACTAACAGCCTTTGGCATTATTGAAAAAATGCTGTCTTCCACTGAAAATATGCATGATTCGAAGAAAATTGACGAGGATGTAAGTGTAAATAATAACAGCGGTGAAAAACTGGCAGTTGATACAATTTCCAAGGTTTGTTTGTTTTTTCTCTCTCTAAATTTCCAAAAATTTTCATTAAAATATAATTAAAGCTTATTAGTAAAACCTAACTGCCTAGTCATTTTTAGTTCTGACTCTTTGTTTTCGGCCTTTTTACTGGAGTAATATATTGTCTGACAAATTATCGCTGTGTAATGTGTATTTTTACCCTTTAAATTGAGTCAAACAGGGAAGGAGCTTTTTAAAAAGTGATCAGCGTACATATTAGATTAGTGTTCTCTAAACATATTAATCTAAGTTCAACAACAAAGAGATAGTTTGCCACTTTGCTAATTTTCACTGTGCGTGACACAAGTTAGTTTTTTTTTTCTTGCAACTAGGGGAAATTCCGATGCGTTCGTAAATGTATGTTTCCGACGTTCATAACGTTGAAAATTCGTGGTTCCTCGTATAAGCTTTTCGGGATGTCCTATAAGCATGCTCGTGTATGCTAAAATGCGCGTATGCTACCCTTAAGCAAGAACAGTTCAGTTAGTTATTCACGGTAGGTATACGAGGTTAAAGAGTTAGAAATAAAGTTCAAATGAGTCCAATAAGGCCCTAAGCTATTGAAGTGTCTCGTTATGTGTTCGTTCTTTTCTCGTTATTTCAGTTTCGCTGTGTATATGTTGGAATATGTGTTATATATTAATTTCTGGACCTAACTAAAGAATGTCTTAAGTCACCTGCGTATGGGTAAATCGTATTAAATGGTAATTAATACTATGCAGAAATGAGCAAACCATGCTATTTTGGTAAACAGGTTATGAGTGAATGAACA
This sequence comes from Artemia sinica, assembly GCA_027921565.1. Taxonomy (NCBI): domain Eukaryota; kingdom Metazoa; phylum Arthropoda; class Branchiopoda; order Anostraca; family Artemiidae; genus Artemia; species Artemia sinica. The sequence goes on from CM051256.1 coordinate 82,664,036, forward strand.
CATTACTCCTTACATCATAGGATGTCTGTTTTATAAAACATTCTATTCTCCCTGTACATAGGGTTTTAACAAATTAATTTTTTTTCTTAAATGTTTATTTAAACTGTCCAGAGACATTAAAAGAGTGAACCCTAAGGCTGTGACTTATTTTGCTTCTCTGGGGAATATGAAGCTAGTAAAAAAGTACTTGAAGTTCAAAATTTGTGTAAATAATATATATCTATATGTATGTATAAATTTATTGCCCATCATAAATGTAAAATACAACACTGATGAAGTATAAAGAAAGAAAAGGGAAAGAAATAAATAAATTCTGACAAATACAAACAAAACCAAAACAAAGAAGAACTGACAGGAAAAAAAAAGGAAAATAAAAAAAATACAAAGAAGGGCAATTATATGTAAGAACAAACACATTATCAACGAAGGAAAATTTCAGAGGTGCTTTCACCAATAATCTGCCTCCGATATCTCTCATTTCTTTTCTATACCGCGGACACTGGACTAGCTACTCCATACCTCGAAGATAGGGAGCTGTTGTTAGTTCAGAGAGGCAGCCGTAGCAAATATTTCGCATACTTGTAGAAACACTTCCGTATATCCTTAATATCTGAAGTAGTAAGAAGAGACCAAAATGGTGTAAGGGCGAGTAGATGCGGAACAGCAAATGCATTATAAACGTTAGCTAAAATACGGCGGTTAAATTTAAACTTTAACGCAACTAGTAAACCATATGCATTCCTACATTTTCTGGCAAAAAAAAATCTTTCAAAAGTTGACGCGTGGGGCGAAGATTTGACCCTATCGATACACCAAGATGTATCAGTGTATTTTGTGCTGTAATAACATGTTCACCTAACTGAACATTTGTCAGGCAATCTGAACGGTGAATGAACACCAGGAACTCAGTCTTACTCTCATTAAATCGAAGACCAATGCGCTTATACTCCGTATAAAAAATTCGAAATTTTCCTCAATTCCAAAGGCTCTTCTACTAGTATCAACGATGTCATCAGCATAGTTGTCTGTCTAATATCCTTTTTTTACTGGAATTGAAGGAGTGAGTTCCACCGTACCAGGTGAGATGGTGACTTTAACTCTGGAATTTAGCTTTTTATACATATCACGTATCGATTTGATGACAGAAATATTAACTCCACGCTTATAAGCAGTCAATAAGATGTGCGGATGTATACCCGTGTTGAAGAACACTTATCAGATATCTTGTCAATATTTAGTAACTCAAAAACTTTGCACAAAACCGATGACACCGTAATTGGCCCAAAAGAAAAATTGGTCCGAGGGCTATCCCCATTTTAATACCGGGGTTATTTCTCCAGTACTGAACAAATCAGGAACTATACCCCAATAGAATATCATCTGAGAGAGTAAGGTCAGATGCTCAGTCAGGAGAGGGGACCCACATCTTAGATGCTTTGCACAGAGGCCGTCAATACCACAAGAAAATTTTTTTTTTAGCTTAGAAATGTACTCAGCAGCAATAAGAAGTAACAATCGAGTAACAATAAGACCGATCTCATCAATTCATTGGCCTAAGCAACCATCAAGCTATCTTTCCTGCCTTTGCTATTGATTTGACAATGGTTGATTTGACAATTGATTTAAAATTAAAGGGGGTGTTAGAGAGCACACTTACGTCCTCCTGCCATACAAATTAAAAATCGTCGCAAGGTTTCACTTCAAACAAAGTACAACCTGTACAACCTGCCTACCTTCTTGCTAAAAATTTGGCAGTATGATGGACGAGCGGGGGAAGGGTGCCAATTACAAACTGTGGCTCTTCAATCGTTTAAAATTCTTACGTGATTAGGGTCTGTATAATTGCAATATACAAGACCATATCCAGGGGGCTAGGGGGTTGGATCCCCCTCCAAATGTTGGTCCAACTCGTAAAAATGTAAAAAATGAATATAAGCCAATTTTTTATGCGCTTTTATCAGGCTCTGAAAATTCACTTATAAAGTAACCACATAACTGGTCAACGGTAATTTTGAAAGCATTATAGGCTTTTGAATTACCTCTTTTGAGCACTTTCCACGCGAAATTCTGCGAAATTTCGATACGAAATACAATAAGATGTAAACAAACTAATATTGGAGCCACACAATCTGTTCACCTACCTAACTCACTGTCTTTTTTCATGAATACTCATTAAAATTTCTGTTTTATTTCACTATTATTTTACATATAAGGCGTGCATTGGTTGTGCGTCCATCTTCATCTTTTTTTCTTTTTCTTTTTTGTTCCTTTATCTGAGACATAAAGTAATATTGGCTCTTTCTTTTTAGAAAGCTCGTGTTGCTGGCTATTTGAACCTCGTGGCGAACAGCATTGATAACTTTACTCATGGATTGGCTGTTGGAGGTAGTTTTCTCGTGTCAACCCGTGTAGGCTGCTTAACAACTCTAGCTATACTTCTCCATGAAGTCCCACATGAAGTTGCGGACTTTGCAATTCTCTTAAGGTATCCAAACTTTTCAATAGAAATGATTATAGCCTATTTTAAATTTCTCACCCTACCTTTCATTTTTGACAACTATATTATTATAGGATCCGGTGCATTCCCTCGTAAAATCCCCCTCCAAGTGAAAAATCCCATCCTCCCTCCCCCTGACGATTTCTCCCTTGAAAATCTTCCTCTAGTGCAAAAATGAGCAGTCAAAGGGAACTTAAGACAATTAAATGGAATGAAAAAATTAAGGGACTATGGAGATTATACCTATATTCCAAATTACATGTAAATATATGGTGTATAATCAAACAGTTCGCTGTAAAGATTGATTCGGGTCAATACTAATCAAATTTCTCAAAAAAAAGTAGTTTTTTAAAAACAAATAAAATGTCAAAAGAATTATTTTCTTTTTGGGTTGATTCCAAATATATAAAGTTCATTAAGTGTAATGTTATACATTAATTTCCACGATTCTCAGAAAATTTCCCTGATTTTTGGAAAATGGGAAACATCCTATAGAGGCAAGTGATAATAATGAAAATCACACCATTAGGTGCAGCACATTATTCTTACTGTGGAGGTTTCAAGCTCCTCTATACAAAAATGCAGAATTATCTATTTTTTTCCAGAAGAAAGATGGCGGTATGTTTTTTGTTATGCAGTAGCAATGTTATTGCAATTTCCTAAAGCAGATTGCTAAAGAATCTTCTTGTCGGCCAACGGTCTAGGGCCGAATCCAAAGTGGGTAGTCCCCAAATGGGGTGGGGGGGGGGTATAAAGAGAGGGGCTTTGAATAGATTGGGATAGAGGAGAAGCAGCTTAACTGCGTTGATCTCATGTAGATCTCTACTGCAGTGAGTTGTTTTCAGTAGTAAAAGTAATTAACAGCAATGTTACCCAAATCAGTCGGTGAAATCCATTGCCCCTCCGTCCAAACATTTCGGCTAGTGATGCCTCGGGTTTGATACTAGAACTCGGGAAGTAATTACTCGTAGTTCTTTGTCCCAGGCTGTTATCTCCGTGCACTTCCACCATAGGACAACTCTTTTACAGTTACCTTTATTTTACCCTGTTATGATAACTCGGCCACCCCGACAACATATAAAAAAGAATTAAAATAAATAAAAATGTAAAAATAAACACTATAATATATTATACACTGTACATTCTGCCTGTATATTGGAATATAGGTAGAATATTCCAAAGCTCCTTCCTTTCATGATTATATTTATTTGTCATACTTTGTTTTGGGGGACTCAATTTTTTTTGTAGGGGGGAATTTTTTTTCCCCTACAAACAAAATTTTGTTTGTAGGGAATACGCTTGGCACCACCAATATAATAGGATTGTGTAAATAAATTTCCTTTGAACAGCTTGGATGGGTTGACCTACATAGCGTTTTTAAAATAAAAATAGCCGCATTTTACCTATATTACTGCGTTCACACATATGCTCTCAAAACACTGTGTGAAAAACTCTGCTGAGTCCTTAAAATTTGTGAGGGGGATCCGAGAAGAGTGCTTAAAAGAAATTATAAGTAGCTTGATATTTAGAAATGGACTTGATGGGCTATAAAATCGGAAAGGAGCAGGCCCAGATTTACCAATAGACCCACTAGGCCCGGGCCTCGGGACGCACAATGCCAGGGGGCCCGATAGATTATCATTGAGTGATTTTTTTTCTTAACAAAAAGTGGACTGATACGATCTACCGTCAAAGTGCAAGGTGCACTTCGCTGCCGCACTGCCCACTCACAGGAAGGTGATTTTAAAACAGCACCGGAATTTCGTGGCCGCTTAAAAAATGTCAGATGTCTCCCAAGAATGGTAGCTGAGAGTTTGGTGTCACCTGTTTCTTTAGTCTCTTTCATTACTTTTGGCTCATCAGTTGCGTTCTGTTTAGTGCTTCCACTATCCCCGAATTTTCGGAGATTTCCCTGAAAATTCGCAAAAACGGAGCGGCAAAAGCAGTTGGGCCTTGAAGCATCAAATATTTAAATCTGGCCCTGGGAAACAGTGACTACTGTGTGTGCTAAAGCTTGCTGTAACTCCCATTGGTTTATTTTTGTGACATCTTTTCTTTAGCCAGTCACATAATTCCTCTTGTTAAAGTCCGATAATGAATCCACATAACTCGATTTTTTAATCCGTTGTTGTAGTTATTTATTGTTGCTATGTCAAATTTTGAGCCAGTAAAAGAGCACCCCTCCCCACCTCTTTTTTGTAGAGCATATTTAGCCAGTAAAAAATAACTAAAAGCTATTGCATTAGAACATCTTTTGCAAGTAAGCTCTTTATTTTTCTGCGGCTGTATTTAGTGACACGGATTTGATGTGTCATTACCTCAAAGAAACAAACCAAATGATAGGAGGCTTTGAACTGTAAAAATATGACTAAATAGGAAAATTTTGAAATATATTAACAGTTTTTGATCAAAATTGGTGCCGAGATGCCGTCTGGAAGGTGCCGTTTGAAGTATTCATGTCCCCACGCATTGATATTTCGGGGGTACTCAGTAAGTGGTCGAATCAGCTGACTAAAAGTTACATCCTCCAGTGGATCAGTTAGAATCATAGTAGGTAAAAAGAATATGTCATTTCGGGCGCGTTTTTGATCTTAAATATAATAATTTGCATGCTAATGCTGAAAAGAAGAAAAAAGAAAATTTGTGAAAAGACTGTTTAGGTCCAATATAGTTTTTCATCTTAGTGCAATTTGCTTTTGAAATATTTTCCTGAACATCGGAAAAATAATGAATTAAAGTATCCACATGTATTGAACAGAAATGCAACATAATTACGATTTGTATGACTTCAACTTTAGTTTTTCGGAGAATACATAGTAAGTAGTCAAATCCGCTTTTATTGATTCCACTTTTCCCTTCCACTTTTACTGATTCTACTTTTCTATTACATGATATTGTTTACTGATATTGTTGATTTACTGATATGCCGTTTTTAGTTATAATTCTTTTTATTTTTCTCTTTAGGTCCGGTTTCACAAGGGGGAAGCAGCTCAAGCACAGTTCTCGACAGCTTTGATTGGTTTAGCTGGATCCCTCACAGCTCTAGGAGTTGACTCGGGGGATAAATTAGGTATAAGAATTCTTCTTAGTTTTAGTTGGTTCGGAGTTGCAATCATAAACATTAGAGAGGATATCAAATGATTTTTTATATATATTTATATATATATATATATATATATATATATATATATATATATATATATATATATATATAATATATATATATATATATATATATATATATATATATATATATATCTCCTACCTCTTCTGGAAATTAAAAATTTAAGAAAGGATAATTGTGTAAAAAATTAAATTTTAGAGCTGAAACCTCTTACTGTCATCAGAAGAAAGGATTTTTTTTGCTAGTTTTATAATAAAGATAATAAAAATAGCACCCACCTCTACTTTTAGCTTCTTTCCTCTGAATTAAGCTTTAAAATCTTCATAAATTAATTAAAAAGTGGCAAGGGAATTTTTTTTTAAAGTAATAGCGTATGTACCTTGGCATTGTTCCAAAGCACCAAAAATCACCGCTAATAAAGAAAAAAAAATAATTTGGTGAACCATTAGTAAGATTTTAAAATTTCAATTTTCGGGTAACATGTCTTATAATAAACTATACATCCCCAGGTTCAAGTTAGCACATTTATCACTAACTTTTATGGAAGGCTAGTCGAAAGAGACATAGCACGTTTTTGTAGACCTGAATTTTAAAACAGATTTTTTTTTTTTATGAATTATTTATTACACTGTATTTTCTCTCATTTAATAGGCTAATCGTAGACATTTCTTCCTTTTTAGTATCTTTTGTGTATTTTATTTCAGAAAGATGCAGATCGCTGGGATTATATGCGTGTGTCTGTCTCGGAATTGTGGCTTTACTATTAATTCTTTTATTCTTTTTCGCAATAATTTTCAGTCAAATTTTTAGTTTGTCAAATCCCAACACAGAGTAACATGTCCACCTTTCTATAATTGAAATGGGGAGAATTATCAGTCAAATCAGAATGACACATGGTAAATGTGAAAAATGTATGAAATCAGGTGGGAATCGTAGAAATCTATACGTAGGGATTTTCCCTACGTCCCCCCTCCCCAATCATAGGGATCCCTTCCAATCTGTCTTGACGGTGTTGATAGGATTATCCAGTAGTAGACCTACACGCCTGATTCTATTAGAAAATAATCCCCGAAATTTGGTGAAAAACTAAATAGTAAAAGAAGGAAAAGAAAAAAAAAGGGAAAAAATTGAGTGTATATGTGTGTGCATTCGTGTATGTATGTTTCTATTTTACTAAAAAAAAAAAATTTTAAGTTTCTGCTTATTTTAGTGAAACCGATATCCCCATATGTTGATTTGTCTATACATGCCCATGTATTCGCCTATGTGTGGGTTTTTGTATTTTTATATGTGGCCTAACTGCCACTCTTTAGTTCTTTTTCATTTCAGTCAACAAGTTCTTTAAAGTTTAAACAATGTTCTTTTTTTTGTTTAATTCAATGCAGTTTTATGTCAGCTGTTTTTTATGGAAAATTCTTATTATATGCTAAAAAAATTTTTTTGCATTTAGTAGGCTGCTTATTTTACCGTATCTATTCTACAAGCTACTGACTTATTAAAACGATTTTTGTTTTCATCAGGCTGTTTTGTGTTTATGTGTGCATGCACGCATGTGTGTATCATTTGTCTGTTTGCACCCATGTATGCACCTTAGTATATTTTGGGGTGGACCCGCTTCAACGATTTTTTTTTTAAGCTGAGAAAAGGTCTAGCTGACCGGTTTTTTTCATTTTGTTCACCTTTCTTTTCTTGAATAGATATTTCAAATAAAAAGTATACCGCGAGGCGGTAATAAACTGCCTAAGAATATTAGGAATCAGTTCTACACTGTAGAATGCACTTGGCTCTGTTGCCGATATTTAATATTTCATTCTTATACCTGCAGTTTTTTACGACCATTTTGTTATGACTTTTTTTATACCGGGTGCCTGAACTTTGAAATTTATGTTATTTATATCAATTTTTTTTTCAGGCGAAAGAACAGCTTGGATTCTGCCATTTACAGCTGGTGGATTTTTGAACATAGCTTTATTTAACGTTCTGCCAGAATTGATTGAAACAATTCATCCTAAGACTGTTATCTCAGACGTATCTAGTTTTATTTCAGGTTTAAGTGTGATGGCAGCTGTGTCCTATTTTGTAGAATAGTGTAATCTAGTTTTAAAGTGTGTTTTTTTTTTTTTTTTATGTGTGAAAATTCTTTATTAATCAATGAAAACATAACGATGTATTATACGCATCATACAAAAAAACAAAAAAAAACAAAAACAAGTACTCCCATGTCAATTTATTTACAAGAAGTCACGATTCATAATTTGTCGCTCTTTTTTCTTGGTCGAGTCAGTGTTCGAGTACAACTGGCAGTGTCGTGAATTCTGTCATTTCCCCAGGCTTTTGTTCGCATGGCTAATCGCATCGACTGGGTTTTCAATTTGCCCGCGGGCTTCTTATCAACTTTTTCCAGTGATAATTTTTCTTTGTGTTTTTTTACTCTTTCGAGGTGTAATCTTTCTTGCATAATTTTGATCTTTTCTCTGGTCGAAATGGCTTTGAAATCATTACAAAACGGTGACCAAATGCAGAAAAAATCTTTGGGGTCCAATTCCCCTTGTTTGGCAGGATATGTATAATATTTGGTAATGTGTTTTTAAGTCACGCATTATCAATAAAAAGAAATAGGATAAAGTAAAGGAATCTCGACAAACACAAATACTGACACTTAATTAACAATATCTTTAATTGATATTAACATGGTATATATGTTCAAGTATACAGTGTTACCAGATGCCTGATAAGAGATAGCATAATCGTATAAGCGAAAATGTGCCGATGTCAGTAATTTCCTCACCCAGAATATGCCAAAGAACAATTTTTCAAACAATTTCCTCTTAGAAATGCGCTAATTTGCAGAGTTCAATGCACAGCCACCTCAGAAAGGTGCTCAAATAACACAAATTCTGTGCCCCGTTCAGGAATATTGATCTTAGGTACACCTTCTTCAGTCATTAGGACATTAACAGAATTCACAAAAGCGCCCCAATAGCACAAATTCTGTGCCCCATTCGAGATCTTAGAGAACCTTTTTCAGTCATTAGGAGATCAGCAGAGTTTGGAATAATGCATCTATTTATGGATTTGGCCTCAAATCTATTTTGAAGTTTAGCTCGTTTTTGGGTATAAAATTGCTTTTCAGCCTGCTATTACTTAAAAGTGAATCGAAGTAGCAAAAAGAGCTGATAAAACATTTTATAATTCATATTTGAATTTGAAAATACACGTTAAATAAAAGCTTAAACTAGTAATGTTGGAATAGTAAAATCTTCGTTGAAATTGACTTTCATTACCCTACTAAAAACTGATGTAAATAGCATATGAAGAAAAGTATTTTTGTGTGTATTTTAAAAAAACGCATACTTCATGAAGTATATTTATTGCATAAAAGCTATTGTACGAAGCATTTTTTACATTGTTTCAAATATATTTTCTAACTAGTATTTTTGTTCAGTTGTCTTACTTCTGGAGTTGATATTACCTGCTTATACGGTAGATTGTAAGTTATTTCTGACAAATTTTTGGAATTTTATTTTTTAACTTTGTTTCTTGTTGAAGTGTGTACGCTGTTTCTTATGTGACATTCATTGGGAGCAGTTTATTTTTAATAGTTATTTAGCGTAAAGTGATTTAGAAATTTGTGAATAGTTCCACATATAAATGTATAGTCAGCCAAAATATGTGAAAAACTAGTTAATTATAATTTTCAATATTTGCACTTATGAGGTACATCACGCAAAATACCTTAAAGGGACTAGTCAAAATTAAATAACCATTGGAACAAATGCAGCTTTCTAAATTTCATTTTTTTTTTTTTTTTTTTTTTTTTTTTTTTTAGATATATAAAAAAAAAACTATAATATTGAAAAATTAAAAATCCTTTTCTAATGCATATTTTAAATTCGTCTTCTTTTCTTTCTTATATCCAGCGGTATTGGGTCCTCCTTTCTGCGTTTCCTCTTTTTTTTTCGTTTTCTAATAATAGGTTGGTGATACTTCACGTAATAGATGGAATCAAACCGGTTATTGTTTCCTTTTCGTACTCCTGAAAGAAAAAATAATCAATCCTGTTTCTTTCTTCTTCTTTTTTATCTAAGACTCCTTGCTTATTTTTAATCTAATTTGTCCCTATTTCTCTATTATTCCTTCACTTTACTACCTATCTATCTTACCTCTTACTCGACGTTCCATAGCTTTCCACTTTTATAATTCCTCACATACATAATTTTTTCTCTTCTAGTACATTTTATCTACCTTTTTCCTAAAAACGTTTTTTTTTTTTTTCATTCATACGATTCTCCATCCATTAACTACCATACAACAATTTCAAAATTCTCATTCTAGCTACCCACGGCGGCAAGGGCTGCTCCCATTCATTAGGCCTATAACATATAACATTAAAATACCAATTTACAATGCATATACGTTTTTTATTTGTATTAGGAATATTTGTATTAGTTTAAGCATAGCCGAATTACTTCCTCCCAGGGTCGAGTTCTCATCCTCCCTGTCTTTATTTTATATTTTAAAAATATCTCCTGAATTCATATTAGATAATATATTTTTCTAGATAGCAGACTGTTTTTTTTTGGGGGGGGGGGGCAAGCTTGGCAATTAAATTTTTAAATCAAGTCAGTTTGTACTGATATTTTGCCTTGACACGATATCCCAGAGCAATTGCAAATATCAGAAAATTTTCCTCTCATCTGAAGTTCATACATATGTTTTTAATCAGATGTTGTATGTGGTACTACGCAAAGAATAAGTTGGTGGGTATAACAACTTAATGCTTTCAAACATCGCTGGATTGTAGAATAGTCTCCTTTAATTTAATTGGCATGGTATATTCACCTCGTTTTTATCTCATTTCCTTAAAACCAGTAGCATCAAAAGGTTTGGGTTGAAAGCCTCTTTAATCTCCATTTTATATTGCATTTTGTTTTTATCTTCTTTCTGCTTAATTTTTTTTTTTAAGGTTTAATATTCCCCTGCAAGGTTTTTATATATTATATTCCTCCGGTCCTTTGTTTTTTTCTGTCCTTAGAGAACTGAAATCCAGCCTTATCCATCTGAAACTGTAGTTTGCGGTTGCGAAAACAAATGCGAAAAAAGGAAAATTTTTCTTGTTACCACGCAGGTCCAGACTATTCAATCGGACAGTCTAAGTAATATCATAATTCGGGCCCGGCGAACGATCACCTGAGACTAATGAATCCAATTATATAAATATATGGATATTTCAGGGCAAGTTAAGAGTTTCAGTTACAAAGAATAAGCTGCAACTTGCTGCAACAGCATGTTGTAAAATTACATGTCAACAAGGAACGTAAGCTTTGAGTTATGGTCATACTAGAGCGAGGACCTTGCCTTTTTTTTAAATGGAACGTTTTGAAATGTTTGTCTCGGGATGTTAAAAAGAAAATTGTATGTAAACTATCTTTTAGAGGCACGTTGGCAGGGGGGGGGGGGCTGGCCAGCCGCTCTCTCCTCCAAAATATTTATTCCAACTATCAACTTTTTTTACAAATACCTCCCCCCCCCCTCTCTCTAAAAAAAAAAACTACAACAACAGATCCCTGTGTACGCGTCTCGTTTAATGCATAAATATTCATGACAAAAATTTCCCTGTCCCTCAGAAATCGAGGATGGTCTGAATCAAACTGTCCAAAATTTTTAATGCATTATTTTGTTTTTTCAAAGATTGTCTTCCCCTTGTTTCGCCAGAATTTTTGGTAAACTCACTTTAGTCGCTTTTGGCAAGCTGAAGGCTATGAAGTCGGTCGTAAAGAAGCTTCGTAAAAATTTTGAAGTTTGAAGTTTTTGAAAAATTTTGAAGTTGAAGTCGAAATTTGTAAAACTTCGAAGTTTGAAAAATTTTGAACTAATTATGAGTAAGGTATTTGTGATTTCATTCTGTATTTTGTCATGGTAATAAAGCAAGTGTAGGCTGTGAATCAATTTCGATAGCGAACAACGTACTGCTTAATTCATTGTGCCTCTTAACTGCCTCCATTTTAGATTTTGTCATGGAGTGTATTATTTTTGTTATCCGAAATAAACGCAAGCAATTTTTTAAGGAATTCTGTGTTCTTTTGTTTTGACTTAGATATCAGCAATGGTGAGAAAAAGTTCTGTCTTAGGAAAAGGAACGTTTTTCTAGGAATTCAAGAAGAAAGCAAAAGAAAAAATTACAAAAACAAAAAGAAAATAACGAGAACAAAGCCAAAATAGGGAAAACGAATACGGCCGAACTGACAATCAGCCTAAGATTAAAGCTGTAAAACAGAAATTGAGATAAATTTAGCGTAAAAACACTTTGAATTAGTTGTAATTTGTTTTTTTTTTATTAAAAAATGGGTCACAAAAAAACAACAACATAGAAATCTCCATATAATACTAACAATATCAAAATAGGTCCCGACGCATATTAGCGTGTTTGGGACGACCTGAAAAAAAGGGACACTTAAACTACTTATACACTAATACACTTCCTCGGGGGAATAAAACTTTCTGACTCCTCCTCCCACCCCTACTAAACAATCAATCAATATTCTAAAGATAATAAATTTGTTTACAGGGAACTTAAAGGAATTCCACACTCATACTCTGTGATTCATCATGCTTCCTTTCACATACCGACAATCATCTCAATCAACACAAATCAATTTCTCTTTTAACACTCAAAAGCCGATACTCACTCCCAAATCAATCACTTAATCCATGTCTACAATACTGGTTAAAACAAATACATCGCAAAGAAGCACGAAATTCCTCAAGAGCCTTCTTACCTTGTACTTCCGCCGGAAGCCTGTTCCAGACTTCAGGACCAATATACCTAATAGAAAATTTAGATCTGGTAGTAACTGGAACCGACGTTCTAACTAATTCAACATTTCTAGTTTCATAACTAAGTTCCTTTCATTATAGTTCCGAAAAAACATGCAGGTAACAAATTAGAAAAAAATTTGTACATAAAAAAATTTACATAAAATTTAACCAAACCAAAAATGGTAAAATTTTTAATTGGTGATACCTCGATCTTACCGAATTCTGGGACAAGTCATTGGTCAAAACTCTTACAGCTTTATTTTGTAACACACAGAGCGGATACAAATGGCTAGTGAACGTCGACGACCAAACTGTAACACAGTACAGCAAATATGGATGAAAAGGAGAAAAATATAACATTCTAATAACCTTTTTGGGTAAAAAAATTTTTCAGCTTCCGCAGAGTTCCAACATTTTTCGCTCAAACACCTAACTTTTCAGATTCGTCATAGTGTATACAGTAACAAAATAATCTTGATGGACCACATGTCTAAGGAAATTTAAGGGATGAATCATACAGTCAAATGGATAATGCAGGTAGTATCAAACAGTTCATGGTAACGAACTGTAAGTAAGGAGTGACTTGGCTCAATAGTAACCAAAACTCTTAAAAACTGAATTTTAGATACATCAAAAGAATTGGGTTTTTATGCTGATTAATTTAAAAAAAAACTTTCCACGTAATAATTTGCTCAAACAAAAGTAAAGAGCTACATTAAACAAAAAAGATAGAAATAAAGTCAAAAATAAAGTTTCCCAGTGTAAAACTACAACAAATCACCATCAATAAATAAATGAAACACAAAACGAACAGAAATTACAATATATAACCAAGTTAAACTCAAAACGAGCAGAAACTAAGAGGAGCAGGGGTGACGCCCCCCCATGCTATCTGAAGACCAGCCTATAATTAGCACTGTACTGGAAACAATTCTTATTTTGAGCTGAATGTTCCTATTTCTAATAACTTCGAAAAAAAAACCATCATACCAATATTATTGAACAAAACACAAATGGAGTTGGATTGACAGTTTAATAAAGGCTACATATACTGATATTTGTTCCTTAAAGTCTTAATAATTATCGATTTATTAAAGTTAAAAAGGTGAAAACATTTAAAATGTATTTTGTTTTCAGTAAACTGCAAATTATGTTCTTGTCTTCAGACGGCTTGGGGGGGGGGTGTCAGCCCTAGTCATCTCTGTTTTTGCTTCTTTTGATTTTACTCAGTTATTTATAGTAATTTCTGTTCGTTTTTTTGGGTTTCATTTTGTGTATTGATGGCTATTTTTTGGTAGTTTTACGCTTGGAAAATTGTTTGACTTTATTTCAGATCATTTTTGGTTTAATGTAGCTCTTTAATTTTCTTTGAACAACCTATTTAGTGAAAACTTTTTTCAAGTTGTTTTCTGCTCTTTTTTTATTGACAGGCTTTATCATTGGAAAACAAAAGAATATTTTAATTTTTTTCGTTTTTTTTTTCTACAAGAATTTATAGTTTGGCTTACTAGTTATATGTTGGAGAGCATATTTTATAACATACTTCCTTTTGAAAATCCGGATATAAATAGTACTGTTTATTTTATTTTTACACATCGTCAAGGTTTCCTGAAAAATTAAACATAATACCATTCCCGGGAAATTGTATCTACGCTATTTTGACAACGTGGATGCACTTCTACTATGTTTTGATTTAGCCCAAGATCCCCCTCATCAGTCCCTGAGAGTTCCAGATTAATACCATAAGCCTAAGTAATATTAGTACTAACAGAAGTAGTAGTACTTTTACTAGTAGTAATAGTATGCACCTAGCGTTTTTTTATTAGCTGAATATACCCCTCAGCATGCTCTGAAATTTTCAAAGAAATACTCCAAGCTGTTCTTGATATATTGCTGATACGGCTATTTGACAGCCTGCGTGCATGCAATGTGTTTTAATTTAACATACTCCCCCCCCCCCCCTGTCCCCCCAACGTTATCTAAAAATGTCTCCTTAATATCTTTAGCCTTAATTGTAGTAGTAGAAATAGTAAGGGTTCGGCTTAATATCATGCACTGAAAGTTTCGGCTTAATACTCTAATGTGTTCCTGAGATATAGCTGTTAAGGTCTTTTAATAACTTGGCTCCATATAGTGTATTTCACTTTAGTTCTCTATTCTCTTCACATTCCCTGAAAGTTTCATTGTAATACCTTTAGCTTTAATAGTAATTGTCGTGGCAGTAGTTGTAGCAGTTGCAATTGTAGTACCAGTAGTAGTATTAGTAGTTGCAGTAGTAAGTACATTTTACATTTTGCCTATTTCAAACATCCGCCTTAGCATGTCCGGAAAGTTTCAACTTAATACCCTAGACCAGTGGTTCCCAACCGATTTCAGGCCTTGTCCCACCAAGACATTTCTAAAATCCTGATGCCCCCCCTCTTGATATTTAAATTTTGTTATTCAAAATTTTACGTTTATTCACCCGAAGGAAGCTTAACAGGCCATAAACTTGGTATCTATTTTTGGTTCGTTCTCAAGGCTTCTTTTTATTTTAGTGAAAAATATTGTCTGAACACAAAACTTTTTTATGGGTTCCACTGTAACCTAACCCTCGTTTAACTGAACCCCTTGCTACTGAATCCTCTTGCATCTGACCCCCAGGTGTAACTGAACCTTCGTGTTACTGAACCTCTGTGTAACTGAAACCTCGTGTAACTGAACCCTTGTGCAACTAAACCCTCATGTAACTGAACCCTAATGCAACTCAATCCACACGGAACTAAACCCGCTATTAACTGAAACCTCGCCAAGTTCAACCCCAGTTTACTAAAACTTGGTGCAATTGACCCCTCATGCAACTTAACCCCGTTTAATTGAGCCCTCGTGCAACTGAATCCCATAAAACTTAACCCTCATTCAACTCAATCCTTGCTCAAAACTTTGTCTGTGGAACTCAACCACATTCAGCCCAATCTTCATTCAACTCAACCTCCGTGTAATTCTATCTTTGTGAGACTCAACTCCCACTTAGCTGGGCTGTGGCCATTTAGCCAATTTTCAGCAAGACTGAAGAGATGGTAAGTTCACGTATCTCATTTAAGAAATTAAAAGAAGAATTTATACCCTTGGCGATTATGGTGCAAATCTTTGAAGCCTCCCGCATCACCATTTCCATACTCAAAGAAATGATTTGACCTTCAAATGACCTTCAAAGAAATGATTTGAACCAACGAATTTATATTTTCCTGCTATCCCAGGATCATTACGCCAATGAAGGTGCTCCGTAGACATACCTCCAAAAACCACGTTTGAAGCTTCCTGGTTTTTAAGACGGCTAATACTGCGGGAATCGCCATTATAATCACGCACAGTCATTAAATTTCAGGAGAAAATCGTAAATAAGGAATTATTCTAAGATAGCGAATATTTTTTCTAAATGATTATTTCAGCTGTGTATCACCAAGAGCCTCCATGAGTAAATCACTGATAAATATAAAATAAGACTTACAATAAAATACGTGACTGTTAAGACTAAAAAGGAAAATCAAAATAGCCCCAGCATCATAACTCAAAGGAAGTCCAATCAGGACTGGAAAACAAACACGAAACAAGGCAGTTCATTCAGATAAAAAAAACCGAGGAGCTTGTTTTTAATGTGATTCTTGCTTTAATGGCAGCAACCCAGAGGCAGACTGGGCAGGGGCAAAGGGAGAATTGACCCCTGGGCCGGTCGGTTTTGGACCCCTTCTTGCCAGTTGTTTATATTTGTGGGCCGGTATTTATGATCCGCGAATGACGTGGAGAGCAAAATTTCTGATTAAACACAAAAAAAAAAAAAAAATTCCTTCTATAAGGAGGGCCATAGGCAGGACCCCCTAGTCCAAATGACCGCTTAGCTTTTTGCTCCCTGTCTACCTCTGCAGGTAACCTAAAAGATGTTTTTGATACAGGTTTTTTGGTATTAACTATCGGTTTTGCAATTTAATATGTTGAATCATTTTTAGTTGAATTTGCGTAAAATGCGGTGAGTGATAACAAAGAAATTCTAATTTAGAATACCAATTTATTTCACTTGAGAAATTCGAAGTTATGACACCACTTTAGAAATTCTAGCTTAGAATATAAGTCAAAAAAGCACAGGCTACAAAAATATTGCCAGTGCTCCTTGTATATATCATGCACCTAACATAACGGCCTCCAAGTTTTGAAACTCACACAAACCCAACTATATAATTTCACCTGAAATTTAAGATAATTAACACAAAAATAAAATATTATTTTATCTTATTATTCATAACATAACCCACAGAAGCACAAATTAAAATATCAGCACACCCTTTGCAGCATACCAATGCACCATAGCTAGGCCTACTGTATTGTCTTACTTCATACAGATAACGGGGTAAGCTAGGGGTTACCTATCATACAACTCCTTTTTCCACCAGATACCAAGGACTTCTTTGCGCATACGTGATTTAACATCATCAACTATAAAAATATACTTATACACACCAAACTCTTTACCCTTAATTTCTTTTTTTTTTTTGGTTTGCTTAAACTTAAAATCGAACCTGAGTTCGGCCACTTTTTCAAGAAGTGAGCAACAATTTTTGGTATCAAATTACGATCCATTCACAAAGACGTCCGAAATCAGAGACTGAGTATCAAACAGTTCGTGGTAACGAACTTAAGGAGCGACCCGGCTCAATAGTAACGGAAACTCTAAAAAACGGAATTTTGATACAAATAGATACATCAAAAGAATCAGATTTTATGCTGATTTCAAATATACAAGTTTCATCAAGTTTAGTCTTACCCATCAAAAGTTACGCGCCTGAGAAAATGTGCCTTATTTTCGAAAAAAGAGGGAAACACCCCTTAAAAGTCATAGAACCTTAATGAAAATCACACCATCAAATTCAGAATATCAGAGAACCTTACTGTAGAGGTTTCAAGCTCTATCTGCAAAAATGTGGAATTTTGTATTTTTTTTTTGCCAGAAAAAAGATCACGGATGCGTGTTTATTTGCTTTTTTCCAGGGGTGATTGTATCGACCCAGTGGTCCTAGAATATTGCAGGAGGGCTCATTCAAACGGAAATTAAAAGTTCTTGTGCCCTTCTTAAGTGACGAAAAAATGGAGGGCAACTAGACCCCCTTCCACCCTCATTTTTTCCTAAAGTCACCCGATCAAAATTTTGAGATAGCCATTTTGTTCAGCATGGTAGAAAAATATAATAACTATGTCTTTGAGGGTAACTTAATCCCCCACGGTCCCCGGGGAAGGGCCGCAAGTTATGAGCTTTGCCTAATATTTACATATAGTATCGGTTATTGGGAAGTATACATACGTTTTCAGGGGGAATTTTTCTTGTAGTGGGGGGGGGGGGTCGGGGGTTGCGTGGGATGATTTTTCCACGGAGGAAGTTTTCATGGGGGAAGGAACATTGCTACGAAGGAGGCGCCGGATTTGCCAGCATTATTTAAAAAAACGATCAGAAATTTAAAAAAAAAACAAGTTTTTCAACTGAAAGTAAGGAGCAACATCAAAACTTAAAACGAACAGAAATTATTTCGTATATGATTGGGTTCGCCCCCTAGTCAATACCTTGCTCTTTACGCTAAATTTAGTATTTTCATAAGAACTATTTATTCTAATTAACGGCCTTCGTGATTAGGGGTCATTCTTAAAGAATTGGAACAAAATCCGAACTTTAGCGTAAAGAGCAAGATATTGACTAGGAGACGAACCCTCTGATATACGTAATAAAAATATACGAATATAGAAGTTCGTTACGTAAGTTAATTCGTAAGTTACGTATATTTATTACTAATAAAAACCTTCGCAAATAAAATTAAAAAAAATTCGAGAAAGCCATTTAACGAAAAAAAGTAAAATTAATCCACTAATTTCGTTTTAATTATTCATGTACGGTGAGCGAAAATCAAAACCTGCATTAATTCAAAAACGTTCAAAAATTAAATAAAATAAACAAGTTTTTTTTAACTGAAAGCAAGGAACGACATTAAAACTTAAAACGAACAGGAATTATTCCGTATATGAAAGGGGCTGTCCCCTACTCAAACGCCTCGCTCTTTACGCTAAAGTTTGACTCTTTCTCATGACTCTATTTTTAAGAACAATAAAAAACTTTAGTGTAGGGGACAGCCCATTTCATATACAGAATAATTAGTCCAACATTATGCTTAAGCACCTCCCTATTCTCACCAACGGACTGTATTGTTTCCAGGACTTTCACAATATTCTCTGCTAATATTCCCCACCGAGATCATAAAGGAGCCCGATAATCCAGCTTCAGTTCTATTATGTGTGCCTCTGGCCTTCCATCCCGAAATGACAAAATTAAAATGAGACTAAGCGCTCTGCAAAAAATAAGCTGGGTATAAAAGATTGGAGCTGTTCTGGTATTGTATGATGGTTTGGGGGTTTCCGTTCTGTCATAAGCTCCTTCCTCTATCCTTGTCCCCGAAAGGGAAATCCTGCTTGCGTATCCTCAGGGTGTACCTTTTCCTAGTTTACCTAAACAGAAACTTGACACTAAACAGCGCTACAGGGTGACCTTGAGGAGTGCCGCACCTTGAGAAAATTATAGCCTACTAAACAACGCAGCATTTGCACTGGATTCTGATTGATGGGTAATTTTTCTGGGTTTTGTTTGTTTTGGTGTTTTTCGTTTTTTTGGGGGGAGGAAGATAATTTCGGAGACCACACTGCCTTTCCATGACGATAAATAAAAGTTCAAATAGGGATGAAATCCTTTTAATAGACAGTGATGATGATAACAGTGATAGAAATTCACAAAAATACTAGATATTTTGGTCACATATGCAGTGACCGTCATCAGTAGTAAAAACTCAGTTTTACTACTGATGACGGTCACTGCATATGTGACCGAAACATCTACTATTTTTGTGAATTTCTATCACTGTTATCATCATCACTATCCATTAAAAGGATTTTATGGCTATTTGAACTTTTATTTATCCTTTGGGGGAGGAGCTGAACAACTTGTTCTTGGCTAAGTTATGTATCATGGGCTGCCTCCTTATTGTAGTATAATGTTTATAGGCTTGCATATATAATGAGTTGAACGTAATAGGCTTGAGATTCCATTTACAGGATTTCGACCCTTGTTGATTGAAGAGCATCGCCAAGTGTGGGAAACTATGCTGTGACAAAGATGAGTCTTCCAGGATTGTATATATGGTTATTGTAATAATGGTTATAGGCAAGCCTATATAATGAGTTGGACGTAATAGGCTTGAGATTACAAATTGCAGGATTTTGACCCTTGTTGACTGAAGAGCATCGCCAAGTGTGGAAAATTGTTGTGACCAAGATGAGTCTTCCAGGATTGTACAAAGCCACCATCTAACTGGAAGTCCCAGGGACTTCTTGCTCTCTGGTTCTAAACCGGCTTAAGCGCTTCGTGTAGAAATGAGAAGATGTATTAATCCCTGTCGTGCACTGGTTTGGGACCCATTGCTTTTCCTGAGACCCTAATTATTTCATGGATTTAAATAATGTGAAATTAAAACTTGGAATGTTACAGCAGCAAAAAACAACTATCTATGAAAGACTCGTTATAGCGTAATTATGCAAGGGTTACTTTTCTATATCATAGCACTAAAGTTAACATCATCTCTTAATAAGTTGTAAGAGGTGAGAACTGAATTGCAGTAACACTTTCTTAATAAAACAAGGTTTTAGGTGAAATATATTTCCTATGTGTATTTTATTATAAGAGGGTCTTATTAAGAAATTATGGTAAACTTACTTAACAAGTGAAAATAGTATAGACCTTAAGTATGCATAAAAAATGTTAGTCAGTCATTAAAAGAAAATCTCAAGCTACAGCAGTTGAGCCAATTCTATTTCAGAGACTCCGTTGCCGTCTCGCATTACTATAAATAGAAGAATTATGAGCTGACTTTTTACGCCTGACCCCCCCCCTGAATTTTTGCCTCTAATGATCTTTGTCACCCTGATATTTACCTAGGCAATGGTATCAATTTGTCGGTGAAGAAGGAGGGCGTTAAGTTGCAATTTTCACATTATTTAAATCCTTGAAATTATTAGGGCCTCAGGAAAAGCAATCGGTCCCAAACCAGTGCACGACAGGGATTAATATATCTTCTCATTTCTACACGAAGCGCTTAAGCCAGTTTAGAACCAGATAGCAAGAAGTCCCTGGGACTTCCAGTTAGATGGTGGCTTTGTACAATCCTGGAAGACTCATCTTGGTCACAACAATTTTCCACACTTGGCGATGCTCTTCAGTCAACAAGGGTCAAAATCCTGCAATTTGCAATCTCAAGCCTATTACGTCCAACTCATTATATAGGCTTGCCTATAACCATTATTCTACAATGAGGAGGCAGCCCATGATAGATAATTAAATAAAAAAAAACAGTTTTTTAAACTGAAAGTAAGGAGCGACATTAAAACTTAAAACGAACAGAAATTATTCTGTATATGAAAGAGACTGTCCCCTCCTCAACGCCTCGCTCTTTACGCTAAAGTTTTTTATTGTTTTAAAAAATAAAGTTGTGAGACAGAGTCAAACTTTAGCGTAAAGAGCGAGGCGTTGAGGAGGGGACAGTCTCTTTCATATACAGAATAATTTCTGTTCGTTTTAAGTTTTAATGTCGCTCCTTACTTTCAGTTTAAAAAACTTGTTTTTTTTTTATTTAATTTTTGAACGTTTTTGAATAAATGCAGGTTTTGATCTTGGCTCACCGTACATGAATAATTAAAACAAAATTTTCATATTAATTTACTTTTATTTAGTTAAATGGCTTTCTCGAAACTTGTTTAATTTTATTTACGAACGTTTTTATTAGTAATAAATATACGTAACTTACGAATTAACTTACGTAACGAACTTCTATATTCATATATTTTTAATACATTTATTAGGGGGTTCGCCCCCTAGTCAATACCTTGCTCTTTAAGCGAAAGTTCAAATCTTGTTCCAATTCTTTAGAAATGACCGCTTAATCACAAAGGCCGTTAATTAGAATAAATAGCTCTTATGAAAGTACTAAAAAATCTTTGGCTTAAAGAGCGAGGCATTGACTACCGGTGAACCCAATTATATATGTAATATTTTCTGTTCGTTTAAAGTTTCGATGTTGCTGCTGTTGCAGTTGAAATACTTGTTTTTTTATATTAAATTTATGATCTTTTTTTAAATAATGCTGGGAAGTCTGGCGTCCCCTTCATAGCAATGTCCCTTCCCCCATGAAAACTTCCTTCATGGAAAGACTCCTCCCACATAACCCCTGACCACCCCCCCTCCCCCCTCCCACTACCAGGAAAAATCTCCCCTGAAAACGTCTGTATACTTCCAAATAACCAATACTATATGTTAACATTGGGTAAAGTTCATAACTTTCAGCCCTCCCCCGGGAGGTTCGGGGGATTAAGTCATCCTAAAAGACATACTTATAATATTTTCGAACATGCTGAACAAAATGGCTATCTCAAAATTTTGATCAAGTGACTTTGGGAAAAAAATGAGCGTGGGAGGGGGCCTAGTTGCCCTCCATTTTTTTTGGTCACTTAAAAAGGGCACTAGAACTTTCAATTTCCATTCCAATGAGCCCTTCCACGATATTCTAGGACAACTGGTTCGATACGATCACCCCTGGGAAAAAAAAAAAAAACAAACAAACAAATAAACACGCACCCGTGATCTTTCTTCTGGCAAAAAAATGCAAAATTCCACATTTTTGTAGATTGGAGCTTGAAACCTCTACAGTAGGGTTCTCTGATACGCGGAATATGATGGTGTGATTTTCATTAAGGTTCTATGACTTTTAGGGGGTCTTTCCCCCCTTTTTCGAAAATCAGCCAAATTTTCTCAGGCGCCTAACTTTTGATGGAAAGGATTAAACTTGATGAAACTTATATATTTGAAATCAGCATTAAAATGTGATTCTTTTGATGTATATATTTGTATCAAAATACCGTTTTCTAGAGTTTCGGTTACCATTGAGCCGGGTCGCCCCTTACTTACAGTTCGTTACCACGAACTGTTTGATTTAGCCCAGAATAGGGTGTTCAGCCCAAAATAAACGGAAAACACCAAAACAAACAAAACCCAGAAAAATTACCCATCAATCAGAATCCAGTGCAAATGGTGCGTCGTTTAGTTGGCTATAATTTTCTCAGGGGGCACCACTCCTCATGGTAACCCTGTAGTGCCGTTTGGTGTCAGTTTCTCTTTCGGTAAACTCGGAAAAGGTACACTCTGACGCCACTTTGAGGATACGCAAGAAGGATTTCCCTTTCGGGGGCAAGGACAGAGGAAGGAGCTTATGACGGAACGGAAACCCCAAACCATCTTACAATACCAGAAAAGCTCCAACCTTTTATACCCAGCTTGTTTTTGGCAGAGAGCTTAGTCTCATTTGATTTTGTCATTACAGGAGGGACGGCTAAAGGCAAACATAATAGAACTAAGTCTGGATTGTCGGACTCTGTTATGATCTTGGTGGAGAATATTGCGAAAGCCCTGGAGACAATACAGTCCGTTGGTGAGAATTGAGAGGTGCTTTACCATAATGTTGGACTAATCAGTAAAACTGATTTTTTGTGCAGTGATCAAGGGTTTTCTACTAATCAGTAAAACTGATTTTTGCGCAGTGATCAAGGGTTCTAAATTCAAAAAAAAATAATTGCTGGAAAATGAAGTGAAATCGGTGAACACTGAAATCGGAATTGCTAGTTTTGAAGAATAATGTGTTGGGCCAATAGACTAAATTCCCTTAACCTGCTTGCTTTACTGCAGACACGTTTTTGGACATCCTGGATACACGTAGTATTTTTTTTATTTATTTAGTTCAGCATGTCCCTCAACGTTCCCTGAAAACTTCAACTTGATATCCTTAGTCGTTGCAGTCATTGCAAATACATATTTTTGACGAGATGGATGCCGATATTATCATTGATTTAATTCAATATTCTCTTCAACATTCCTTGAAAACTTTAAGTCGATAACCTATCCGTTTTAAATATTGCAGATACGTCCTTTTAACAACCTGGATACATATACTGTCTTTTGATTTAGTTCGACATGCCTCTCAACGCTTCCTAAAAGTTTCAACCTTGATAGCCTTAATAATCGTTCCAGAGACCGAAAAGGCAATAATTTTAGCCGTTCCTGTAATATTGCACAGACACAAATTGTAAAGCCTGTACGCAGATTCTTCATTTGATTTCCTTCAGCAATCTCCTCCAAATTCCTTGAAA
Organism: Artemia sinica; assembly: GCA_027921565.1. NCBI lineage: Eukaryota > Metazoa > Arthropoda > Branchiopoda > Anostraca > Artemiidae > Artemia > Artemia sinica. The sequence continues at coordinate 82,687,735 of CM051256.1, forward strand.
GTTTCAAACTTGATATCCTTAGCCGTTACTGAGACATTGCAGATATGTTCTTTTGACAGCTTGGATGCACGTAGTATTCCTTAACTTAATTCAACATGCCCCTCAAAATCCCCTCAGTTTCAACTTTATGCCCTTAGTCATTCTTAAGGTTTTATAAATACGTCTTTTTGACAACCTTAATGCACACAGTGTCTTCTAATTTAGCTTAACACCCCCCTCAACAATATATGAAAGTTTTATCCTAATACCCTTGGCATCTTTGGAGACCCAGAATAAAAAAATGTCCCCCTTTTCCAATAATAGAAACCTATGTGTAAGTTGCCTTTGAGAACCAACAAATCGTTAATATTCGAGTTTTTTTTTTTACAAAAGCGTTGTCAAAAATTATGTAATCAGTTTTACTTATCTATTTTCACAGTTCATTATGATTTCCAATGATTACGGCCTTTTTATCTTGTTTTAAAAATTTAATATATCACCTTTATATTTTTTTTTCAGTGTAATAATAAGAATATTTAATCTAATTAGTGTAATTGGTAGCATTAGGGTAGTAAAAAGTGCCTGATCTCAGTTCCTGACAGGAAAACGATTACAAAGCTTGAAAAATGCGAAGTGTCACCAGGCGCTAGATGGAGTTGATAGTTTTTATTGACACTAGTGCCAGTTTCCACTCTTATAAGTTACCCATATTCTTTGGTACATACTGGAAAAATGTGGTACTGCCTTAACAGATTCACAATTTTGAAACAATCAAAAGAAACATTTTAGAGAATTGGTGGTTTCAGGAAAAAAAAAACAAAAACAAAGATGGGTCTGGGGTACAGTAAGGTTTTATTTCTACCTTCTTGGTAATTTAAAAAAAAAAATATTATGACCAGCTCGAAGATCTTCCATGTCCTCATAATCACTTCCACCATCCGAGGCACCATTTTTAGAAATCAGAAAAGATGAAAGCTTGGAACAACAGTTTTCTTCAATGTACGGTAAAAAACAAACATATATGGATTTAGTGCTAGTGGACAATTTTTTTGAGCAAATTAGTATTGATAATGCAAGTATGGTATTAAAGACGACGAAGAACGCATATCGTTTATAAATTTCGTCTATTTGTCGACAGGTGTGACTATGATCTAGCTTGTGCATTAATAATATCGAAGTCTTTCAGTACTAATCAAATAGATCAGTACTAAGCAAAAATGGACTGTCACTAGATTATCCGAGGTTTAAAACACGTAATTCACTTGTATCAAGTTGCTCAGAACCCCATAGTTATTATGCTGGTGCTATTATTGCAGGTTTATTGGATTCAAATTTACATATATTTCATCAACCTTTTCCAATGGATTCTAAATTAGTGTTTACCTGGAATGGTTGAAATTGGTAGTAATTTCTTTTTTAATCAATTAAAAATTTTTTTTTGCTCCAAAGTATTAAACAACAATAAAGCTTATAACAAACACAAATCATTCCGAATATGAGGGAGAATACTCCATCCTTAACACCCCCCCACTCCTTACAAAAAAAACTCAAATAGTACAAAGAGCAGGGGGTTAAGAATAGGCAGCCCTCTTCATATAAGGAAAAAAAAATTGTTCGCTTTAGAATTTGATATCGCTCTTTACTTTGATTTGAAAAAAAAATACTTTTCTGAAATATAATTTATGTGGGTTTTTAACACCATGACCAGGATTGCCCTAAGTGCCAAGAGGGCTACCGCCCCTAGAAACTCGACTCTTTGAATTAAAACTAAACTTTTCCAGAACAATGGTTCGATAGAAAAAGCTCATTTAGTCTATTCACTCTCCGAAATAAAGATTAATTCCCCCCCCCAAAAAAAAAACGTCTCCAATCCTGTCTTTACATTCAATTTTAACAGAATATAGAGGGGGTATGAAACACCAAAAAGTAAGTATAAGTTCACCCTACCCACGGTTTTAAAGCTGAGTGCTTTAAAACAAATCTTTTTAATAGGAATTTACCCAATGATCATTAGATCATACCCCCCCCCCCTCTGAGGCACAAGTAGACTCTAAAAAATGTGCACAAATAAGAAAATGAAGATTCCCATTTAAATCTTGGTTATAATAAAGCTCCTAGTATCACTTGCCTTCCCCTACAAAAACTTCTTCGCAACGCTCATGATGCCCCTCCCCCCGTCTCCACCTGTTTTGCCGAATAACACATGTTATACAGAAAAAATTGCACTAAGAGGAGAGCTATCATCCGACCACACCCATACTATAGGTTTATTCCAAAATATTTTCGTCAATAAAGGGATATTAGAGTTTAATTTCTAGCCGTCACCCCCCCCCCCAAAAAAAAAAAACCAGAAAGGTAGAGTCTTTTTGCCGTGGCACAACCTTGTTTATTACTTAAACAGGACATAAAACTATCAACTTTCTTGTGAACGAGCCATTTGAAACGAAGCTTTCTCAATCTCAAATCGTACTTTCGTTTAATTGTGAAGTAAAACTAGACATTCAGAAAAGTCTATGTTCTGCATTAAGTAATACTTTCCGCTGATTGAGAGAAAAAACACGCTTAGTATGCAGCCAAGTTTAAGTTTTTCGGTTTTTTTAACCTTTATTGTATTGTATGACGTTATGGTGTGTTGTTGTATTGTATAATGTTTTAATGTAGTTGTTTTTCTTCTTTTTCTCCTTTTGCCTTCAACTTGTTTTTTGTTCAAGTCGGTAAGAAAATCAGTTATTATTACTATTATTATTGATTTATTTGACTGTCATATAATTAATTATCAAACCAACAAAAAGAAACCAACACCTTCTTTAAACTAACCACCAGAACGTTTTAGCTGTACAGGTACGTTCTCAAGATGAGAATTTTTTATCCGCATTTTTGCATGCCCCACTGAATGCCGCAATTGATCAAACTGAAACAATGGAATTTTTAGCGAGAAATACCCGTTTTCACAGAAAGCTATACTTCCCCCTCCCCCTGATTTAGGTGGTATAATGTCACAAGAAAAAAACTAGTTTTTTTTGTTGTTTTTTTTTTGGTGGGGGGGGGGGGGAAGGCTATAAAGAACGTGCCAACAAAATCGTCCAATGTGCCGACAAATTCTGATACATAAGCTAAATTAAACTAAAAACATAAGTGAAATTCAGAAGGGGGTACCCCCTCCCTCCTCATGATTCACCCCTGGTTTCAAATTTAACCCAAAGAATGACAAAATTGATCCACCACATTTAGCTATACAACCTGACTTTAAGTTAGCATAAACTTCATTATGGGTTGCACCGGCGGATGCAACTTAGTAAGAAAACAAATCACGGCCCATAGTAACGAAAAAAAATCCGTTTGAAAATAGCTGGCAAGTGAGAAAAAATTCTTAGCTGATTGAGGAATGGTAACTATTATCTAAAAATTAGTCTTAATATTAAACCGTTATCCTGAAAAGAAATTTAGGGGAATTTAGAATAGCCCAAAACTCCTTAAAACGGAGTCGGATCAAAACAAAGGTGCACCATTAGAATCACTACTGCTAAAAACTCTATTCAGGCTACTTAGTTCCCTGACTTGAACAACAATGAAAATCAAAACAGCAAAACAAAAATTCCAGACGGGGAGGGGGGGGCTGTACCCCCTGGATACGGCTTTGGTTCCAGCTGTAGCTGAAACCACGATATGACCCGAAATTGGCAGAGAGGCAAGGAAACACCAACCTTAGCATTTTGTTACTTGATACAATTTGTTGGTTCTCCTTAGCTTTACAAGCCTCACTACTTATTAGGAAGAATAAATTGTGTTCCATTTTATGACGAATTTCTTCCTAAGGTGTTCTATCTTCTCGTTCCGTTTTTCAAGTCTAGGAGCAAATTTAGTATCAACTTTCTTTTCGGAATTTACACTTTACAAAATTATGAATTTTTCTTTAAAACTATCCATTATTTTTTATGACAATCAATCCAAAAAAGCGATTTATAGGTACTGTTGCGCAGAAAGGTTTTAATATATATTCCCGTTATAATAAATCACAGATTGGTTTGAGAAATCCTCTTATACTTGAAGACACATAGGAAATACTAGTCAAAGACCCTGTTTTTTTTTTTAAGATCATTCCAATTTATTTCTAACTTTCTACGTTTTATTAATAAATGATGTTAATTTCAGTAGAGTATTAAAAAGGAACATTAAAAACCGTTTCAAATACACCCCGCAATTCCGCACAATAAAACAGACAACTGGAAATGAAAAGAAAGCACAAGTAGAGACGAAAACTGACTTAATTTAGTTAAATAAAGGTTCATTAAAGAAAAATTTTTATTAGTATATTTTTTTTAACTCAATTAAGCAAAAAATAAAAAGATCTAGCAAAAATGCACAAACTCTTCATCCGAAATATCAGCTTCACTATCAGCGTCTTCCAGAGTGCCATCATCACTCTCTGAGGATGATTTCCTAACTAGTTTCTTTTTGTCAAAAATTCCCAGAGTAGCGTTTAACGCCCTACACTTGCCAGTCAACACATGCTCTTTTACACTAAACTCAGATGCAAACAATGCTTCGCAATGTTTGCACGAATGTTTCAGGTGAAGTTTCAGATGTTCTTTATAGGTTATTTCTGCTACAAAGTTCTCACCACATTGATCACATGATATCAAAGAGCCCTTCTCTACCTCTTTAGTTTTATTGATAGCTAGTGGGTTCCGATCAGCTAGTGCTTCTCCCTTGTGTCTATCTTCAAGATAAGGCCTGAAACAAAAAAAGCTAAGAAAATTATTTAGGCTAAAACAAACAAACACTAGTACAGTGGATTATCAGTAGTTGAAAGACTTTCAAGTCAAGGAATACGGATTTAGAACTAAAATTTTGAGACTAAAAAAACTTTCCTGATGGGACAAAATAGACCAGTACAGCCGAGTAAAAGAGAGGGGTTGAGCCGATGGCAGGGTAATCGATGACCAAGCATATCTAGTTCTGATCAAAATTGTGACTATCAAATTTATGTTTGTACCAAACAAAGATATAAACATGTATTTCCCAGGGAAAAAAATGGACAAGACACCAAAATTTTTTGCGCAACGCACACTTCTCTTCGCTGTACTCAACAAAAAGTAAAATCACTTCCTTTTCCTTTCTTTTCTCTTTTTCTTCCCGTTTTTTTTTTTTCAAAGCTTAGTTCAACGGATCGAGCCTGACAACAGGCCAACAACCAATTATTTGCATCAATTAGCACATTTCCACTTGAAACCTGAGTCATGGGTCCTGAGAAAGGTAGCAGGGACTCCACAGGAAAATAAATGAGAAAAATTATAAAAGAAACAAATAAATAAAATTTAAAAAAGAAATTGTAACGAAGTTCGAGAAGACCGTCAGTATGTCTCACCTGGCTGTTCCCTACAACGTGACCAAGAGCTCTCCTTCAAACAATAAGTTATTCCTCCTTCTCTCCCTTTTTTTATATTTTATCAATTGTTTTAATATAAATCCTGCAACTGTCAGACAAGATAATAAACAACTTTAGCTAATATAATCATATGCAACCATAAACACGCAGAGAGACATTTGTCTGGTAGTCAGAACGCATTAGTCCACTTTGAACTATTCTCTAGGTAAACACATTTTATCACTTTTGAATAAGGTTGGCATTCGACCATGTTTCCGGGGCAAATGAAAACTGAGGTTCCACTGCATTTTCCATAAATTTAAATAAGGTAGCTTAATTTGAAGACGGGAGAGACAAAACGATATCACGTTCAACTGCAAAAATTCAAAAGTCATTGGTTAGCCTGAATTTAAACAACATGTCGACAGATACGTTTATGTTGGTAATATATTTGCTCGTCATAGCAATTTAGTTGCTGCAACAGAAGAGTAGTTGCTTTGTCAAGTATTTCATGAGTCAAAAATCTTTAAGATTTATCTGACAACTAGACAATTATTTTCGAAAAGTTGTCGACACAACACCAACAGCCATGGATGAAAAAGCAGTGACAGTAAAAAAAAGAACAACGTACAAATCCTGCCTGAACAGAAAGATAATTAAAACTGTTCATTAGTGAATTTCATAAATTGCTTCTAAAACAGCTTCTTCATGATTTAAAGGCTGCATAATCAGAGTTGGTTCGAAACTAGTAACATTGATGCTGTGCATTTCAATACTTACCAGTGGATTTTTTCAATCTTGAATCATTTTACAAATCTTCTCCATGCATTTCTGGTTCCAGAGATGATGACTGACCTTAGGCAATTGCCTTAGAACTCATCTACTAGGGGTAGCAAACATAAAAGTAGGTTAAATAGAAATTTATTTACCCAGACAAGAAGGATGGGGTACATAGGCAGAGAGTAGGTTTCATGGAAAATAAGGACGCTGCCAAGTCTTGCTCAGGCTGAGATGATATTAATAATATAATTTAGTTGCTCATTTTACAACTGAAAAGTACAAGGTATCAGTCATAGCAGCATATGCCCCTGTAGAACCGACTGACAGAGATGGTAGTGACTCACGTGAATTTTTATTAGGGGCTTTAATACTCAGCTTGGTAGGAATAGGGATAGATGGCATCCTAGCATAGGTGAATTTGGTGTAACAAAGGAAAATAGCAACGGTTATAGACGGCTGCAATTTTAACTGTTATTGATGTTAAAAGTAAAAATCACCAATGAGTACTGTCAAGAGTTAATCTAAAGCTGAAATTTAGGAAAAGTAACAACTTTCCGTGAAGTTATGACGTTGGTAGACTCCACGATAAGAGAGACTCCTAAAGAGTCTAAAATTTGACAGTACTGATGTAGGATAGTAGCTTGCAAAGTAGTAGATGGTTTGTTATAGGGTAAAATTCGTAATGCAGATAGGAATATTAGTATAAAAACTCTTTAAGCTGGGAAAAAAAAGAAAAAAAAGGAGAGGTTTGTACAAGAAATATATTAAATGATGGATCATATGAGAACAAGAAGTATATTCAATGGATGGATCATATGAGAATAGGAGGAATGCAAGGGAAATATGGAAAAAATAAATAATTAAATCTGGATTAAGGGGATGTGAAATGCAGGTCAAGGGCAAAATTGCTGAAGATCTGGAAGATGCAGCCAGACGGCAAAATAGTAGAATATTATACTAGCATGCTAAGAAATTGAGAGGGAATAGTTAATCTGTACTTGTCCCATTTAATGAAAGAAACAGGGTCTCAATCGGTGTTAAGGAGGGGCGGGAAGAACATTCTGAGAACGTTTTAAATCGTAAAAAAGAAACAGGAAATGACATAGAAAAAATGAAAAAGCTTTTGACAATTTAGAAGTGAAAGAAGATAAATTTTGCGAAGAAGAGTTAGAGAGAGTACTGAAGGATCAAAAAATAATAAGAAGGCCCCATGGGCGCCCATACGGGGGGGGGACAGGGGGGGGGCGGCCGCCCCCCCCCCTGGGTGAATTACGTTGCCTTACATTTTTGTTTTGAGATTTCTATTATATATAGCATTGGAAGTGCCGATTAGACCAGGTAAACATGACATTTGCTTCCCAAGAGATCGTCAAAAGCTGAAAAAGTTTAAATACGTTTTGGGGATTTCAAATAAGAGCCCTGTAAGTTTGAGGCAAATTCTGACTTCTGCTAAAGTTTTAAAGGTAAAAAAATGCGCGAAATGTTCTTTTTTTTAGTTTTAGTTTTTAATCTTCATTTTAGGTATATAGGCCTATATTCCCGTTTAAATTTACAGAAATAAGGTTGCGTGGCGTTCAGGGCTTCTAATATCCCCGCATTTTTGGGGATTTCCCCGAAATCTCTGTGGCTCCCCGAAAAAAAACATTGTTCCCCGAAAATCACCCAATCACGTTACCACCCCCAGTGATCTATCACTAATGACTATCCATCCCTAGCGATTATTACTTTACTTGCCATACATTTTTTCACTGCCTTACTCTCTTGCTCGTTATTTTTGTCTGTTGTTTTACTATGCATAAAATGATAGACGGTTCTTGTTCTTCAAACAGGTTTTTACAAAAGTATTCTCTTTCTGAAATGAGACTAAACCATTTCGATTCAAATGTTGTATTCCTAATGCTATACGACTCTACATCATTCGTGGTCGTGGTCAAAACTATTGAAGAATTTTATTTTAAGTTGGATTCTTCAGTTGTATTTTGAGTTCTGAAATTGAATATCTAGAGAATTCTTTTGAAAGCCGAATTGTAAGTTAATTTTTTTTTTTTTGCTACTTTGGTTTTGGGACATACTGTATTAATGTTTAATACCTAATGAGTGAACGCATGATATATTGAAGGAATTGTCTTTTGGTACTTTCCCATTGTGTGGGCCTTTCGGGTTAACCGCTATAGAGTAGACAATGATAAAACCCGTTTTTGACGTGTTAACCACTATAAAGTAGGCAATAGCGTGGTTTTCATTGTGTATACGATATTAAACTGTATTTTTTTTTTGGGTATTTGTTTAGCCTAGTGACACCTGATAAGGAAACATGTTAAGAAAACAATTCTTACTTTAAAATATGTATAATGATCCTAGTTCTTATATTATCCAACGGGAGAACCTTTATCATCAAGTCTTTCCTCTAAAAATCCTCAAAAGAGAAAAAGTTTCCAAATATCACCACGTTGAAAATTCAATGCTTAAGTCTTTTTAAATTGCGCTTTAAATTGCCGCCTAATAAGTTCTTTTATAGATAGCGTTCATGCCGGTCTTTTTAATATTTTTTTTTAAAGAGCAGTGGCGAAGGCCGAATAGCAGTGGCGTAAATACAAAATATTAATAGCAGTGGCGAAAATCAAAATGTTGTATTTTCGGCGAAAAAAACCGAAAATACAAAATATGCACGGCATTGAAAAGAAATGAAATAATATAAAAAAAATTATATAAAAAATCCGTTGATTTTGAATTGAAGTTATCAGGTTAGGTTAGGTTACAAAAGATGCACGGAATTTCTATAATTTCTATAATTTCAATTTACCACTACTTTTTCTTTAAAACACGTGCTAAACGCTATCTATAAAACAACTTATTTGGTGGCAGTTTACAGCGGCAATTTCAAAAGACTTAAGCATTGAATTTTCAACGTTGTGATATTTGGAAACTTTTTCTCTTTTGAGGATTTTTAGAGGAAAGACTTGATGATAAAGGTTCTCCCGTTGGATAATATAAGAACTAGGATCATTATACATATTTTAAAGTAAGAATTGTTTTCTTAACATGTCTCCTTATCAGGTGTCACAAGGCTAAACAAATACCTTTTTTTTTTTTGGGGGGGGGGGGGGGAAGGTACCTAGGTTACGTTAGGTTACGTATTTAATATATGCTATTATCTACCCCCAGCCCCAACCCTCCTAATGTGCAAATATATAGCCCAAATTTGTTTCTAAACTATTATATATTCATCCTATTTTATTTCATTAGCATTAACCAAACTAGACTTTTTAGAAAGGCCGACATAGAAAGCACCGATCTTTTTTCCACGAATTCTTACCGTTTAAATTTTGTTTCATTTGGTGTGTAAAAATTAAGTTCTTTATTATCTGAGAGTTGTACTTGTCATGCCACCTTCTTCCCTCAAACGTATTCCCCTTCCCTTACAATTATTATTCTGGTTCTTCACCCGTGTAATATTTTCGGTAGGCTTAATATTTTAAATTGCAGTTTAGGATCTTTTTACAGTCTTGCAAAGCTGTTAGGTAGGCGAAGAAAATTTAACGGAAAAGATATTTTGCTCAAATTAGGGATAGCCTAGTAAATTTGTTAAAATATTCAGGCATATCTTTACAACTTCTAATGCTTGAGCAATTAGTAACCCTGTATGAAGGCTCTTGAGATAGAAACAATAGAATTTAAAAATTTTTTATAATTGAATTTCTTCTTAATAACTCTCCCTAAATACAACCAGTACTTACGTATTAGCCAGGAAACACGCGAGAGGTGAAGTTTGGTTAATGCTAATGAAGTAAATCAAAAATATGATGAAAATACAATAGCTTAGAGACAAATTTGGGCTATATATTTGCACATAGGAGGGTGGGGGCTGGGGGTAAAGCATAGTATAAATCAAATACATAACCTAACTTAGGTACCTTTTTTTGCCCCACAACCCCAACAAACTAAAGTTTAAATATTGTTCACGGAGTGAGAAACCCTTTTTTGCCTAGAGCGCCCAAGGAATTCTCTTGATAAAGAAGCTGCTTAACTAGTTTGTTGTATCATGTTCGCTATAAAATTTCTCGTGTGTTTTCTGGCTAATGCGTAAGTACCATACAATCTTCTAACCGTAAATATATCAAAAAAGTTTTTTATCATCTGAAAATAGGCCTAAGGAGCAACATTAAAACGAACAAGAATTATTACATATATGAGGAGGGGGGGGGGGGGTCCTTGTCTCCTCTTTAAAACCACGTTATTTACGCTACAGTTTGAATTTTGTCCCTATTCTGTTAGAACGATTTATGAAACACAACTGTTATTTAATTAGAACAATAAGAAGCTTTTTAAAAGTACTAAAAAATCTTAGTGTGAATAGTCAGGTGTTTAAAGGTTCATTTCTATTCGTTTTAAGTTTTAATGCTGCTCCTTAATTTTAGGTGAAAAAACTATTTTTTTTTTTATTTAATTCCTGGTATTTTAATGTACGCTTGCCAAAGAATATTCATTGATTCGCAGAAATCGTTGCAGATGTTATTAAAAGCCCCGATGGCTTTGATTAATGGTACCTACATTACTTATTTGCTAGTTTGCTGTTTTCTATAAAATTCGTTCCATTTAAATCAAAATCATTCCTTGCTCAAACAAAACCCTAACTCCAAATTACTAATGAGGCAGTTCTAATAGATATATTTTCTTTATTTTTTAGAAAAAATGGATATCCGGAAGTTTTTTGAATCAAAAAATATAAAAAAGGCTAAGTTTGAGGAAACCTCGCCTCCAGAAAATAAAAAAGATCTGCAGTTGCCTGATTTAGATGTCTCATCATCAACAGCCAAAGAAACTGTAATGGAACAACCTTCAACTTCAAGAAGATTTGTTGAGTTTCAGCAATCCTTACAATCCAAAAACACGAATCTTAATGACAGTGCGGTTGAAAGTGTTGATTTAGGGAGCTTTTTGGAAAAGCCAGGTATTTCTGATTGTAAAAAATACGAATTGCTGACAAACCCAAGTGTAAACTGTTATTCTCATGATTTCAAGAAAGATGTTTCTATTATTGGTAAAGATACCCGTAAATTTAAGGAAAGCTGGTTGTATGCTTATCCATGTTAGTGTATTCAACTTCACTAAAAGGCGGGCTTTGTAAATATTGTGTGTTATTTAAGCCAGCCTTGAAGAGAGGCATTTTTGGCTCTTTCGTGATAAAAGCTCACAAGGACTTCAAACATTTTCATGAAGATGCACGGAATCATGCCAAATCCAAGTGGCACCACGAAGCTGTAATTGATGCTAATAACTTCTGTGATTCAATGACGATGAAGAAAAAAGACATCAAAGAACAACTGGATTCTGCTATATCTGATCTTATACAGATAAACCGAAGCAAACTTACATCAATTTTGAAAGCAATTATATTTTGTGGTACTCACGACATTGCTCTCCGTGGAAATCATTCAAATGGAGGAAACTTTCAAGACCTGCTTCGTTATCGCATTGAAGCAGGAGATCAAGTCCTTAAAGACCACATAACGGCATATTCAGGAAAAGGTAAATATACATCTCATAGAGTCCAAAATGAGCTAATAAATATTTGTGGGACTATACTACAAGATACAATAGTCAAAGAAGTAAATGATAGCCAAGCATTCTCTTTGCTAGCAGATGAGACTGCTGATATTAGTGGGAAAAAGCAGATGTCAATAGGGGTACATTACATAAAAACGGATTCAAACGTTGGATGGGTGATCAAAGAAGAATTTATGGGGTTTGCCGAACTTGAAAAATTAGATGCAGGAAGTAATGCTGATGCAATTTTGCATTTCACAGACAAGATAGGACTAGACATGACAAAGCTAATTGGTTTAGGATTTGATGGATTACCAACGATGGCCGGGAAAGATACTGGAGTTCAACGAAGAATCCGGGAAAAATATCCAAAAGCTGTGTATTTTCACTGTGCCTCTCATAGATTAAATTTAGTTGTCAATGACCTCAATATTGTACCAGAAATTAGAAACACAATAGGCACAATAAAAAAAAGTGATCCGATTCTTCAGGGAGAGCACTCTTAGAAGGAAAAAGATCCCAAAAATTCCTATTCTGTGTGAAACAAGGTGGTCTGAGAAGTACAGATGCATACGCAATTTTTCAAACAATTTTATTGCCATCAAGGAAGCTTTGAGTCAACTTTCCACTGACAATGAGGCGAACCAAGAAACGCGTTCACAAGCTTTTCAGTTGGATATTGCAACATCATCAGTAGTTTTTATCGTATGTCTAAAAATCATTTCCAGATACTCTTCATACCTTGAGCCAGTTGTAAACAAAATGCAGTCCGTCAATTTTGACCTACATGATGTACATATGCACGTAAAAAAGAAATTTTTATGGGTTTTTCAAAAGCACAGAGTAGAAGCAGTCACTGAATTTGAAGGAATTTTCACGGAATTACAAGAAACCTGTGATTTACTGGAAATTGAAATCAAAACATCTAGGACAACCGCAAGACAAACTCATCGCTCAACCATTTCTATGACTAATCGAATATTTTACTATAGGTTAGCTGTTTTTATTCCTTATTTGAACTCGTTAATTGTGTCACTTGAATCGAGATTCAATGACCAGAACAAAAAACCCCGTCCAAAGGAATTCTTATTCATCCCAACATTTCAAAAAACACGGAGAAGGATACATTTGTTAATGCTATGAAAGATCTATCTAAGTTCTATGACAATGAAAATTTAGAAGTGGAAGCAAGAACGTGGTACGATGTGTGGAAAAGCAAAGACTGTGGTGAGGAAGTGAAGCTCATAGATTTCTTCTCTGAAACTACATTTTTCCCTTCAATTATGAGAGCCCTTGTTAATTATCTAACCATCCCACCAACAACATGTACTGTGGAGAGATCCTTTAGCACCCTGAGGCGAATTAAAACATGGCTGAGGAGCACTAAGAGCGAGGAACGCCTATCAAGTTTGAGCTTATTAAGCATTCACAGGTGTAGAGTACAAGAGCTCAATTTGGAAGAGCTGGCTATAGACAAATTTTCCAAACAGAAGCGAAATCTACAATTTGCTTTTTCTGAAAAGTTATAATTTTGTGATTTAAAGATCCTATGTAAGTTTCTTTTCATGAGTTAATTCAATTTTTTTTGAGATTTGGATAAATCAAAATCTTAAATCCGTTTTTTTTTTTTGAATTTTTAATGATTAAAAATTTGTGATTATGTTCCAAACTCCAGTTTCACTCATTTCACTTTCACGTGGTTCATTTCATTTCACTCATGTGGTTCACAACAGAGAATTTCGCTAAGAGGGCAAATGTGATCTTTACCAGAACCCACCAATGTTGACAAAATTTTTCTGCCACCATTATGTTTTTTGTCTGTTTTTGTTGGTTTTGAAAGCAAGGCCAATATCAAAATTACATTTTACATTTTAAAAGGGAAAATCGTGTGTTTGTACAATAAGGTGCCCTCGATTGAAATTGGAAGAATATACGGATATAACGTATTTTTCAATATTTTGCCCCCCCCCCCCTAAAATTCAGCCTATGGGCGCCGATGGAAGGCCCCAGGTGCTGACAGTACGGTAAACGAGTTTTCTTTCAAATAAGATGGTGATGAAGTTAGAAATATATCACTGAAGATTATATAATTATGATTTTGATAAAAAAGGAAGTACCTAGCGCCTTTATAATAAAGGTGAGAAGAGTAAGTTTGGTAATTATGAAGGAATTAGCTTGGTTTCTGTAGGGAACTACTTAGTATGATACTTTTTAAACTTCAAAATGTTGTAGATAAAGTTTCAAGAGAAGAACAGTGAGGTTTTGGAAGGGAAAAGGATCACATCAACCAAATTTTCACTTCTTAGTAAATAATTGAGAACGGCCAGAATCATCATACCCATATAGTCCTCAGTTTTATAGATTATGAGCAAGCTTTTTACTCATCCAATAGACGAGTTCTAGCGAAGGTCTTATCCTTAGAAAGTATACGAGACAAATACATTACAGGGATTAGTGCTACTTACGACCTATTTTTTTTGGGAGCTTCTAAATGAGAGTTGCATACATTACACTTCGAAACACTGTAAAAGTTAAGAAAGCTAAGAAAATATAGAGTAGATACATGAGTACGCATACTAGGAATTTATCTGATTATTTTTTTTTGCTTAAGTCTATTTGTGTGAATACGTTTTTTGTGAACTTAACAACGGTATGTCTTTCGGGATTATTTTTCTTCCTGGGGATTCATATCAGTGGCGTCAATTCACGAATATTTTCAAAGGGGGGAGGGGGTTCAGAATGTATTTGGGTCAAAATCTAGAAAAATATGTAGGGGAATCCCCCCCCCCATTGGCTCTAGAGGTTTCACATGCATTGAGGTGAATTGACTTAAAATAGCTAAACTGTTACATTAGAAAAACACTTCGAATCAGAAGAACAAATTAACGAAAAACATATGCTTTAAACAAATATTATATAACATTATAACGGTATAAATATAAAGAATAGAAATAGTAATATTATAACGGAATAAAGTTAAAACAACCAGAAATTCGACGAATGCTAAAGGGGATATCACAGTCTAGAGCTCCCTAATAAGTATGAATGAAATGAATTGGAAATAATGTAACCTAACTCAATTTGGCTAATAAAGGTTTTTTTTTTCTTTTTTTTTGGTTAAAGAGCGCAGTTTAAACTCGGGAAGAATAAATCCCTAAATCTTTTTCAGTTCCAAGCTGCTTTGCCTAATATTCGATATCAGTCATAATTTTCTTACGCACTGGAATTAAATTGACTTAGAACAGTTGAACTGCTCAATTGGAAACTCGAGAAATTAGAAAAAAAAAAAAAAAAAAAAAAAACAGACAGTGAACAGCTTTTTTTATTATTATTAAAGAGTGAAGTTAAAACTCAATAAGCATAAATTGCTCAGTCTTTATCAACGCTGAGTTAGTGAATATTTAATTACATTTAATGGAGCATCCATTATAGATAATATACAAAGTTACACATACAAATAAATAAATGTGAATATTTAGATAAAAATTTATATGCATTGTAGTATATCAAACATAATGCATAAATGTAATACACGATTACATGCAAATATAATACACAAAATTAAATTTTATTATTTAATATAAAAAAATATCATCACAAGAAAATTAACTTAGCTTTACTCACTCGCGCCGTAAAAATACGAAAAAAACAGCCTCGAATAAAGTTTAGTTAAAAAATAACAAGCTTTCTCAAATGGAACGAAAGAGAGACATTAAAACCTAAAACAAGTAAAATTATTCCGTATATCAGGTGGGCTACCCCACCCTCAGCCTCCCACTCTTTACATTACAGTTTTATTGAAATAGAACTATAAAATTCTATAATTTTATGGAAAAATATTCTTTATTCCGATTCGATGGTTTTCATTTTTGAGCAGTCGTTTCCAAAGAATTAGGGATAAAAAGCTATACATTTAGCGCAAAGACTGGGGGATCAAGGAGAGAACGGCCCCTCTGAAATACGGTATAATATCTGTTCGTGTTACGATTTAATGTCGCTTCTTACTTACAGTTCGTTATTACAAGGATTAGAAAAACGAAAGTGTATCTTACGATTTCAAACGAATGAACAGTAGGATCCCGTTTGTTCATATCATAATGCAATTTCCGATGACTCCAATAATCACGATCAGAATACAGCAGCTCACCACACATGTCACACAAGCTGGAGCTTTGAATCTAAAAGAGGAAATGAAGCAAATCGATGACGAGCGTATCCCTTGTACAAATCTTTAACAATAAAGATGAACAAATTAAAAAAAAAA
Source organism: Artemia sinica (assembly GCA_027921565.1). Taxonomy (NCBI): domain Eukaryota; kingdom Metazoa; phylum Arthropoda; class Branchiopoda; order Anostraca; family Artemiidae; genus Artemia; species Artemia sinica. Next base: position 82,703,673 of record CM051256.1, read on the forward strand.
AAACTATTTTAGATATTCATGTAATGGTGAAAAGAGAATCCAAAAATACCCTACGGTAGGACATATATTTCATTCTTAATTTCAAAAACTAACCTGCATTCTTACGATAATGAAAAAAAAAGAAGAAAAAAACAACCAGAGATTTTGATATAAAAAAACTACAAAAAACGGAAACAGGGTGGACAATTAACTATCAGTAACAAATGGATGAAAAAAAAAAAAATCAAGCTTGATTCGAAACACCTATAAAACAACTTTGCATGTAACATCTGTACATTAAAATTGAATATTGGAATGCAGAGAATATACTCCAGTATTCCAAAAAAGATGAATTGAAACACAGACGAGGGAAGCATAAGGTCTAAATACACTACAACAAGTTGAATATTCCTTTATGTCCCAATTGGGATGGTACACTCGCTGCAGCACAGCTTGGAAGCGAGTGGAGAAACTTTGTTGATATTATAAGTAAAACACATTACCTTGGCGGATCATGATTGGAGAAATAGCTACAACCTATGAAAGGGCGAACGACGGCATATATTAACTGACAGATTAAAAGTAAGGTTTAAAAAAACCTGTCTGAGGACAAAAAAATGTCACTTGAAGCAGCTTCAAAAATAGTGACTATTGTTCCGGCTAATCTTAATGCTGATAATTTATTGCGAAAACAAATTTATCATAATTTAAAAAAGAAAGCCCAAAACGCTTTGAAAATGTCGTCGGATTGAAACCATAATTTCAACATTTAAATCGCCATGGTCGAAGTGAAATCGCCCCACGACGCAATGATTACAGCCCCTCCCTTTGAATAATATTGAAAATCACTTTTTGTATAAGAACTCAAACCCCGGCATGAGTGCCACTGATGTGTCCCCTTTTCTTTCTTTCACAATCACCAGTGGTGATTGTGCCAAACCAGTAGCTATAGAACGTTGGGAGAGGGCTCACTTGAAAGGAGATCACAAAACCTAGTGCCTTTTTAAGCTTCAAAAAAGAAATCGTGCCACATAAGTGACATTTTCTAAAATTTCGTGCGATAAAATATCAATTTTACCCTAAGAGGATTGAATGCCAAGAAACGCCTATTCTAACATAGCATAGTGGTCTAAACCCCCTTAATAGAACATTTTGAAACCCTCATACTGTAAAATAGCTCTATAGAAGGAGGACCAAGTTCTAAATTATGACCTGAATGCTTTACTACTTCCACGTCTATGCATAGGCTGTCAGCGGATAATGACATGATTGCTACAGTGATCACCATGGCTGCTGATAAATCTTCAGCAGATGATGACCTTTTTAAGAACCAAAAAAGATCATGTCACAAAGTGGTCACATTTTGTGGATCGTGTCACATTTTGTGCCACAAAACAATTTATGTCCAAGGAAGGCATAAATGCTGGAAATGCAAATACTAAGCCAATCGCCTTCTCATGGTTTAAATTCCTCAACCGAGGTTTTGAGCCCCATCCTCTCTTGAAAAAAGAGGATTAAGGTTCTTTCCTTACTGTGATCTGTTACCATCAATTTGAGATAAGGGAGCCCAGAAGGTTGAAAGCACTGAGCATGAGAAGATTGAAAATGTATGTATAGACAGGTGTTTTTGTTGGATTTGGATGAAGTACCAAACAGTTCGTGGTAATGAACTATAAGTAAAACACAATATGCAGGTATTGCTAGCATTACATACTTAGTTAGGTATATTTTTTTCTGCTAGGGCTAGCAGACGACAGCAATATCGCAGATAAACGCTTAATGGCTTGATTAAAAGCGCTGTCTCTTATAAGTTCGGCTTAATAGCTTCAACTCAAAATTTACGGAACTTTTCGATACATTTCGGGAGTGAAAGGGCTGGGAAGTAAAACTAGGGTACTATTGTGTTTTTTTTTTATTTTCATGAAAGTAATCAAATGTTAAATGTGCACATTCTCAAAGAAACTAATGACAAAATACTCGTAGGACGTTTTATTTACGTGACAAAGTTACAAATATCTTGTGGGAAAATTTAGGGTACATAATGTAAGAAGTTTTGCCCCTACTTAATGCCCTGTCCCTACAAAAAATCCTGCTGGCTTCTTTAGTTTCATCGCCTTAGTAAAAGAAAGATCTTTTTGTAAGATTTTTTGTCTATATTTTGAAAAATAAAACGAGCAACCCTCAATTCTAAAAACCAAGTTTTCTTACGAATGCAAAGAGCGGAGATGAAGCTATTGTTTTGGAGGATACATCTACAAAATAACTACAGATAAACTGAATCCTGATACTTTCATCTAAAACTAGCACTTTACTGAATACAGAGCTTGTGATTATTCCATATGAAATCAACACACTAAATCCCTTTACAACATCATATTCTCAGAACGTTATAAAATTCTGCACACTAATTTTAGGCTACGAAATTAGTTTATTTGAATTTTTTTTTTACTTTTCTCTCATATAGCTTTTCTGTTATAAAATAGTAAAAGAAACGCAGATTTTGGTAAACATTACTATCTTTAAAAAAAAGAATTCCTCACCGCCTAATTAAGATAGAGATACTATACTTGTATCAGATTAAGGCCTTTTCAATAATCCTGAATATAATATACAACACATGCTTTTAGAAGCATAAATTCCCCCCATAAAACGTTGTTTAAAAGCAAATTTTTAAAAGCTGCCTTCTTAAAATTTCTAAAAATATGTAGGTTGTTGATTGGTGTAGCCTTAAAACACGTGCCAAATTTCGACTAGGCAATGTGAAGAGTTGTGCCAAGCAAGTACAAAGAGGTCCCCGATTTCAGAAATCAAGCAAACCAGGTGGTGTGTGCAAAGCGTAGTGAACGTGCTCCAGGCGTGGTAGAACAACGCTAAGAATAGTGGAGACTGTGCTACGCGTGGCAGAATTGCGCGGCACATATGGCACTCTCAGATACACACAAGGTAGTAGGAAGTGGGGACCCCTTGATAAGCATAAGTAGGGTAAAAAAGCAGTGATAGATCTGCCCAAATTATGGAAGAATATAAGTCTAATACATTTTACAGAAATTTTTACCAAACAGAAATTGAAATAAAATGTGTGCATCATTAAATATCTAAGAACCTAAGCTATTCATTACTAAGGGTGTATTACCAAAATAATTCAAGATTAAACAACAAAACAACATACTATTTGACTTGCCTACTGGTACATCTTTTAGGATTTATCAATGATCCTGTTTATTTTTTTATTTTTCAAACTTTAAACACACACCAATAGAATCTTAATTTACTATCGAATCTAAACACGGCGCCGGTCTAATTCCCCCGTTTACAATCCCCCTCCCAGGAAAATCCCCGATCTCCGCAGACAATTAACACCTAGAAAATTCTCCCCATGGAAAAAAAAAAAGAATTCTGGAACATTCTACCAGTATTCCAAAAATACAGGTTAAAAATATGATTTAGAATATCCTAGTAAGATTTATTTTGAGGTTTTTGTTTTTTAGGCCTTTTCTTCATGTTTTTTTTTTGGGGGGGGGGGGAGGGGGCTGGGACTTGATCTATCATAAAAAGATAAAATAAAGGCGCTAGCTTATTTGAAATAAGGAGTTCTTCATTAGCTCTGACTTGGAGTTTAATTTCATATTATTGAAATTAAATTAGAAAAGAACATCCCTTTAAGGTACTTCAGACGGGAGAACCTTCTGAAGTCCACGGGGAGAGGGATCCCCCCCCCCCCAAAGAAATTTCTGAAAAAACAGCAATTAATGGGCCAAAACACTGAAATACTTCTCACTTCAATTTCATATACTGTCACAACCTTTATTTTGCTTTTTCAAGCATGATATAAAAATATATTGGGAACATACCTGGATTTATTTGGTAATAACTTAAGAGCAACTGATATTGTCTATTTTGCATTTGAAATTTTGCAGATGTTTTAAGCTCAATCCAATAGGCAACTCACATTTTTTTTATTTTAAAGTTTTTTTTTAATTACTTTAAGAAAACAAAAAGTTTCGGTGCACAAATTTTGTATTTCCAAAGGTACTATTTTGCGTACCATATAGAAGCTTATCTAAAAAGCTTTAGTTTGAGACAAATTTCATGTATCCATGTTAATTAGGAGCTGAGATATTATTTTAAGATGGTAATGTTTACCGAAATCTACGTTTTTTTTTCAAAAACTTACTATTTTGTTATTCAGAAGATACATGAGAGAAAATCTGAAAACTTTGCAAATAAGCTAATATAATAGTCTACAATAAGGTTTTAATCTACAATTTAGGTTTGAAAAAGTCAGGTTATGGGCTGTGCTGACTTGATATGGATTGATCCTTGGTTGAAGTTTTATCAGAAAATTTAAATTGTATAAAAGGTAAAAGGCAAAGAATTTCACAGTCCCTGAACACAGCACTGAACTTCACAGTCCCTACCGGCGGTGCTGATAATATCTTTTTATGGTCCTTCAGCCAGGAAGTGCGATTGAGGGTTGGAGGCCACCCATTCTGGGTTTCACACACCCTTCCTATTTAGCTTCCTCAGGTCTCTCCAGGTACTTATTTAGAGCTGCGTCGACTCTAGCTGAGCTTGCAGAGTCAGGCCACTGACTCCCCCGTTTCGAACCAAATAACCACCAACACGAGGACTCAAACCCTTATCTTGAGGGACAGTTCCATTTTCTGCAGCTTGATTAGGAAAAATCTGCTCCTAAGAAAGCTTTTTTTCTTTTGTGGGTTTTGTCTTTTCAGTATAGCGCCAAGTCTTAAAATTCTACATATATTGGAAAATATCATGAGTATACTTTCCGAAAGAAAATATACAGAGGCAAGAGTTCAAATGTTCAAAATAAAAACTTATTGAATGAATCATTGTCCTACATAATACTTTATAATGTCTATGAACTCTAAGAGAGAACTCTTACACTAAACCTATTTATTTTATGCATAAGTATAGCGATGTTTGAAATCAGCTAACGAGCCTTCTCTATTTAGTGCTTCCACTATGTCAGGTTTTTGGCTCTTTTTGGAGAAAAAAATATTCATGTCGGACTTCGGAATTTTGTCGGATTTTCAGTAGGAAACGAATATTTTGTCGAATGAAAATGAAACGAATCGAACGATGAAATGAATCGAAAATGAAACATATTTTTCATTATTCTAGTTTTTGTCTATTTTCACTGAGAAAGAATTTTCTGACTATTAAAATTTTGTGGACCAGGTAAAAAAGTGTGTTTTCTGCTGGTGCCAATTTGAGATCTAAGAAAAGTTAAGTAAGACTTTTTGCCAGTTTGGGATTAGAAGAGAAAGATCAATTAACTTGGTTTGTCAACAAAGTATAGGGGAGCTAGGCTGCTTTAGTTAAACTATAGCTACTCATACAGGTTCTACCCAGTTTATCACTTTTATACTACCCTAAATGGCTAGATCCTAATAACATGATTCTTTTCAGTTTTCCCTTGAATTTTCTTAACATTTGGAACCTGTGTGCATTGGACCATCATAACTCTTTTGTTTTTGCGGATATTTGCGAAGATCAGTGAAGATATAGTAAAGATCTTTCTTTCAGAAGTTAAGCCCATTGTATTAGTATCCTTAAACAGGTTCAAAATGCTGAAAATCTAAAAAAAAAAAAAATACACCACCAAAAAGAAGAAAGTAATTTGGGGATTTGGGCAAAAGAAGGTGGAGCAGAGTAGGGAAATATCGATAAGTCTGTCTTCTTGAAATCAAAATTTCATCCTAGCTGAGAAATTACCCTAAAAATAGAAACATAGATTAAACAGATTTTTTTGAATTTGGACGTAAATTGAACTTTTTTCGCAAATTAAAGAACAATCAAGTAACTATTTCCGTTGCAACATTATTCATCAAACTTCGGGCTGCAAGGTCACACTGCTAATAATTAATCTGGAAAAAATCTTACCAATTTGATAGCATCACCAAAACTCTGCCCCCGATGCATATAGGTAACATGACGCTGAGCGTTCACAAATCCAATTTTATCATCTGGGAATGTTTCACCACAAACAACGCACTCAACTTTAACAGCGAATTCATCCTCCTCTCCTTGATAACAACCTTGACTCGAAGCTAGATGATTATTAAGGTCTCCTTCCGAAAAGAAAACCGAGGGACAATTTTGACATAGATACTGAACTGCTTTGTGTTTTTTAAGTATTGGCTTGGATGGTGGAGCTTCCACTTTCCTTTGTTTTGGAGGGGATGGTAAAATCGGCGCCTCTTTCTTCAAAATTTTGTGTAAGTTCTCTTTTCGCAGGTAGGGCTGAAAAAAAAGAAGAACTTGCTGAATATTGATCCCATATACACTAGACTTCTTGCATTTTTATAATTATTTTTTTTTTATTTTAAGAAAACAACGAAAAGCTAGCTTTAGAAAAAAGAAAAATTTTCAACAGCTCTTTAAATTTTTAGAAATAATTAGTTGAATCGTTTGTCTAACAAATGATGGTCATTTGTAGACAGGCATACACAAAAAAAGGAAACCGAAAAGCATATGATTTGAAAGACCAAAGAGAGCACTAAATATCGATACCAAATCTGCAATTTCTTAGACAATTAATGCATATCTAATTTGCTAAGCTATTTCAGCGGCCCTATAGTCTCGACAAGCAAAAAGTCAAAAAGCATTTGATTTGAAAGACAAAAGGGCACCATTGATCAATACCAAATTTATAACTTTATAGATAATAATTTATGCGCATATAATTTGATAAGGTTTTACAAAAACTCTGTAGTCTCGTATAAACTCTAGCATATGCAAGTAGACAATTCTCAGGAACAAAAAATTTGCTGTATACCCCTAACAATAAAATACAAACGGAAAACCGTTCCTAGGTTTTCCTTGGTCGCTCCTTTACTTCCAGATATGAACAACTTTTGTACCCTACATTACAGAAAAAACTCACAAAACATCCCGCTAGTTCCTGACGTTTTATTACTTGTATTAACGTTGACAATATATTGTTTTCCTTCCTTTTTATAATTAAGTGACCCTTTTTTTTCTTTTAACGACTTTACTTGTTTTTAATCTTTTTAACATTATGACCCAAGTATATACATATATTATCTTTTGACGAATTTGATAAAATGACGGTTATTCGTTCTGTCAATTTAGCTTTGAACTTTCATCCAGTTTTAACAACAATTTTTTTAAATGAAAGAGAGGGGGGAGGGGAGCGGGGAGAGAGAGGGAGACAACTTAAGGATAGCAGCTTGGATTGTGTCCATTTTAACAGAGAACTGTTGGTATATTGACAAAAAGAAAGACTGAAAACTTAACAATTATTTTTCAAAGGTCAAAGAAAATCAACTGACATTGGAGGTACAGGAGCTCATTTTACATTTTCTTTGTAAAAATGACCACTGAAATGCATGCACGCAGGAATATACGTCAGAGGAGAAAGCGAGAGAGTTTATCCGAGGAACAAAAATTCGTGTTTTTGTGGTAAAATTTGGAAAATGGGGAAAAAATAGGATTATGGGGGTCTCAAGGTATATAGCCCCCTACTATGCATACTTAACCAAACCCTTCTTGATTTATGTAAAGGGATGCTTAAAACATAGATGAAACACACATTTCATTGTAGCTATTTAAATTTAGATACTTCTGTCTCAAAAACTACTTATGGGGACAGTTTGTAACTATACCCTATGAATAGAGATATCAAAACCGAACAAAGCAAAATAAAAGAGAATAAAGCGAAACTGAAAATTACAAACCGTTCATCACTGGTTGGTCGATATCAAATTTTACATGTTCTTTGGGTTTAGATTCAGGCTTTGCGAGCACATGATTACCAGCCGGCTTCACCACATACACTTCTTCACCATCAGCAGTAGTTTCAATCGTAATCCCAAGATCATTTAACAGGCGTTGTAAACATTCTATAGATTCTCTTTCATTGTAAATAACTCCAGAATATATAAACAGCACCATATTTACAAGATCTTCGTATCTGGAAAAAAACAAGGAAATGGGTTAAACCCAAGATTAAAAAAAGAGTGGGCCACAACCGGTACCGTGTCTTCGGATAATTTGTTCGGGGTCACGATTTGTAAAAACAGGAAAAACAATGTTTTATATTATGTTTTATACATCGGTGAGACACTACGAGTAGTAGCAAAGTGTGTATTTGCACTTTTTCATGGAGCTTTATCGCCCGCGCGTTGTGCTGTAACATTGCTAGGCGTTGGATTCTCCTTGGGTACCTCCTCTCCATTTCCCAGCTTGGCTATTTTTCAAAAAATATACCTTCCCCGAATGGCATCTATATTTATCGCCTGATTTTTCATCACTGGCAAAAAAAACGAAAGAAAAAACAAAGTTTACTTCATTTACTAGCTTTAAATGAAAAATAACTGTTATTTATTTTAATTAATTATATTTTTCTTGTACAATCTTACATGTGCTAAAATGACTACTGGCTTAACCCGAGTCAATATTGAATATAACAAAGCTTGAAAAATTAGGAGTAGCAATGCAAGCTCCTAAAATTAAGTTAATTACGAGAAAGTTAATTACAAATCAAGTTATTTACAAAGATAAATAACTAATCAAGTTAATTACAAAATATTCACAAGAGAGAAAGAAGTATTTAGGTTAAATAAAGCTACATTGCATAACCACTGTAGATCTAGAAAACAAAGGCTGCCAACATGGCGCGACTCGACGTTAAAGAAAACCAGTTGTTTAGAGCTAGCCCCAATACAAATTGATACTTTTTCCTGATGTGTCGATTAATAAGGCCAAATAAAATCAAAATAAATCCCATTTCCTATTCCATATCGAACTTCCGCTATATGGTAAAAAAAAAATCAGTGCTGTCTACGACATCTGAAGTACAATGCCAAACTGAACATCTTTCTGCAAGGATTTAAGACTAATTTAATATTTTAGCTTATTAATTTTTTTTACATATAATATGCTAATGATCAATAATTTGTGGCATTGGAATTTTTTAGCTACTAGTAAGAAGTAAAATAATACTGAACTTTTTCTGCTTAGACTCTTTCTCGGTTAAGCTAGACACTGTAGTTCATTTTGGGGAAAGAATGGAGAAAATCAGGGCAACCTGGACATTTCATGAAATTTCGATACAAAAAGGAAAAAATCCACACCAAACATAAAAACAAGGTTGGATTTAACAATTATAGCTCAGTAACTAAAGTTAAAATTAAAGCTAAAGTTATGCGACATATTTCAATACTTTGAAAATCATAGGAGCATGTGTTAAAATGACGCGAGTGTTTTCTCCTTCTTGTAATGGCCAAGGAGCTTTTGCGGGATTAGTACCGTATATTCATTGAATGTTTAACTAATTATGACAAATATATTTCCTTATTTTCCTTTAAAAATTCACTCTGGATTTCCTTTAGTCCTATAAAATTGACCTTTACATTAATTTAATGGATCCCAAAAAAATCATTTGTCAATAGACGGTTCTCTTCATAGAGATGAGTCGCAGCATAACTCATTTCTATTTCATTCATGATTCATTTTAATTTTCCTACAAGAGTTTCTTACTAGTACCCTCTACTAATTTTCTTAAATATTTATTTATTAGACAACTAGCCAAAGAAAAGGCAAGACGAGGGGGTTGAAAGGAAAACATATACAGCGTGCTTTTTTTAAGAGGGCCGGAGAGAAAAATATCCTCCTTTTAACCAAACGTAAATTCTGAGTCCCCCTTACCCTTACCTCCCCCCTCACCCACAAAAAAAAATTCATGGAAGTTTTAACTCGATCACTTTGTGAAACTACGCATACAATCCGTCACCTTTTAGTGAAACTCATTGACTGAAAATAGTCTCTATAGTGAAAAGTGTTTGCTTGACTAGAGACTTCAAGCACAAAAAATAGGGAGAAGAGCACTAACTCTCTTGTGAGCACCCAAAATATTGCTGAATCTAATCGGCGGTATATAAATACCGCCGTTTTCCATGAGCAATACCGTGTGATTATTTCCAGATTAATGATTGGCTGGGTGTTACCGACACTTACCATTCATATAAAGTAATATAATATTTTATCAAATTATTATCTGTCCTTCTTCCTAGTAATTTTTTCAGAGATTTTAAATAGATTTACAAAGTCATTTAAAGGTGTATTATACACTATCTGAAGAAGAAATGAGTGGTAGGCGGTTATCCTCACTCAAGCAACCTCAATGCGTCTCTTCTTTGTCGGTCGAATGATGCGTAAAAGCAAGGAGATTGGAGGAGCTCACACGTGACAGAAGGCCCAAATAGCCGATTATGCAAATGCTGCAGTCGAATATCGAAATTATTTCAATGGCAATGTTACTGGCAGTCGGATTCAGTAAATAAAAGTCTTTAGATTTAGCAGAATAAATAAACTAGATTGTTTCGCAAATACAGCAAAAATTGGCCTTTTTTGTAAAGCAGTCTCTTTCAGCAATGAGAGTTCAATATCAGCATTTTTAAAGTGAGATGCTTTTTTTGGTGCATGTATGAACTAGAACTTCAATCTTCTATCAGTCGATATATTTCAGCAGGTGGTAAAGGGCTCTAAAATTTATGAATTTGTTTTATGACAACTATGATCCATGTCCATCTGGCTTTGTTTTTATTTCTTACTCTCAGCCTTTACCGGAATACTGCCCTTCAGATGATAGGAAATTCATCTTACAACCATTTTCTGGTTTTACAATTAGGATCGAAAGTAAGAGATTCGATAGTCGTGGGAGCCTCACTTTCAAAGTTTCTATTTTATGGAGCTTCATGTATACATAAAACATAGCGCTTGTATTTCAATGTACGGTAACTACTAAGATACATTACAAATACTCCCTGGTCATAAATTTGGATTTAAGTGTAGATCTAACCCATATTTCTAATTGATTTGCTTTTTTTCGTTTTTTTTTCTGGCTATTTTGTATCAACATTTTTCCTGCTTACCTCGTCTTCAACAGACCCTGGATAATCGAATCAAAATAGACAAATCTTTTCTTTCCGTTACACTGACTCTAATTCTCTTTGATTTTTCTCATTGAGTTTCATTTACTAACAATAAAATCGAAGAAACCTTGGAATTTTTTTCCTAGTAGCGTAAGAGAAATGTGGCACAAAGCCAAATTATACATCTAGCACGAACACGCTATACATGTTCCCTCGCCAGCATAAATTAACCAATCTATAGATATCCAGCACATAATTTGGTCCGGCTGTGAAAATACGTAAATGACGACTTGCGAATCCCCTGATATCAAATGCGGTAATGATATTTTAGCCAATCAAAAGTAATGTTAATCAGATACTTCTTGTAGAAAAAGACAGTGACAACAGTATCTTTATTCTAAGTAATTTATGATATCAGCCCAAGAGCTTCTTCAGTCAATCAGTCTGTCAGCAAAATTTAAAATAAACTTCACATAGTAATATATGAACCCCAAATGATACAGTTAAAAATAATGAGCATTGCAAGTATGCAATACATGCATAAATTCAATTTGTAAAAAGAAAAAAAAAAGAAAAAAAGGATTTACGCATAGTCAGGTAAGTGAATTTGGCTCAATTCTTCATCCTCGTGTTCAAGCAGAACTGATCGCAGAAAAACGCTGACTGCCGACAAATACACTTTGTGCGACTTGACTTTCCGTCCATCTTTGCATATCAATTCGACATCGGTGAAGCTATCCGTTTTCCACAAATCGAAATACCGCATAGCTTTTTCGTCAATTTGCCTGAAGGAAAAATTGTTAAATAAGCAATAATAAACATTATTTCTTTGAAACAGTGTGCAATTTTGTGGAACATGGCCAATTAGGCTGTAGATTTGCCAAAAATAAACGCTACACGCATTGGAATATTTCAACGAACGCTAGAAAACGCTACAGTTCCAGTTCCAAAAATTTGTAGCTACAGGAAAATTGAAGCTTACTATTTAAAAACGATATTTACAAATCAGTTTTTACCTCTGAGGTGAAAAATCGTTTGGTCACTAAGGAACGGTGTAATTTCAGATGTAACGAACTTTTTTTCAAAATATTTTATAATAAGCCTTGCTTGCTTTTCCTTGGCTTCCAATTTTTACACATTTTAAAATGCGCTTTCCACAAAACACTTGTCGTTTTTCGCAAAGACAATTTAATTATCGCACTACGACGATTTTCTGTATCTGGCAATGTGGAGCAAATTTGACAAGTCTTAATAGTCTGTAGATCTTGAACCTGCGTAAACTGAAATCAAATAAACACATATGTAATTAACGGTGAATAAAAATATACACAATAATAATTATTAATCGATACATCAGTTAAATACTTAAAATTCCCACATGCTAAATTTAACGAAAAATTGGAATATGAGAAATTGTCTTTCATTCAGTCTCATAAAATCACAAAATTTTCTAGCAGAACCCAGTGTGTGGAATTGAAGGATTGGATTGAGTAACTGATTAACAAATTTACTGCCATATGCCCACAACCTCTACTGTTGGTATCAGATTTTGTAACATTTTTTTTTTTCAATAATAATATAATTCGCCCAGAAACATCTTATGTTTTTCTTTTGATATATTTACCAGTAATTACAACCAAGTTCATAAATATGAATATTTTGTCACCATATAATGGTACTGTATCCAAAATTGCGCTTGGAAGTTCGGGTTAGATTAAGTCCGGCGAAGATAAGTCAAGTCAGGATTCATTTAAGTTCTTCTTTTTATTCTGTTCAGGTCCTCAGCAATCTCAAAATTAAGAGTTTTCCTAACCCCCTATACAGAAAATAAAATAAATTACTTATACCTGCCACATTTTTATAGCCAATATTTCACTCCTGCCGCATTTTCAAAAGGCAATATACTCGTTAAGTATTTAAAAAAAAGAAGATAAATACAGTATCAATAGCTTGAAATGGTTCTACACCTGTTTCAACTCAAATTTCTCTAGACAATAACCGGGAAAAAATGTTACGAAAAACACAATGACAAAACAAAAACGTACGGATAGTTTGAAGCTTTCTCAAAGTCCTTCCTACTAAATTTGTTGCTGGCAAATGAAGTTGAGTATCGAAGGAGCAAAAAGCTATTGTAGATGGCAGCACATTCATCATAATCTGCTTCAATCATAGTTGTTAAACTTCCAAGAATCTCTGCTGGTTTCATGTCCAAAGGAGCGCAACTAGCCACAAAATTACAAACTGATCGATAGGGACTTTCGCGAACGGCTCCGACAGACGGAACTAAAAAATAAAGCAAGGAAATACACAAAATGAATAACTCCACTTTTTACTACCAAACGAGTAAGGGTGTTTCTTCGGTAAGGGTCTTCTTCAGTAAAAAAAAAAAAAAAAAAAAAAAAAAAAAAAAAAAAAAAAAAAAAAAAAAAAAAATTGGGCTCTGCAAGACACCTAATACATTAGTGCCTCAGTTACAGACTAAATCGTCTCAGTTTGTGCCTCATTGGGCTTTTTGTAGTTGGTTATTTTCTATTGTTTATAAGTTTTAAGCCTTTTGGGCAGTCTTGCCCGGGAACTAGAGCTTTAATCAGGCAAATTTGGTATCTCACCAGAAAAGTAAGACACTATCAGAGCCGATACATAACCATTTCAAAAACCTACAAAGGAATTTCAACGAGACCTGTACATAAACATAACAATTTCTGAAAAATACTTGAATATAGTTTTTACGGATAATAAACCCCAGTGTACGATAATAAAAAGTTGCATTAGTGAATTAATGTGACTTTGTATCGGTAATTATTTAGTGCACTTCAAGGTCCTAATTTTACACATCTAAAAACATGAAAGCAAGCAATCCAAAACGAAGAATCGCCGGAGATAAAACAGGGCCCTTGGTTTTATGTAATCATTTTCAGGATTTGCTTTGAATCCGTGGATTGGGTTAACAGTTTTGAATTGGCTGATGTTCACTTGCTTATAGGGTAGTTAAACAGCATCATAGCAGTGTTTGAATCAGCATATCTTGAATCATTCAAGCATATAATTGTCAACAGTGTCTTGCCATATTCAATTTGCTATCAAGCACGATGTTCTAATACGTGCATATACTTTCTCTTTCTGTTTCCTCGTCTTATTTTTTTAATTAATTTGTCGTTGTATCAGATTGTTACATTATTTCCACAGTCTATACTTTAGTAAGCAATAAGCAGTGATGTATTATGGAATTTGTATTAATAGACCATTATTAATGATGGCGAAATAAATTCGGTACAGTCAACCTACAGAGATAGTCGCCGTCAATAGCTGGTAGCCAATCAATAATTTCCAGCTCTGAAAACAATCGTGCTATTTTATATACCTAAGGGTACCTAAAGACAAGCTAGTGTTCCTCATTATACATACACTCAGTAGGGTCAATTGAAATGGTAGGGCCACATTTTATACTAGTTTTTATAAACTCTTTGTCCCATGGATAGTAGATCGAATTGAAACTTTGGGGAAGCTTTCTTTAGAGAAGGGCAGAGCAGAGCAAAGGGACTTCAAATTTTTAATGAGGAGAAAATTTTTTTTTTTTTCATTCTTAAGGTTTATGTCCACGCTGGAAAACGCAGTTTTACGACGATCTTGCAGTTGTAACTTGCACAAAAAGAACAAAATGCTTATATCATTGGATTCATTAGTTGCAGATCTATCCATTCACCGAGCCAGAATTATGATATTACTTAGAATTTTTCTTTGGGAACATTCTAAACTTACTTAAAAAATAGGGAAACGGCCCTTTTTTGAACGATTTTTAATCAATTTCCAACGCATTTTTAATCTAAAAAACCTTCTGCACCAAATTTCAAAAATATAATTCGGCAGATGGATAGAATTGAATATGATATATGGAATGATATCAAAATTGTCTTTTTTCTTTGATTTACGAAAATCGTAGGAAAGCAGAAAAATAATACCCTAAAAATTGCATAATGAACATAATCCTTAACGAAAGAGAATAGGTACGTTTTGTTTTCTTTTTTATGCCAATCACCCAACAGCTTCAGCTACTAGTTACTTTTATGATTAATCTTTTTTTTTATACATAATTTCGACCGCCCAGGAAAATGAGAAAACTCAAACCAATTCCTGCGCACATGACTGACTCTAACCATGAAAATATCTTCCCTTAAACATCTATTTTACTTCCATAATTTGTCAGGTTGAACCCCCCTTTCAGATTCATTATACATACACCAAAGACACTTATACAATAAGAGCCAAAGGCTCAGGTCAAACAGATTTTTTTAAGGGAGAAAAACGACTAGGTAAAAGCGCTTGAAAAATATATTTTGTCTGGTTCTGTACATGCATTTGAAAATGATTTTTTGGAAGTGTAATCCTCTGAAAGTCATTTATGATTCCTTTAAATAATATTTGAAAGGTATTTAAAACCTAGTCGTTAAACTGGAAAGCTAGTGGCCTATTGGGCAGTTAGGAGCGTCTAATGCTACGAGGTTATATAAATACAGCGAGCATGTGCCTACTCCTTAACGAACCTTAATACACCTATTTCTTAATGATTTTTTATAAAGCTATGAAAATGCAACACAGAAAAAAGTAAAGTAATTCAAACTACAATTACATGAAAGTAGCTTTTTTAATACTACTATACTAACAACTCACCGCAGAACCAAGCCGCCTGAGGCCAACATAGCTACGCACGCTCCTCCTCCATCCCAATCTACTCAAACCCACCCTCTTTACATCCTTCCAGAAAGTTGAATCTTTTCATGACTTTAAACCCTCCTCGTTTCCCTTAAGTCTTTTCTATGACATCCTCCCACCCCAACCACAGACAACCCGTTTTCCTTTTACCCCTAAACGGTTGGCCGAAAAGGACAATTTTCGGCAATCTGTTATCCCTTCATCCGCAGAACGTGCCCAGGCCATCTAAAGTTTTCTCTTATCATAGCCATAGAAAGCGGGATTTGGCCACACTTTTCGTACAGCCTACTGTTTAAAATACAGTCAGTCATCCGAGTACTCAGAATAATCCGTAAGCGAAATCACAACAAATTAACAGCAGTAAATGCCGCAATTTGTGAACAAAACTTATTTTGTAGTAAGCATTGAATTTAAAAATGAAAATAAATTTGAAAATGAGATCATATTCTTTTTTATTACTTCTGATTATTACTTAATTTTGCTTGAATTTTTATTTCATTTAAACAATTTCTTGTTGGTCAGGTCTTAGCGTATGGCTTTATCTTTTGGTTTGGTCGTTTCATGTTTAGTTGCAACTCAATTGTGATTTTAGGCTTGTCTCAGTTCCTCTTTAATGTAACATTACCTGCATTTATCACTTTACCTAACAGCAGTCCATTTAAGTTATAACTCTGATGTATATATATATATTCAATGAAAATTGGTGATCATAGTTATAAAGAAGTCAATTTCTCCATTCGACGTCTAGTTGTGACACAATTTCAGTAAAAAACGTGCACGAAATATGAATTACATTACGGAACATCAGAATTACACCAGGCGTAATACTCAGAAACAGGCATCATCCTTAGGCTCAGGACATCGACTGACATTCGATTAATTTTAAACTATGCTCAATATAGTAATGTGAAGGTGAAAACAAACTGTACTACTAAAAAAGCCAATCATAATCCCTTAAAACTTAGATTCCCCCTAAAACATTTGATCTGGCGAAAAGCATACAGCTCTAACTTGAAAAAGGACAAGATTCATGCCCAGCCAGAATTATGACAATACTTGCTTTTTTATTGCAAAATGGTCTATACTTCCCTTTATAAAATAGATAAAAACTGATTTTTCCATGTTGTTCTTCATATTTTTCAACCTAAAAAAGCAAAGCAAAACAAAACAAAAATATATTCCAGTAGATAGATAGGGGTGAATCTCTGCTACCAAATGATAGCCAAATTTCCGTCTGACTTTGAAACATTTAAACCAAGGACTGCAGAAAAATAACATGCTAATACTAGAAGAAAAAAAAAGCTAAACCTAAAAAAGTTAGTTGAACCATATCGTCTATAACCAGATAATACTAAAAAGATGACACCATGTTTATCCTGTGACTGGCTGGAAGCTACTGACATAACCTATGACATAAGTAGATGATCTGAAAGATTAAACCAATTCCGTACTTACTGTGATGTCTACAAAAACCGAATTTGAGGAGACGGTGACTGCAAAACCTTTCTAAAATGGTTCGCTGTAACACCTCCAAACTTCTTCAAAATATAAATAAAAATACTTATAAATCGAGTAGTCAATTCGTCCGTGGGTATTACAGGTATTTGCAAGAACACTTCATTATTATAACGCTTTCTTTTACAGGTCGGTATTATACAGTCAAATTTTTGTCCATAGTTTTTCCAGCACTCCAGAGAATAATCTCTATATAAACGGAACCCGTTCCAGTTACCAATGGCACGTCCCGTCTCAGGACAAACGTTCCACCGAAAATGTTTCACGTCCATGCTGATCAACCATTAATGCTGGCACTGGTGGGCCACTCAC
Organism: Artemia sinica; assembly: GCA_027921565.1. Taxonomy (NCBI): domain Eukaryota; kingdom Metazoa; phylum Arthropoda; class Branchiopoda; order Anostraca; family Artemiidae; genus Artemia; species Artemia sinica. The sequence goes on from CM051256.1 coordinate 82,721,111, forward strand.
TAGGCGATCAGGACCCCAAGCTTGTTGAGCAGTATTATCATCAGCTTTTGAATCTTGATGATCCTCGGGTCGTGAAGGTGTATCGCCAACGTAGTATATGAATGTATTTACAGGTTGTACCTGACTGTAATCAGTGAGAAGCTGAAACAAAAAAAACATTTGATAAGGAATAGGCAATCGCAGATTAACACAAAAGTATGTTTTCAAAATTTTGCCTAAAGCGAGCCAGATTACACAATCTGGGGACTGCCATTCATATTTTTAGATCAAACATTGATATTGATACTGATCTGCGCCGCTTTTCAGTACATGTATTTTGGTAATGTTTTATGTGTTTAGCTCAATTTTGGTTATTTTTCACACACGTATCTTCCCCCTTTTTTGACAGCCCCTAATGTCGATAGCCACATAACTCCACAAGGAATTTTTTTGATTAGAATTGAATTCTCTTTTATTCTTATTTTTTATGATACATATGGTTGTGAAAGGTTGCAATTGACCAATTAAAACAATAATATTTCATTTTTACTGTCCTTTGTATGTTAAAGTTGACGTTTGAAATCCGAATTCTTAGCATATACTTTTTTTCCTAAGTTGAGCGTCCAACATGTCAATATCAAAGAAGCAGCTTAAATCCATTTGCTAAAATTTTCATCAGTCCAAGATGATTTGAAACGATTTCGCGTTGAGTAATTTTATCCCATTATTCTCATTTTAAAATAGTGAATTGTTCTTATTTGTTCAGATGGATCAATTCGATTTTTAAAATTATGAGCGCTTTTAAGGCATAAAAATCGACTAAGCAGAATCTTCCACTTCAAATGTTCAACTATTAAACACAAATGGATAAATTTAAAGTCATGCAACAGCAAAACATTTACCTTTAAAATACCGACGTAAGAAAAAAAATATAAGTGTACATAAACGCAACATTTTCTCTTTTGCATTATTATTGTTTACAGTTGAAAGACGGAAACTTTAATGTCAATCTAATTAATAATTTATTATCAAAACTAATTATCGATAGTCATAGTGCTTACCGCAAAATCAATAGCTTGAAGGTATTGAAAAGAAACATTTTTAAGAACAGAAAAAAAGAAAATGTTTCTTCTTTAAACGTAACAAGTGCATTTTATCTGTTTCTAAAGCCTAATTAGACTCTTCCTGTGACACAAGTATTAAAGATGGATGTCGTCTTTCTATATTCTTTCAAGCTAAAATAGAGAACAAGAAAAAGAAATGATAATAGTTAGACTGGGTGGAGAACTTTTACTCTAATAGGATTGGGTTGTGCAGAAATATTCAACCCACAGAAAAAGAACTGAGGTACTTAGATCTGACATAGGCGTGATAAGTATCTAGAGAAGAGGTCCGTTTTAAAAGGCCTATCATGGGTACAAATTACACTACATATTACTTGACCGAAGATATAAAAAAAAATCGTCGAAAACGTTCCGAAAAACATTCTAAGAATAGGAAATTCATACTATAATCTAAACTTTTATTCTATGCTAACGATATCAGTAAAAAAAACAACAGTTCTCAATCAATCAATTTTCCGCAGAGAATCTAAAACCTCCAAAAATTGGGCTTTTCTTACCTAAATCTCCTGAACAAACCCAAAACCTAAGCAGCAATCAGACATGCCTTAGGGGGGAGGGGGGGGGGGGGGTTCCTTATGCTATTATAGCATAGTATTTAAATACTTAGCTTCTCGACTCCCCCCCCCCCCCCAAAAAAAAAGAGTTCTATTCCTATAAATACCTCTGCATGATATCTGAATTCTTTTTATGTGTGAATATATTGCTGTTTCAACTGTCTATAAAGTAGAAATCGCCATTTTGTCCTCTGACACAGTCTTTCTTTGGAGAAAGTTAAATAGCGAATATAACAGTAAAGACATACATTATGTCATCTTTGCTGCTGATATTCTCAACAGTAGCGATTTTAGGATTAGGGAATTTTTCAAGTTGCATCAAAGGTACAAACCGATTTTTTTTTACCATTTAGTTAAAAAGAAACTGACAAAAGGAGAAATCCGTATTTTTCTCTAAATGTAAGAAGCTTCTACATATAGCATAGAAATTTCTTACTTATTCTGTTCTCAGTTACACCAGCCTTTAAATGACGTATTTATGAAACAAATTCAAATTTTTCCTGTTCAAAATTAATTTTTTATGATCAACAGAAAAACCATAATATTGTCTTTTTTTCTTTAAATTTAATATCTTTTTACACATGAAGTGTGAGGAGACCGACAAAAATAAAATATGAACATACAAATATGGAGCCGCTTGAACTGAAAAAGACAAACAAAAGAAATCATTTTTTTTACAAGTCAATTTTTTCTTTTCAGCAATAAAAACATGTTTATGTACACAATTGCCAGGGAGTCGGTTCTGTCCTTTGCTGTTAAAAGGATATCTCTTAGCAAAATTTTCTTACAAAAGACCATAATTGACAGATTCAGCCATACGTTTCATTGCAGCCTCTCGGGGTATTATTATGAGTGCCCATTTTATGAGCCTTCATTGACTAAGGAGATCAGTACTTGTTGGAGGAACAGGTTTCCTAATAAAAACCTTCAAAAACGTGACAAATCAGGAAGTTGTCAAAACCTGTCCCGCATTGACAAGATGAACTGCTTCAATCATCAGTTCAGGAAAACAATTTAGTAAACATTCAGGGAGGCTCGAGAGCAAACGTCACTCCTGAAATGTTGCTAAGGGTTCCAGCCCCTCAACCCCTAAAAAAAATAAACCTGAAAGATACTTAAAAATCCACTTCTATTTTTAAGACACTGGGCCCATTCAACATGACCAGCGTTACTCTCTTTAAGTCGATAAAACATGCTCTACACCAAGGAGTCTGCTGAGGCTGCCTTGTAGAGACAGTAATTCAACTTCCATCTACTGCAGCATCTTTGGCTGGCAGGAAGGCCGAATCGATCCATCTGGTCATTTCACCTTCAACTCAGACAAAATTGTTAAAGGAATAAATTAAACTGCCATATAAAACCCAAGCAGCACATAATACAACAAAAATTTCAACTACTGGCAACAAAGTTGATCAGATTCCACTCGACACATTAATATTATTAATAGTAGACGATCTGTTTGGTAGAGTTTAAACAGCAACAAAATTTGTATTTGTCATGCAACAACCAAAAACATGCTTTGTGGCTCTCAAGAAAAACCTGCAGAGCATTAATTTTGCATAAAACAACAGAAACTCAAGTTACAATGGTCATTCTTTAATACCCATACCATTTACGCGAATTAGTAAAAAAAAGTGGTGTTTCAAGATCAGTTTGCAGAAAATATAGATAGCACACGACTCCACAAAAGTGGAATAGCTCTACGCAAATTAAGGAGTGCCTGGGCCGAATTCCAGGCAAAATAAAAAAAAAAATGAAGGTTGAATTTTCAACAGTTTTTAGTGGCCTTGTTTAAAAATTTTAAAAGGCCAATAAAACAAGAAGGAAAGGAAAACCAGTCGTTTCTTTATTTTTAAATGCTCCTGAAATTACATGATTCTCAAAGTTGAATGTAATGACTAATTTTTTTAAAATTATTTGTTCAATTAAAGTAAAATCTGCTATCTTTAAGTTTTCAATCAACTTTTTAGGGGACCTAATGCTCAGACAGAATATTCTTTTCTTGTTGAATATACAGCATTTCTTAGCAAACCAATTCGGTTAGATTTGCATATTTGAAAGAAACAGCACATTCAAGCATCCATCAAATAACACATCAGTACAGGCATAACAGTTATTAAAACAAAACAAATTACCCTAGATATATACAAAGTAGGCAACGGATTCTGGTTGGTAGGCTCTCCATCAGCAAAATGTCTACTACACACTCTACTCAAGCTTTTGGGTTGCCATTTTTCCCCTTTTGATGTGTCATCCTCCTTTAACACCTTGATCCAGTTCTCTCTAGCCGCACTGGCAATTCGTTTGGATGGGAAAGCATACAGCTGAAAAGGGGGAGGGCATGAGCAGGATTTGTGCTCTTCATTGTGAATGGTGCAATATTCTTTTTCCCACTCTTCCAACTTTTCAGAGGTGTTTGGGCAAAACCTTACTTCACACTTCGCCCCTCTTCTTCCAATCTCCTGTTTAATCCTGCAAAAAGTAACTGGTAAAATAGTTTTAGCTTAGCGTTTGTTCCAGCCGTCTAAAAGATTACCCTCCAACACAGAGGCACAAGGCCAACAGGAAGGGGCGTCTGAAATAGCAAAAAAAGTGCAGTTTGAGACAGTGTTTTTCCTGGAATAGAATCCTTTTAGCTAATCATAGGATGGGGAGAGGTTCCTCCTATCCTTATGATCAGGTAAGCTTACCAGGTTAATCCTTGGCTATCTACCAGCTTAGAGGATATGAGGATACCTCGTCTACTTTAGAGGATGAGATACCATTTTCTGATGCTATAATAGCAACTAGGTAAAATGCTTGCAACTAAAAAGTCTTGAATACAGGTAGCTTCCTTGTGTGGTTCATACAAATTGGAAAAGACAAATAATTTTAATTTCAGAAAACGCACAAATCTGGCAGCATGTCAAAACCTTCTGCAGTCCTTGACATACAAAAAAAAGAAGAAACAACAACACAATTCAACAATAAATTAATACAAATTAAAATAATAATTTACATGGCATAATTATGTTCATACTTTTAAATCATGACATTGCACAAAATGGGAATGAAAATTTGTTCATATCTTCTCCAGCTATTTGGAACAATATACCAGCCGGAATTTAGGAGGCTGAACGCATTGTGTAATTTAAAGTAAAACTTTAAAAATATTTATTGAGGTTGGTGAGGTAATACTTTATTTTCATTATTATTTCTTAGTGGATTTTTTTTTTTTTTTGATTTTGGCATCAATTGTTAATTTGGAGAGGGTTATCTTCTTTTTTCCTTCATAAATGAAATTTGTTAAAGGTTAAGATTCAGAGAATTGCAGCCGTCTGTCATGAGGCTTTTTGAGCATTCTCTAAATGGTTGCGTGTTTACTTTACGGTTTATTTGAAATTATATACAGTTTATAGTTAATTTTCAAATTAGTAGTAAATAATGCAAGCCAATTCAACAAACTTTTCCGTACATACTTGAGGGTAGTAAGTTCTTTTGTTCAATTTGAGAAACTAGTGCTCCTTAGAAGGAGAGTATCCGCAATCATGGGGGGTCAAAGCGGAATCTGGGGGCAGTGGATCCAGTAGAAAACATGAATTTATTTGAATATTTACATTTACAACACCAATGCCTCTATACATGGGATAGTTTTCTTAGGCACTTGTGTGATGCTTGAGACCTATTGGCCTTGCTTTCTGAGAAACACTTGATTACAAGAGCCTTTTTTCTCTCAGTGATTTTTACAAATCCACTTTTCTTATGCACAATCCTGATAATTATGGTGTTCCTTATACCAAAGACAAGTTGGATTAGGTTATTTCTTTATGGTTTCAATTTTCGGCAATTGGCTTTTTTGCATTTGTACCATATACAATGAGCTCATAATCTATATCTTTTCATTACACACTAACAGCATAGGTAGTAGCCTTTTTATTAATCTTATATTCGTGTAACATTTTTTATTGTATTTTGAATGTGATAGTGGTAATTATTTTTTTTTAATGCTATTACTATAGTTTCTCTGAAGTGGTTTTTGAGTAAAAATGAACTATCTGTCTCCATATACTAGCCCCACCCTGGGATGTATTCTCTGGAAGCTTCCTAAAATGTAGGAGACAAATACTACAATTGCAATATAAGAGGCTAAAAAAATCCACAAAAACATGAGCATAATAAGTAGCACCAACCATGGGCGTAGGGAGGGGGGGCAGCTGCTCCCCGCCCCCCCCCCCCCATAGACCTTCAAATTTACATTAGATATGGCTGAAAAAAGCAGATGGTTTGGAAAAAGCAGTTGATAAAGCTCCATCACACTATTGACTGCCCCCCCCCCCCCCCCTAAAACAATATGCTGCCTAATGCTGCCTATGCCCATGGCACCAACATGATCAACAGTATAGTAGTCTATTATAGTCAGATGTATTTGAAAAGGTAGAAGTCACACAACAGAACAATTCAATTTTGTAATTAATAAAGGGAATTTAAGACTACATAATTAAACAATTCTAGCATTTCAAACACCCATGGATAAATACTGTTATAATCATATGATAATGTTATAATCATAATTAAAAAGGATATTAGATGAGAATGGATTTTCAAGTTCGTGGGAGAAATGAAAAGGGCCAGAAGATCATGAAAGGTTCTTCAAGGAATTTAGTATAAGACCTGAATACCAAGATGTGCAACTATGGCAATCAGCTGTGGATATATCTCCGAGTCTTAATTTGTATAGAGAAGTAAAAGACAATTATGGACAGGAGTTTCATTTTAAGCTGGGATTGCCCATTAAATATATGAGGATTCGGATTCAGATTCAAGCTAATTTTCCTCCAATTTATGATAAGGTTGTAAGGAAAATGAGGGAAGGTCTGGAGGCTGGGTATAGGTGCTTGAGATGTAGGGAGAATGATTATGGGTTGGGCCATTTCCTTGTCTGGTGTAAGTAGCTTTCTCATTTATGGAGATCAATTATCCAAGAACAGGAAGATTGACTGCTTTGTGGGTTAATGAGGTCTAGGTCTCCCTGTTATATTCTGGTAGTAGGAAATTTTGTATTGAAGGGAAGGATGTCAAATGGAGTGTAATTTTTCTTTAGTATTTTTATTTTTTATATGGCTTTAAAAGGCTTTTAAATACAGATTATTATTTGTATTTATATAATAATTAGTATAACTCAATAGACCTACTGAGGTGATGATTGGAATATTTCCTGATCCTGAACAGTGTTTTCTTCTTGAATTACTTGTTCTTTTTCACCATCATTCTTGGTCTCGTAAACCTCATTTTCAACAGTTTCGAAGGCCCCAACAATTATATCTGGATCAGCCATACCAACAATTGAACAATATTCTAGAAAAACGACAATCAGTTATACGTCCATAAAAATGAAAATAGTCATATAACCTTCACACAGAAATGTCTAAATGATTTAATTATAAATGTGGCAACTTTAAATCTCCATTTCTGTTTAGAACTTAATACTAAACAGATTTAAACCCCCCTGGAAGCTATTTTCCTGGGTGGAAATTGGAAAGTGCCTTTCTGGCCATAATTTTTTGATGAGATCCAACCCAGATCCTACAACTACAGAGAGCAAGGAGGTCTGAGGGTGCAGCAAAGATTTCGACGTGTTGCAAATCAAAGCATTAATTCAAGTTGTGTTTTAAAAGTTATACAGATCCAAGACAAAACAGTATAAATTTATGAGTTACAAATATTCTTATAGTTTAGGTTGAAATATCATACCCATTTTATATGATGCTTAATATAAATTTTTGTTGTAAATTTTTTTTTCACAAATCAAAGTAGATAAAATTTTCAAAACAATCACTCCTATGCATAAACTCAGAGAAGGAATGGAAGGAAATTTTCTTCCTCTATTATACCACCCTAGACCTATCCCAATTTAGAGAATTTTGCAAAAATATGAAAAACACACAAAATTGGCATATTTTTGGTCTAAAATGTTCTTTTTCAAGCACAATGTCACACTTTGATTCCTCAGCAATAGAATATATTCAGTTGACTGCCCCCAAATTTTGACTATGTGTACCCATGATAGTGATGATAGGAAATTGGTTGTTCAACAATTTAATAATATTGAAAAGGAAAAAAACTTTCAAAAAAAAAAAAAAAAAAGAAAATCTGTCTTTGACCTGCTGGGAGTTATACACACCAGGTAGGAAAAGAGGGGCTGACTACCTTCCCTAAGATTTTTAAAAAATCTGAGATTAAATTTTTGTGTTTATGGGGAGGGCTGGGTGGGAAGTCTGATCAGGGTTGCAAAAACAGCTGCAGCTCAATAATTTCAGGAATTAGTAAAGAAAAAAGAATTTCAACAGCCAAAGATTTAAAAGAGAATAGAAATTCCGAAGTATTGTAACTTTTAATGATGAGGGGTCGACAAGCAGAAGAAGGGGAGGGTCCTGTCGCAAGAGCCGTAGAGGTACCTGCCGAGTTTTCGCTTAAATTGCAGGGAAATGGTAGCAGGACCCTATGCTTCCCTTGTTTGGCCCTTATGAAAAAGTCAATTTAGTTTTCTACCCTCCCCCCCTTGGAATATAAACTTAATGATATGGAGGAGAATCCACCAACTTGGAGGCCAGAAAGACACCAAATGTTGGAGCCCAAGTGATTTCTAACGAAGAAGAAGAAAAGTGCGGTTGGTAGCTGAAAGGAGTCTGTTTAGGATTCCAGGTGCTTATTTTTGAAGAAGAAGAATAGAAATTGTTCTTCTCCTAAAAAATAATAAATATTTTTATATGAAATATTTTTTTCAATCCATCTCCAACCTGAAATGAATATTAAAACTACAGGACAGGAGAATAATAGAAATCCATACCTGCTGGGAGTTACACAAATAAGTTAGGAAGGAGATGGGCTAACTACCTCTCCTAAGATTCTCACAAGATTTTAGACTAAATTTGCATTTTTTGGAGAGGACTGGGTGGTTAAAGTTAAAGTCTGATCATGATTGCTAGCCACGACTCTCAGTAACCATAAGCTTAAAAATGATTTTTTTTTTTTTTTTTTTTTTTTTTAATCTACCTACACAGAAAAAAAAAAAATCAAATTGTAGCCAATCCAGGAATGGTAACTATTATTTTAATTAATATCACTAGTAAAATGTTATTCTGAAAACAAATTTACAGGATTTTTTTTTACACTTTTTTGCCAAATAATTTTTATTTTCCTAAAATGGTAGCCCCAAGAAGCAGAAATAACAAAAGTATACTTTCTTTTGAGAAGCTCTAAATTTTTTGCAGTAATGCAACAGAAAATTGCAAAATTAATGACATACATACATTTTTGTAAGTTGTCTTAACTATTCCAGTTTTCAGAAATTTCTATGTATATCATATGGGAAAGTATTTTTTGTATTTTCTATCTTCAGATTCTCAAGCCCATGATAATATACCTCTTGGACTTTTCCATTAACAAAATTCCAGATTTCTGTAGGATAGCTAAAGGGGGATGGGAGGTAAAATCTAAATATCCATAATTCCTTATTTTAACATAGACTCACGTGACTTGTTTATTTTCATTACCTTGAAACAAAATCGTGTGTAAGGTTTATTTTTATATTTTTAAAACCTAAAAACAATCAAAATTAATGAGAAAAACAAAGTTTTTCTGATGAAAATAAAGAGCAAAGATAAAATTTAAAATGAACAAAAATATTGCTTTGCAGTTTTTACAACATATACCTGAAATACATATATCTACAATACTGGTTCCAACAAAGAGAATAGTAATCTTTCCCAAAACTGGCAGAATTTTGAAAAACTAGCGCTTTACTAAAATCTTACTTGAGGTTTTGAGAGAAATAAAATTGCATACTAAGATTTACTGATTTCATAACTAAGTAAAGACTATTGAGAGCCTTACAATTTAGTGTTTTATTTGATACATGGTGCTAAAGGACTTTTCTGATCCTATATATGTTTTGTTAAGTCAATTTTGTGTTTTCAGTAGTGCTGGTTTTTCAAAATTTGACAAATTCAGAAAAATATTATAAGTCAGTTTATTTGAATTAACATTGCAGTTGTATGTTGCATAAGCTGCAAAGCAATGACTTTTTTTTTGTCTCAAGTTTCATCTTTGCTCTTTAATTCCACCAGAAAAACTTGTTTTTTTAATTAATTATGAGGAAAAGCTTGTCTCTAATATAAAGAAAAATCCAAATATTTGTGGAGGTTTGCTTCTGCTAGAAGATCTAACTGTTATACCATATGATGGTGAAACCCATTTATCATCTTTGGATAATTTTGTCAAAAGCTAAGTTTGCCTTTTCATCCACAAAAAATTCTTGCATGTCTATCCCTGCAATTCCATCACTGTATTTAAAGAACCCAAAGCCCAATCTGCCAATAAATGAACAAACTGCTTTTTCTAATCTTGCTAAACTTTAAACAAAAAAATCTAAAGCACCAGATGGAATAACCCAAGCTTCTTATGTAATGTTGGAATAGTTTTTTTCTCATCCTCTGAGCAGCCTCTTCCAGGTATCTTTCCAAAGGGGAAGGCTACCTTCGGATTGGAAAATGTGCTATGGTATTCCAGTTTATAAAAAAAAGACCCAAAGACAATGCTGAAAATTACTATCCCATCAGCATCATTTTAGCAGTTATGAAAGTTTTTTTTTTTTATTGACATGGTTCTTCTAGACTTATTAAAGGTCTTTGATAGTTATTTACAAGTCTCTGACCACAAGATTGAAAGCTTCAGATGTTAATGCTTCTATCATATGACAGATAAAGAACTTTGCATCACATTGAACCCAACTTCTTATGGTTTTCAATCATTGTGGTATTTCAGACTTCTCCTCCTCTACAACCATCTTAAGTGGTGTACCTTAGGGTGTAAAGAACACCCTTAAGGTGTTATTTCTGGTCTAAACCTCTCTAACCTCTACACAATCAATGCACCAAATCCTCTGATAAACTTCCTTACTCTTATTGTACACAATTAAAACCTAGTTGGTAAAAAAAAAAACATGTCCCTTCTGACCAGTAATCAATCCCAAATGACCTCAAGACTCTTGAAAAATGAATTGATAAATGGCTCCTGGTCATTGATTTTATTGAATGCCTTGTGTTCCACTTCTTTGGCAATGGTAATCATAAATATCACCTTCAAGGTAGCCTCCTTTCTGCCTCTACTGAAAAAATATATTCCAGATTCATTGTGACAAACCTAAATTCAGCTCATCCTCTGCTTTCCATCAGCACCTGGAAGTTCAAGCTGACATTCTAGGGGGTTCATGAATTCCTTTTGGGGCCTGGTAAAACCAAAGCCTGAGGTCGGAATGTATTTGACATCAACTTGTTTAAAAAAGAACAACAAGTCCCAGAAAAAGTGCCATACAGACCATACAAGGTACTCAGCGGATTACAACAATTGTTCAATAAAGAAAGCATATATCATCTCAAACATTCTACCCTTACATACAGAAGAAATCAGAGAGATATGATTTCAACCCACAAAATTATACTAAAAAAATATCCTCCTGCTTATCTTCTTATGCAAAACAACTAGCAGACATTCGAAGAAACTTCTAATGGATGCCAACAGAGAAAGAAGCCAATTATTCAGCCAGAAAGTTGCCAATCTAAGTAACAAACTCTTGGAAGATGCACTGTCCATTGAATCTACAAATATATTCAAGCACAACATTGAAAGAGAGTGGCTACATAGAGTTCCTGCACAACTAGGAGAGGCATGGTCTTCAATCAAAGCCCAACTAGCAACCAGACAGAAAATTACATATTTTCAGAGCCTAAAAATAGTTGACATTCAGCATTAAAAGAATAGAAATCTTTAACCTGTTCCAAATTGTGACTTAGTCTAGGAAAGGAACACAAAGGTAATTTTAATGTGATTATTTACAACTTAAAGTTCCTTTTAAGCCACCCAAGTCCTTAGTAGATGAGTTACTGGAACTCATTCCAACCTGCTTAGCCAATTTTTCATTACATCATTGGAATGTAAAGATTTTTTAGCATAAAAATCCCTCAAGGAACTGAGCTGGCCCTTGTCAAGTTCAAATGTAAATAAATTAGGGAAATTATTTTATGGAATTCCCATATTGTTTTTGCATCATTATTTCCTTGACCCCTGACTGCATAGTCACACAAAGAAACACTCATAATGAACTAAAATCTGTGATGAGCAAAGCAATCAATGAACTAAGGTAAGTAGATCTACAGAGCACTAAGTTATATATTGACAGCTGCTTGTTTGTCTTTGACCAAATAGCTGAGACAGTAAAAGAAGTTCATGCTGAAGGGGGTAAAAATAGCTGCAAAAGTAGATTTTATCAAAAGTACACCAAAATCAAAAGATTATACATGAAATCACCCAATAAAGTATTGGTTACTGAAGAGAATATCAAAGAAGACAAATTTATGGACATAAAATTATGACCTAACTGCACAATGGCATTGTGCAACCATTGCTAGAATTTGGGATGTGTGTTACAATGCCCCTGAACAAGTGTGATCAGCAGAAAATAGAACATGTCCTAAGACAGGTGACAAAAGTTGTTGATGGATACAAGAATCCCAAATGCCTATCTTGATTGAATAAGCTACAGCTCCCAACACTTGTGTAGAGACATTGAAGAGGTGATGCCATAATGACATAAGCTTTTGAATGCTGACTCCTCCTGTCAGAAGGCCTTTCAATTTGATGAGTCCTCCAGGACAAGGGGACATAGCAAGAGGTTGTCCCCAAAGAGTTCAGACACCAGAGTTCACAACCACTGCTTCTCCAATAGAATGATTGCCCATTTGGAACAATTTTCCTGACTTTGCTATTACTGCTCCATCTGTTGATGCCTTTAAGATTGCTGATGACAGAAGTTAGTCCATTAAACCATGGAAGACAGAGCATGATGCAATTGAATCAATGGCTCCCAACCTTTACTGACCAGCAATTCTACAGGATGTTACCTTATTTTGCTGGACATTGTGATTTAAGGTAATAATACCAGAGCCCTCAGGATCATGTTACAAAATTTTAAGCAGCCTAGTACACCAACTAGGGTGAAAAGTGAGTCATAGAAGATATTATCAGCCCTGATGATAGAAGTAAGCAAAGGGACAAAATATAAGAGCAAAGAGGTCAACTGGAGAAAACATAGAGGTGAACAAAACAACAAATAATTCCAGAGCTACCCCACACTAAACAGCGAGAAGTGTCTAATGACAAAAAAGGGCAGAAGTCTTTTAAGAATCAGACAGGATGAGGGGCATATATGAGACATTAGATTACTGACACAGAACATTCAAGGACTAAAACAAAAAAAAAAAAACATCGGTTGAATAATAATCATAGTTTCATTATAATGTTATTATCCACATCAAGACCTGGTTAGGACTGAGTGATAACTTTTTTATTCCAGATTATAAAGTATTTAGATGTGAAAGAAGAATGTTGAGAAATTTCTATAATTATGGAGGTGTGGTAGTATGTGTGAAGAAAAGGCTATTTTTCAGTGTTTCAAGGGTTATTATGAATGCTTCTTTGAGTTTATTTGGGTTTAATTTAAATTAGATTGCCAAACAAATGTTATTTTAGGAAAAGTATATGTATCTCCCCCCCCCAGACAGTGATATTTATTGAAATTATTATTTCAATAACTATGTCCTTGAAACTCAGGACCAGTGTGAGATGTCTTGCATTCTTTCTGGCCTCACTATCTCCTTTGTCCCTTATGCTGATGGCATTTTTAACATTAGCTGAAATTTGGACAAAATTTCAGGAACTTTCCAAAACTGCAAGCAAAATGCTTAAAACCTGGCTTTGAATTTAATACTGAAAAGTCTTACATAGTGCTTTTAACTGGAAAGGCCCACTTTTTCCTCATCAAATTGTACTTAGAAGTTCAAAGACCTTCCCTTCTGACCAATTGTTTACCTTGGTATTCCCATTGGAAATACAATTTCTGACACTCATCATCTCCTAACAGAAGGCATCAAACCCCACATATCAGCTCCATATGCTTCTATAGCCACTACTAAGGTTTGTTTCAATTGACGTTATCTTGTAATACTGTACAACACTGTTTCTCTCACCTACATCCTCTGCATTGCACCCTCCTGGAAGATTCTTGCTAATACTGACAAATCAAATATCTACTTTGCTCTACTTTCTTCCATTTTGCAAAATACCTACTGAGATATTCAATTTGGAGACACAATTCAAAGCTCATCAATAGTCTGTGCATAGCAGATCCTACATTAACCGTTGCAAAACTTGTGAAAAAAACACAATCAAAAGATTTCAGGGCATGCTTAGAGCCAACTTCTTCAACTCTAGTTATGTTGTCATAGTTGTATAGTGATATTTTATGTTTGTTTTGTTTTTTCTCTTTGTAGTGCTCTGTCATTTACTTTTTGTATGAAGACAGGTTTTCAATAAACAATAATAATTGGCCTGAAGATACTTGGCTATTACTACATGAAGATATCTGTAAAATTAGGAATAATTTTCCTTGTGCTTATCTGATTGTAAGCAGTGATTTTAATGCATATACTTCTACAAAATCAGTGTTAACATCTGATTTTGTTTTAGGTGATGATTTAGTGTTTTTACCATCTGCTTACAAGATCCCCAGGTAGAGCCAAGACAAAAGCAAGAAGGTTAGTCATTGGGGCAAGGAGCTTATTGACCTCTGTAGTAAAATTGTGTTATCACAAATAGCTTTTATGGCATTGGTGGAAGCTCCTGTGAGTTCACATGTTTAAACAGGGAAAATTTTAAGTCCTCAAACTACAAAAAAAGGGTGAAGATCCTCTAAAGCCACTGATGGTGCTTAAAGCATCAAATCAACATTTTAGTTTCTGGGTATCTTTTACAGACAGGTAGCAAGCTTGCACCCAGCCTTGCTATAGTGAAGATTGATTCCTGGGCCTTGTATAACCACAGTTAAATTGAGTCAGTCAAAAATTTATTATTGGCTAGAAACCTGAAGAATCCTTTCATGCTATATGCTAAAACTTACATATCACATAGGAGATGCCCAGCTTGAGGCAGTCAGTGAGGAGAAGGACCTGGGGTTATTGTTGACAATGAGCTGAAGCTTCACTGCCACACACAAGCTCAAGTTGCAAAACTTGAGTATACAGTAGGAAAAGAGGAGATGCAATAGCAACTTGTAAGTTGCTAGAAAATGACCTATTAAGTCATGTCTTTTCCCAATCCTTCTCAACTACCACACGAGGACACACCCAGAAGCTGCAGGCCCCCTGTTCCAACAAGCAAGAGCACCAACAGTTCTTCTCAGTCTGTTATGTCCCACTCTGGAACAGCCTATCCAAAGCCACTGTCTAATCTAAAACTCTAGATGCCTTCAAGAAAGGAGTTGATCAAGACTGGGCCAACACCAAATGGAGGCTGAACTGGGATGTCAAATCTTAACCTTGAAACATCACTGGCAAGATTTCTACAGGAGGATTAACACCACCTTATCTTGCTGGACATGTGCTTTAAAGAATTATTGGTAAATTTTTCACAGTTCATATTATTGACTTACAAATAAAGTGAACATACCACTTGATGCTTTTTTATGCTCTTTACAAATATAATAGTCATTTTTGTCACAAATGAATTTTACCCCTACACTTATATACACTAATTCAGGGTATATATTTGCACATTAGGGGGGGGGAGTAAAATTTAAACTTACCTCTCATTTGCATCAGAAATAAACTTTACAACCACCTGCCCCTCTCTAATTTGCAAATATATACCCTTAATTGGTATAGGCTATATAGGGGCAGGGTAAAATTCATTTGCAACAAAACTGACTATTATATTTGGAAAGAGCATAAAGAAAAGGCACTGAGTGGTATGTTTACTTTTATTTGTAAGCAAACAGTATGAACTGCAAAAAATTTACTAAATTATTGATGCAATTTTTTACCAATTGTCTTAAGTAGAAAAAAGATAGGCCTACTTATAAAGATAATAGATTCTGTTTTTGTTTTTTTTATTGTTGTTCACTGTTTTATAAACATAGGCCTAACTAAGTCATTAAAAAGATTGCTAGACTTTTGGTTCATGATAGCCTATAGGCTAGAATTATATTTTAGAAAAAATTAAATTTTATGTGTAAGGATGTTTTTTCATTTTTTTTTTGCAAAAAATGGACTTATAAAAATTACCATTATTAATTATTTTTGTTGATAATAGGCTTAAAATTAGAAACTCAATTTTTAAAGCAGATTTAATGGCAAAGTAGCAACATCAACAAAATCAGGAACAGAAAATACAGCCTATAATTTGGGCTATACATTTGCACACTAGGTGGGGACAGTGTAGAGTGAAGAGCTTTTAGGAATTATAGGCCTATAGCCTAAGTGTTTTAGGGTTTTTCAAAGTCATTTCCAGAATTAGGCTAGGCCTACAGAGTGTTTCCTTTAGAGAAAGCCTAGCTCTAGAATAATACCTAAATTTTTATCCCAAGTTCCAGGTGGCAAAGGCCAAAGCTAATAGACAGCCTAATAGCAATACACTGTAGTGCTATCCCTAGGTCAGACTAATTTAGGCTTTGAATTCATTCATGCAAGTTTCTTTTCCTTGAATCAACTAATTTCCAAGAAAGGCTAAGCAAAGCTTAACCATATATTCAATAAAAACACCACTACTAAATTATTAGGCTAATCAAGGATGTTATTGTTGCATTAAACAATTGTTTGATTTCTTTGAATACTAGAGGAGAAAGATTTCAAGCTTGATTACAGGCAATAGAGGCTATTCTACTAAGGGAAGTATTCTTTGTTAAAAAAATAAATGTAGGGCCTTTACCTTTTCAAAACTTCTTCAAACTGAACCCATTTTTACTCTCATTGATAACCCTTCTACTTCTTCTATTAATATTAAGAAAATTTTCATCGATTTCTTTCCTTATTGTTTTCAATAAAGAATTTAGCTGCGTTGAACCCCTTCTAAAATGGAGGGAAAATTTCATTCTCTTGTAGAGCTCTTGTAGAAATTATGAACCTTCAAAATTTTCAGCGTATACCTGTTACAAAAGTACACAAATTAAGAATATTGGTTAAACTATTTTTGTTCAAACTCAAAACCATGTTTCACTTGACAGTAACTGGTAAAATGTTCGTTAAAATAATTGGATTGATATACTAGGGAGAAAAAGCACGTTAGGAACAAAAATTACAATCCAGTAAGGTAGAATAAAAATTGAAGATTGTTTAATACTTTTTAATATAAATCCCGCCCCACTTGATGATGGCAACGGAAATAGAATGTAGATTATATGGAAAATTGTTGTCCTAAAAAAAAAACCTCCAACCAAGTACTATTTTTTTTTTTTTTTGGAGGACAACAATTTCCCATATAATCTACATTCTATTTTCGTTGCCATCATCATCATCATCGTCATCATTTAACTTTTGCTGCTATTGTATACAGATTCATTGTTTTCCGCCGCAGCGGGCCGCGCTTTCTTGCCCGGCCCAGGAGGGGGGGGGGGGGGGTCCCGGCCTTCGGCCTCGGGGAGGGGGGGGGGGTCTTATCTTTTAAATGTTTCTCTTAGTCTAAAAATGTGTTAAACCGTGCTGCTGTTCTTGCTATTGCTGTATTTAAATACATGTTGTTTTTGTCATTGTTCTTGTTGTTGCCAATAAATGAAAAATATTAAATTGTTCTTTTGCTATTGTTGATGTTGTACAAAAAGTGTTGCTAATAAAAGAAAAAAAAGTTTTTGTTGTTCTTGTTGCTATTGAACATCGTACTAGGTAAATGCTGCTACTCTAGGGAAAATTATTATTATTTATTCATTGGACAAGTATGGTTTACAGTTAGTTGTAGTCCAACTGCTGCCCCCCCGCAGAAAACTACCTTGCGAATAATGTTCATATGTTTCCCAATAACAAATACTATCTGTAAGCAATGGACAAATCACAAAACTTAAAAAGACACTTGAACTTCTATAATGGAGTTTTATGATTTTTGTATGTAAAGAGTAATGAGTAAGAGTAATTGTAAAATGTAATTGATACTATTCCCTCCCCCTTGTGTGCAAATATAAAGCCCAAATGGTACTTGTGTAGAATCTGAGTGCACACGCGAGAAGTAAAGTTTCGTTAATACTACTTCTACTACTAGTAACTCACCGCATCACCAAGCCGCCTGAGGCCAACACAGCTACGCACGCTCCTCCTCAACCCCAATAAATTCAAAGTATTCCTTTTTAAACCCGCCCATGAAGCCCCCATTTCCTTTCAATCTTTCTTTATGACGTCCTCCCACCCCAGACGAGGACGACCTGCTTTCCGTTTAGCCCTAGACGGTTGGCCGAAAAAAACAATCTTCAGCAATCTGTCATTCTTCATCCGCACGACGTGCCCTAGCCACCTCAACTTTTCTTTCATTATAGCCCTAGAGAGCGGTATTGAACCACATTTTTCGTATAGCCTATTGTTTGAAATATGGTCAGTCAGCTGGGTACCCAGAACAATCCTTGAGCGATTTCTCTGGAAAACATCTAGCAAACCTTCATCCGCTTTTCTGAGCGCCCATGCTTCAGAGCCATATTTGACCACTGTCATCACCGTAGCTTCTAATATTCTAATCTTGGTTTGCAGACTTATCTTCCTATTCTTCCAAACTTTTTTAAACTGTGAAAAACACCCTGAGCCTCGGCTATTCTACTTTTGACATCTTCACTTCTCTCACCATCTTTACTATAATACTACCAAGGCAAGTGAAGCTGTCCACCTGATCAATTTTTTTCATTACCCAACTTCACCTTTTCATCTTCACTTATTCCTAGCCTTAGTGACTTAGTCTTCTTAACATTAATTTTCAAAGCTATTTTAGCACCCTGAACTCACAAAACCTCTAAAATTTTATTCATTTTGCTCACACTTTCATCTATTTATGATTTTTGTAGTTATGGAGGGAGAGAGATACCTCAAAGGGTGCATTTTGATGCCTAAAAAAACCAGCTCTCATTGAGCCATCAGATAAGTAAAGAGTTAGTTCTAATAGGAAGATGAGGAGAACGTGGAGGTAGAAATTGATGTACAATCCCAAAGCCATAACCAGGATTTGTTTTGGGGGGAGGACGTATTTTTTTAGGGATAGGGGTACAAAAGAAACTTTAAAAAACGCATCGACAATGTGAATTGATATTTACTCCTTTATGATCTTGGAATATTTCTGGTCTATGCTTTTATTATGAATGTAAAGAGTAATATTAAACCCCAAAATGAGCATAATTTATTTCGTATAGGAGGAGGACTGCCCCTTCCTCATCCACACCACCGCTTCAGGGGGAGAGGGGGTAAGGTATAACAGGTCTGCATGGAAAATGAAAATGTGTTTGGTACAATTATTCTGCATATCATGAAATAAGAATTATTTTCTGATTTAAAACTGTCCAAATACTTTACCCTCCCCTTTACGTGCAAATATAAAGCCCAACAAAATAGTAAGCCAAGCATCCCAAATCATAGGTTTTAGACAACACACATCGACATATGTTAAGAAATCTAGCTTAAATGGGAAATTTTTATGCTTTGAGTATGTTTTATGTCATTCTAAGACATGTAAAAAAAAATTTGAAATAAAATTACCATGTTAAAAAATAAAAAAAAGTTCAAAAAATAAACTTAAAAAAAGTATAAAAAATGGGATCGGCCAAAAAAATTGGAGGGAGGGGGCCCCTTGGAGGTTGGGGAGAGGGGACCCTTGGAGGTTGAGGTCCTTGGTGGCTAGGGTCATTGGCGGTTGCAGTCCTTGATGGTTCAAATGCATAGCCATCTCACTAATCCCATATTGTGTACTTGTCTATTATAGTGACCACGGCCGAGAAGTAAAGCTAAGTCAACTCACATGTCTCACTATGTTTCACTCAAATCATCCTCTAAAATGTCTCAATCTGTTTCGCCCCCTTCTCAAACTAAAACCCAAGATTATTAAAAAATCAAATATTATTAATAAAATCTGATGTATTTTAAACGGTGATGTTCATATTTCTTGAAACTAAAACCTGACTTTATTTAAAAAATCAAATATTATTAATAAAATCACATGTAGTTTAAACGTGGATGTTCTTATTTCTGAAAACTAAAGCCCAATTTTATTAGAAAATCAAATATTATTAATAAAGCCAGATGTATTTTAAACATGGACGTTCTTTTTTTTTTTCCGAAAGCTAAAACCCAACTTTAATTAAAATAGCAAATATTATTAATAAAATCATATGTATTTTAAACGTGGATGTTCGTATTTCTTGAAACTAAAACCCAACTTTATTAAAAGAAATCAACTATTATTAATAGTATCACATGTATTTTAAACGTGGGTGTTCTTATTTCCGAAAACTGAAACCCAACTTTATTAAAATATCAAATATTATTAATAAAATCATATGTATTTTAAACTGGGATTTTCGTATTTCTTGAAACTATAACCCAACTTAATTAAAAAAAAACAAATGTTATTAATAAAAATCAAATGTATTTTAAACTGGGATGTTCATTTTTCTGAAAACTAAAACCCAACATTATTAAAAAAAAATATGTAAAAATGTACCCAATAAGTCCTTGGATCATCCCCCACCTCCTCAAAAAAATATTAAAGTTAAACATGGGTTTCATAAAACATACACCTATGAAAGGCTATGAAACCTAGCTCAGAAAAGTGTGAAATAGTAAACCAAGCATCCTAAATCATAGGTTTCAGACAACATACACCTACGAAAGGTTAGGAAATCTAGCCTACAAAAGTAAAAATAGCAAACTATACATCCCAAATCATAAGTTTCATGCAATACACACCTACGAAAGGTCAAGAAACCTAGCTAAGAAATGTCTAAAATAGTAAACCAAACATGCCAAATCATATATTTCAGACAACACACACCTACGACAGGCTAAGGAACCTAGGTCAGAAAAGGTGTGAAATAGTAAACCAAGCATCCCAAATCATAGGTTTCAGACAACACACATCTACATACATTAAGAAATCTAGCTTAAATGTAAATTTTTTTGAAACTAAAACCAACTTTATAAAAAAAATCAACACTATTAATAGAATTACATGTGTTTTAAACGTGGGTGTTCTTATTTCCGTAAACTAAAGCCCAACTTTATTAAAATATCTAATATTATTAATAAAATCATATGTATTTTAAATGTGGATGTTCGTATTTCTTGAAACTGAAACCCAACTTTATTAAAATATCAAATATTATAAATAAAATCATATGTATTTTAAATGTGAATTTTCGTATTTCTTAAAACTAAAACCCAACTCTATTAAAAAAGATCAAATGTTATTAATAAAATCAGATGTATTTTAAACTCAGGTGTTCATATTTCTAAAAACTAAAACCCAACTTTATTAAAAGATATGCAAAAATGTACCCAATGAGGCCTTGGGTCATCCCCCACCTCCCAAAAAATATTAAAGTTAATCATGGGTTTCATACAACATATACCTATGAAAGGCTATGAAACCTAGCTCAGAAAAGTGCGAAATAGTAAACCAAGCATCCCAAATCATAGGTTTCAGACAACATACACCTACGAAAGGTTAGGAAATCTAGCCTACAAAAGTAAAAATAGCAAACTATACATCCCAAAGCATAAGTTTCATGCAATACACACCTACGAAAGGTTAACAAACCTAGCTAAGAAATGTCTAAAATAGTAAACCAAACATGCCAAATCATAGATTTCAGACAACACACACCTACGACAGGCTAAGAAACCTAGGTCAGAAAAGGTGTGAAATAGTAAACCAAGCATCCCAAATCATAGGTTTCAGACAACACACATCTACATACGGTAAGAAATCTAGCTTAAATGTAAATTTTTTGAAACTAAAACCAACTTTATAAAAAAAATCAATACTATTAATAGAATTACATGTGTTTTAAACGTGGGTGTTCTTATTTCCGTAAACTAAAACCCAACTTTATTAAAATATCTAATATTATTAATAAAATCATATGTATTTTAAATGTGGATGTTCGTATTTCTTGAAACTAAAACCCAACTTTATTTAAAAAAATTTGCAAAAATTTACCCAATAAGGCCTTGGATCATCCACCACCTCCCAAAAAAATATTAGAGGTAATCACGGGTTCATACAACATACACTTATGAAAGGCTATGAAACCTAGCTCAGAAAAGTGCTTTAAAACGTGGGTGTTTTTATTTCGGAAAACTAAAACCCAACTTTATTAAAATATCAAATATTATAAATAAAATCATATGTATTTTAAATGTGGATTTTCGTATTTCTCAAAACTAAAACCCAACTTTATCAAAAAAAATCAAATGTTATTAATAAAATCAGATGTATTTTAAACTGAGGTGTTCATATTTCTGAAAAAACTAAAACCCAACTTTATTAAAACATATGCAAAAATGTACCCAATGAGGCCTTGGGTCATCCCCCACCTCCCAAAAAATATTAAAGTTAATCATGGGCTACATACAACATATACCTATGAAAAGCTATGACACCTAGCTCAGAAAAGTGCGAAATAGTAAACCAAGCATCCAAAATCATAGGTTTCAGACAACACACACCTACGAAGGGTCAAGAAACCCATCTAAGAAAAGTCCAAAATAGCAAACTAGACAGCCCAAATCATAAGTTTCATACAGCACACACCTACGAAGGGTTAAGAACCCTATGTCAGAAAAGTGCAAAATAGTAAACTAAACATCTCAACTCATAGATTTCAGACAACACACACCTACAACTGGCTAAGAAACCTAAGTCCGAAAAGTGCGAAATAGTAAACCAAGCACCCCAAATCATAGGTTTCAGACAACACACATCTAGATACGTTAGGAAATCTAGCTTAAATAGGAATTTTTTATACTTTAAGTATGTTTTATGTCATTATAAGACATGTAAAGAAAAGTTGAAATAAAATTATCATGTTAAAAAAAAAAAAATAAACTTCAAAAAAGTATAAAAAAATGGGGAGGGGGGGGGCAAAAATTTGGAGGGAGGGGAGGCCCTTGGAGGTTGGGGAGAGGGGACCTTGGAGGCTGAGGCCCTTGGTGGCTAGGGTCATTGGTGGTTGCGGTCTTTGATGGTTCAAATCCATAACCATCTCACTAATCCCATATTGTGTACTTGTCTATTATAACGACCACAGCCAAGAAGTAAAGCTAGGTAAAGTCACATGTCTCAAACTGTTTTACCCCAAATAATCCCCTAAAATGTCAATTAATCTCTGACGTTTCCTTGGTTCTGGCAATTATGCACAGATACATTTTAAATTTCCATGAAGCCTATTGATTTTCTGTCATGAATTCTTACACAATCGAAGCTCAATAAGTTCAACGTAATTCATGTCTGTATCAATTACACATCATCCTAACTGGAAATTAATGATAATATGTTATCGTGGAATTTCACGAGGTAAAATTGTGTCATAGCAGACAAACAAATTACGTAAGATTCAATGCTGAAATTCCAGGGAATCTGGCGATTTCACTCCCGGCAGTATTTCTAGCTCTCTGATTGGTCTAGAAAGAGGCGTGTAATCTTGTACTGGCAGTATTCAATGAGCGTGTGGCTGTGATGTCACTTCGCCCCGGACTGGCACTCCTTCTTCTACTAAAGAGCCGTCTCTGAAGTTTATATGAGCATCTCTTTCATAAGAAACATACACGCCCCCTGGACAACACTTACAACGACTACCCCTGGGCCCTGGGGGGTTGTGTTGACACCGGAGTTTTTTGTTATCTAATTTTTGAACAGTTTTTTTTTAAACTTGCTATCTCAAAATTTGTAGCGGATGGGTTTGGGGGAAAAAGGGCATGAAGGGGGGCAAAATGACATTTGAACAAAATGTTTATCTCAAAATTTTCATCAGATGCGTTTGTAAAAAGAAGGCGTGGAGGGAAGGGGGGCTAGTTGCCCTCGGATCTCTTTTGAATATTAAAAAGTGAACTCCAACTTTCAATTTCCAATCAAATAAGTTTCTCTCTGAAGTTTATACCAGTATCCCTTTGATAAGAACCATATGTGCCCCAGGGCCTAACTTCCAACACCTGCCCCCGGGCCCTATAGGGTTGTGTCAACACCTGATATTTTGTTATTTATCTTTTGAACAATTTTCAACTTAATGGCTATCTCCAAATTTTTATCGGATGTAGTCGGAAAAAAGGGGCGTGAGGGGGGGGGGGGGCTAGTTGCCCCCCAATCTCTTTTGACTCTCAAAACTGAACTAAAACTTTCAATTTCCAATCAAATTAGCCCTCTCTGAAGGTTTTTACGACCATCCCTTCCATAAGAACCATATATTCTCCCAGGGCATAACTTACAACACCTGCTTTCGGGCTCTGGGGGGCTGTGTCAATCCTGGAGTTTTCGTTATATGGTCTTTGAACTATTTTTAAAAAATCTCAAAGTTCTTATCAGTTGGGTTTGAGAAATAAATGGCGTGGATGGGGGGGGGGCTTGTTGCCCTCCAAACTCTTTTGACTCTTAGAAAATGAACTAGAACTTTCAATTTCCAATCAAATGAGCCCTCTTTGAAGTTTATTCGAGCATCACTTCCATAAGAACCATATATGCCCCCAGGGCACAACTTGCAACGCCTGCCCCCGGTCCCTGGCTGGTTGTGTCGACACCAGAGTTTCAGTTATATGATCTTTGAACCATTTTTAACAAAATAGCTATCTCAAATTTTTATCTGATGCATTTTGGGGAAAAAGGGCGTGGGTGGCGGGTTACCCTCCAATATCTTTTGACGCTTAAAAAGTGAACTAGAACTTTCAATTTCCAATCAACATGTCTTAGTGTCCTGCTCTAAGACATAATTTACGGAACTTTCAACTGCGATGAGGTCACTAGCCATTTCAATTTCCAATTGAATGAGCCTTTTTTGAAGCTTCTATGACACCTCTTTTTATAAAAACTCTTTCTTAATAATTTACTTTTTAGTCGCTTTTTTTATCACTTTTTGTAGGGGAGAGGAGATACTCATATATAGTATGTTCCGTGGTATTCAAAAAGAGTAATTATTGCAATACAGCATTTGTTGTAGAAATAGGAATTTAACTTCCTCGATAAGGAGTTCTGTCTTACCAATATCGAAAAAATTATAAATTTTCTTACTTTTTTTACAGAAGAATTGTCAAACGAGTCACCCTTTAAGTTTATAGTCCAAGATTGTCAAAAGAAGGTTCATTCTAATGAATACTTGTAGATTTATTGCCCTTTTAAAGGAATTAATTTTATAAAATTAAAGTGTTTTTTAAAAATGTTCCATCAGAAGAACATGCTTCACTCATTTTTCCATTAGAAAAACGTTCCATTTTACTTAACATTAGCTAGAATGAATAAAGCAACCACTGCTCTCAGTGGCTCGAAAGGGGGAGTGGAGGTCAAACAGCTCCCCTGGATTTCGAAACTATGTATTTGTATATCCGTTAAAAATGCTCATTTTCTTCGTATCTCTGTTGAGAAAATAAACTAAGTTAACATAAATATTGACAAAACAAAAATTTTGTCTCTTAAATTTTTAAAATTATATATTTTAGTAGAACCCCTCCCTCCTAGGTTTTATTTAAAATGAGGATAGATTGTAATAGCTGCATTGACAAGTTAGTTTTAATTTAAATACCAGGGGATATTCACTTCAAACATGATAAGAACCTCATGATAAGGACCTCAAAAATGATAAGAAAACGATTCGCAGTTAAAGTTTTGACAGGTTTATATACTTGCTGTACAATATATTACAAACAATTTTAGATTATTTTGTAAGTTGGTAATAAAGATTTTATAAATAAATTGAATGTTCAATAATGTAAATAAACTGATTTAATTGGAATAAACAAATTGTTGTGTAAGGTTCGTTTTTTCATAGAAATTTTTTTTTGAGGAAAAGTATGAATTTAGGACAAGTCCTTAAATTAATTGAAGAATTCCACCATATTTCGTCAAAATATCAATTTTTGAAGAGCTCCTGATTTGGATCTGGCTACGCCGGTATCCTATCCTGGAGCTCGGAAGTAGTTCAAAGTCGTGTCCTTGTTTCTGGCAGAAACCGGTATGGTCACTAGCCCATAATTAAAGAACGTAAATCCAAATTTTTAACTCTATTAAAGCGCTAATGTGGGTAAAACAAGGAATAAAAGCAATCAGATAAGTAAGGCATAAGTATAAGTCAAAAGCAAGATAGAGCTCTGCGAACGATCAAAATTAACAATCCCCTTGACGTATGCCGTCGTAAAATTGACTAGTGACAGGGTTGCCACCGTCAGTAGCATTTTACTAGATCTAGTAAAAAAAATATCTAGTAAATTCCCCAAAAATTAGTAAAAATTCATGATTTATAGTAAACAAAACTTTTTTTTTTGTATTTTCCGTGAATTCAGGGACAAAAATTATTGTAAACTTATGACAATTTTTGCTTGTCTGTCTCAGAAACTTAATGGAGTTCTTTACTGTTTTTTTTTAAACTTGTTTTGTTGAACAATTTTTCTTAATTAATTTCTGTTGGTTTCATATTGACATAGTTTTTTTTCTTGGAAAAAGACTGACCCTCTTCTAAAGTTAAACAACCATCCCTTCCATAAAAACCTTAAATACCCCCTGGGCATAGCTTACAACCCTTGTCCCTAATCCCTGGGGATTGTTTCAATCCCAAAGGCATTTTTATATGATATTTAGACCATTTCGAACAGAATATCCATCTCAAAATTTCTATTAGATGCATTTCGGGACAATACGACGTACGTGTGTGTGTGTGTGTGTGTGTGTGAGGGGGGGGGGGGGGGGGGTAGCTGCCCTCCGATCACTTTGACTCTTAAATAGAACACTAAAGCGTCTGATTACCAATCCAATGAGCCCCCTCCGAAGTTTATATGACGACGCTTTCTATAAAAAACCTTATATGTCCCCAGGGCATAACTTACAACCCTTACCGTGAGGGCTGGGGTTTTTGTTATCCTCAGGCATAATTTCCAGACTGTTCCGACGCGCTGAACACAACGGCTATCTCAGAATTTTGATTGGAAGTGTTTGGGGAAATTATGGCGTGGGGGGGATTCTCCCTCTGAATACTTTTGACTAATAAAAGGGCAATAGCCCTTTCAATTTCCAATAGAATGAGCCCTTTTTAAAGTTTTACGACAATACTTTCAATAAAAACATTATATGCCCCCAGGGCACAACTTACAACCTTAGCCCTGAGGGCTGTGGGGGGGGGGGGGGTTGTCATCCTAAAAAACTTAATTTCTAGAATCGATTCTGGTGGTGATTTTTGTAGATAAAACCAGGCTAGCGTCCGTTTGTGACGGACTTGTCAAACGTTGCCTTGATCGTTTCCAACGCTGTTGGCTGTCAATACATCGGTTTCCCCGGATGCGGTAGCTTGTCCGTCGGTTTCCCCCCCGGACGCGGTGGCTTGTCCGTCGGTTTTCCCCGGACGCGGTAGCCCTATTTCGTGTTCTCATTGATTGCCTAGTCATAAATCATAAAGAGGAAAAGTTTCTTGGCTAGCTTTTGAAGCAACGGCAAGCCAATCCTCTCTGCTTCTAGCCGAGACCGTTGACACTCTCGAGTGTGTCTTCCGCTCTTCGCAGTTGTCCTCGCTGGGAGGATCATCCCACTTGGCATCACGGCGTCACCAAGCAATTTATCCCATTACTGGGGGTGAGTTTAACGTCTTAGCCATTTCAATTTCCAATCGAATCAGCCCTTTTTAAAGTTTCTACGCAAACACTTTCTATAAAAACCTTATATGTCCCAAGGGCATAATTTACAACCCTTGCCCTGAGCGCCGTGGGGGCGGGGGGTTGTCATCCTCAAAGACCTAATTTCAAAAACTTTCAACGACGTTGAACAAAATGGCTATTTAAAAATTTTGATTGGATGTGTTTGGGGAAAAGTTGGGCGTGAGAGGAGGGTAAGTTGCCCTCCAAACACTTTTGACTATTAGAAGGGCACTGGCCCTTTGAATTTCCAATCGAATGAGCCCTTTTTCAAGTTTCTGTGACAAAGCTTTAAAAAAACCTGATATGCCCCCAGGGCATAACTTTGAACCCTTGCCCCGAAGACAGGGGGGGGGGGAGAGTCCTGCTGTAAGACATAATTTGCGGAATTTTCAACTGCGTTGAGGTCACTAGCCATTTCAATTTCCAATTGAATGAGCCTTTTTTGAAGCTTCTATGACAACTCTTTCTATAAAAACTCTTTCTTAATAATGTACTTTTTAGTCGTGCTGTTCTCTTACTATCACTTTTTTGTAGTGAGAGGAAATACTCATATATAGTATGTTCCGTGGTATTCAAAAAGAGCAATTATTGCAAATACAGCATTAGTTATAAAAATAGGGATTTAACTCCCTCGATAAGGAGTTCTGTCATACCAATATCGAAAAAAAAATTTCTTACTTTTTTTACAGAAGAATTGTCAAGCGAGTCACCCTTTAAGTTTATAGTCCAAGATTATCAAAAGAAGGTTCATTCTAATGAATACTTGTAGTTTTTATTGCCCTTTTAAAGGAACTAATTTTATAAAATTCAAGTGTTTTTAAATAAATTCCATCAGAAGAACATGCTTCACTCAATTTTCTATTAGAAAAACGTCCATTTTACTTAAAATTAGCTAGAATGAATGAAGCAACCACTGCTTTCAGTGGCTAGAAAGGGGGGGGGGGAAGAGGTCAAACAGCTCCCCTGGATTCCGAAACTATGTATTTTTATATCCGTTAAAAATGCTCATTTTCTTCGTATCTCTGTTGAGAAAATAAACTAAATTAACATAAATATTGACAAAAAAAAAATTTTTGTCTCTTAAATTTTTAAAAATTATATATTTTAGTAGAACCCCTCCCCTCCTAGGTTTTATTTAAAATGAGGATAGATTTTAATAGATACAATGACAAGTTAGTTTTAATTTACATACCAGGGGATATTCACTTCAAACATGATAAGAACCTCATGATAAGGACCTCAAACATGATAAAAAACGATTCACAGTTAAAATTTTGCCAGGTTTATATACTTGCTGTACAATATATTACAAACAATTTTTGATTATTTTGTAAGTTAGTAATAAAGATTTTATAAATAAATTAAATGTTCAATAATGTAGATAAACTGATTTAATTGGAATAAATAAATTGTTGTGTAAGGTTCATTTTTCATAGAAATGTTTGTTTGAGAAAAATTTTGAAGTTAGGACAAGTCTTTAGATTAATTGAAGAATTGCATATATGTTTCCGTCTAGACAATTTTTGAAGAGCTTCTGATTTGGATCTGGCTAACGTCGGTATCCTATCCTGGAGCTTGGAAGTTGTTCAAATTGCGGTGTTCTGGATTCTGGCAGAATGTACAGCAGAAACCGGTATGGTCACTAGACTATAAATAAAGAACGAACATCAAAATTTTTAACTCTATTATAGCGCTATTGTGGGTAAAACAAGGAATAAAAACAATCGAAATATCAGACAAGTGACACATAAGTATAAGCCAAAAGCAAAATAGAGTCCTGTGAACGAACAAAATTAACAACCCCCTCGACATATGCCGTCGTTAAATTGACTAGTGATTCACTGGAAGTAAATCAGAGGCAACGCTATAGCGTTGCATATAGTAAAGCCATTACGGCTCCAATGTTTTTTTTTTTTTTTTTTTTATTATTTTTCCCCCCAGGGGCACTTCATACGGAAGGGATCGTCGTAAAACTTCAAAGGGGGCTCATTTGATTGGAAATCAAGAGTTCTAGTGCCCTTTTAAGGGTCAAAAGTGATTGGAAGGCAACGAGCACCCCTTTACGCCCACCATTTCCCCAAACACATCCAATCAAAATTTTGAGATAACCATTTTGTTTTACGTAGTTGATTTCAAGATAGAAATAATGTTTTTGAGGAGGACAAAGCCCTCAGAGCAAGGGTTGTAAGTTATGCCCTGGGGCATATAAGCTTTTTATAGAAAGCTTTGTCGTAGAAACTTCAAAAAGGGCTCATTCGATTGGAAATTCTAAGGGCTAGAGCCTTTTTTTTATAGTCGAAAGTGATTGGAGGGTAACTAACCTCCTTCTCACGCCCACCTTTTCCAAAAACACATCCAATCAAAAATTTTGAGATAGCCATTTTGTTCAATGTGGTTGAAAGTTCTGGAAATTAGGTCTTTGAGGATGGCCCCTCCCCCCCCCCCGAAACCCTCAGGGCAAGGGTTGTAAGTTATATCCTGGGTGCATATAAAGTTTTTATAGAAAGCGTTGCAGTAGAAACTTCAAAAAGGGCTCATTCGATTGGAAATTTAAATGGCTAGTGCCCTTTTTAATAGTTGAAAGTGATCGGAAAGCAACTAACACCTCTTCCAAACCCGCTATTTCCCCAAACACATCCAATCAAAATTTTGAGATAGCCATTTTGTTTAACGTAGTTAAAAGTTCTGGAAATTATATCTTTGAGCACGACACTCCCCCCAAGATCTTTAGGGCAAGGGTTATTAGTTATGCCCTGGGGGCATATATGGTTCTAATGGAAGGAATGCTCGTATAAACGTCCTGTTTATACGAGGGGGGAACCCCCCCCCACAATTGGGGGACACTCCCCCCACAATTTTGTTCAACGTCGTTGAAAGTTTTTGAAATTAGGTCTTTGATGATGACAACCCCCGCCCCCACGGCACTCAGGGCTAAGGTTGTAAGTTGTGCCCTGGGGGCATATAATGTTTTTATTGAAAGCATTGTCGTAAAACTTTGTCACTCCACCAGAAGGGCAAACGAAGGTACCTAGGTTAGGTTAGCTTACGCATAAAATATATGCTATGCTTTACCCCCTCCCCCTCCCTAATGTGCAAATATATAGCCCAAAATTGTTTCTAAACTATGAATTTTCATCATGTTGTTTAATTTAATTTGTATTAACCAAACTTAACTTCTCGAGTGGTTATCAAACAGTTCGTGGTAACGAACTTTAAGTAAGGAGCGACCCGGCTCAATGGTAACCGAAACTCTAAAAAAAGGAATTTTGATACCGATAGATACATCAAAAGATTCAGATTTTAATCAGTTTTCATCAAGTTTAGTCTTAGCCATCAAAAGTTACGCGCCTGAGAAAATTTGGCTGATTTTGGAAAAAAGGAGGAAAGACCCCCTAAAAAAATATAGAACCTTAATGAAAATCACACCATCATATTCAACGTATCAGAGAACCCTACTATAGAGGTTTCAAGCTCCTATCTACAAAAATGTGGAATTTTGCATTTTTTTGCCAGAAGAAAAATCACGGATGCGTGTTTATTTTTTTTTTTCCCAGGGGTGATTGTATCGACCCAGTGGTCCTAGAATATCGTGGAAGGGCTCATTGGAACGGAAATTAAAAGTTCTGGTGCCCTTTTTCAGTGACCAAAAACTGGAGGGCAACCAGGCCCCCACCCACACTCATTTTTTTTTCCCAAAGTTATTCGATCAAAATTTTGAGATAGCCATTTTGTTCAGCGTGGTCGAAAATATGATAATAATGTCTTTCAGGATGACTTAATCCTCCGAAGTCCCAGAGGGGAGGGCTGAAGGTTATGAACTTTACCCAATGTTGTCATATGGTATTGGTTATTGGGAAGTATACAGACGTTTTCAGGGGGATTTTTTTCTGGTAGGTGGGGGGGGGGGGTCGTCGGGGTTATATTGGAGGATCTTTCCATGAAGGAAGTTTTCCTGGGAAAGGGACATTGCTGTGAAGGGGGTGCCGGATTTACCAGCATTATTAAAGAAAAAGTTCAGAAATTAAATATAAATAGACAAGTTTTTCAAGTGAAAGTAAGGAGCAACATTAAAACTTAAAACGAACAGAAAATATTACATATGTGAATGGGTTCAACCCCTAGTCAACACCTTGCTCTTTAAGCCAAAGATTTTTTAGTACTTTCATAAGAGCTATTTATTCTAATTAACGGCCTTTGTGATTAAGGGGTCATTTTTAGAGAATTGGAACAAAATTCAAACTTTAGCTTAATGAGCAAGGTATTGACTACGGGGCGAACCCCCTAATATACGTATTGAAAATCTATGCATATAGAAGTTCGTTACGTTAGTTAATTCATAAGTTACGTATATTTATTACTAATGAAAACGTTCGTAAATAAAATTAAACAAGTTTCGAGAAAGCCATTTAACCAAATGAAAATAAAATTGGTATGCAAATTCTTTTTTAATTATTCATATACGGTTAGCCAAAATCAAAACCTGCATTAATTCAAAAACGTTCAAAAATTAAATAAAAAAAAGGTTTTTTAACTGAAAGTAAGGAACGACGTTAAAACTTAAAACGAACAGAAATTATTCTGTATATGAAAGGGGCTGTCCCCTCCCAACGCCTTGCTCTTTACGCTAAAGTTAGACTCTTTCCCACAACGCTATGTTTTAAAAGAATAACAACTTTAGCGTAAGAGCGAGGCGTTGAGGGGGAACAGCCCCTTTCATATACGGAATAATTTCCGTTCGTTTTAAGTTTTAACGTCGTTCCTTACTTTCAGTTAAAAAAACCCTGCTTTTTTTTATTTAATTGTGTAACAGACAAATACCATGTTTTTCTTAACATTTGCCTTTTATCGGATTTTTCAAATCTATTCTTGTTTAATCATTTACCCTAATCCCTCCCTAACTAATGCTTGAATATTAGGTATCAGTGGCGTAAATTTGAGTACGGGGTACTCCCCCCCCCTTTGATTCTTTGCCTCTATAGATTTTGAAAAAAGCTGCTTTGAGGGATTCTTTTATTTAAAAATGCAGTACTTATGTATTATACGAGAAACACTCGAGAAATGAAGTTTGTTGGTACTGGTGCATTATATGTCACCCACCTCTATAGACTGTACAAGGATATACTACACGAAAACCAGACAAACGGGTATTTGCTAGATAAATTGATCGCAAAGCGTGGTTTTTCTTTGACTTTACAATATTTAAACTATTGTTTTTGGGGGTTCAGGGGGAAAAGGTACTTAGGTTAGGTTACGTATTTAATATATGTTATGCTTTACCCCCATCCCCTCCTAATGTATAAAATATATGGCCCAAATTTGTTTCTAAACTATTATATATTCATCCTATTTTATTTTATTTCATTGGCATTAACCAAACTGGATTTCTTTTCGTGGGTACCGTATAATGCACAAGTACCAGTTTGGTTAATGTTAATGAAATAAAACAAAATATGACGAAAATACAATACTTTATTAGTAAAAATGAGAAAACTACAACTTAAAATCATGTGCCCAGAACGCAGGTCAGAAATGTTGTTTAGTTTAGGTTTTACAATTCCAAAGATATTGCTTCTCGTATGAGTAAAAAGTAATGGTGTCTCCATTGACGCGCTGATTTGTTTTGGGCAACAACCCCTTATCCTGGAGAAATACAATTGCCTGTTCTTCGGTCCTTGGCAAATCCTAAATATTAATTTGAACATCCATAACGAGACACTATATTCTGTCACTATTAAGGCCGTAACCAGAGGGGGGGGGGGGTTAGGGGGGTCTGAACCCCCCCCCCCCCCCCGAAATATTTGTTTGACTCGTAAAAACGTAACAAAAATGGATATAAACAAATTTTGTATGCGTTTTTTGAGTTTTTTTTGTGTACCCCCCCCCCCCCCCCGAAAAAAATCTTTCAGTAAAATCCCCTCCGAAAAAAATCCTGGGAACGCCGAAAGCCGCCTTTCGGATTTGATGTCTGATCCCCAATTCGCAGAAAGCAGCGAAAAAGTCAAGAGTATAGCCTAACTACTAATTTCCAACACCAGCAACAGTCCCTAATCTGGAATCGGTAAAATTCTACTTTGGATACTTGAATGCTGAGGGACTTAACCTTGAGGAATTCCAGTAGCTTGAGACTGTACCATTAGGGTTCACCAACTGATAAACCTTTCTAGAATAACTTCCCCTTTCAAGAGATGGACCAGCAACTGTTGACAAACCTTTCCCGACCCAATCTTGAACTTAAGTGGCCTAGTAAAAATTTCACTTCCACTTGATGGGACTTATTAAAACCTGAGAAGTTTTCACTTTAGTCTCTTTTAATCATACCTCTTATAGGTCTGTGGTAAGATGGATCTAAAGAAGGCTTGTCAGATTCAAATGAAGCATGTGAAATAAGAATGACAAGAAGTTCATCTGCTGACACTGAGAAAGAGAAGAAAAAAAAAATAAACAAAGATATTTAAAAGAATGGGAGAATGACAGAGAATTTGCTGGTTGGTTAACAAAGAAATTTAATGAAGAATTGGCTTGGTGCTTAGCATGCTCAGTCAGAGAAACACTAGAAGAACCTCAAAGCTTCAAATTCAGTTCCAAAGTCTATAATTCAGTTCCTGGGGTCTACATCAAATGATCCAGTACAAGATACAGAGACGAAAATTGCAGCATTTCTTATTGAAAACAATTTGCCATTTTTGCTGGTTGACAAGTTAGTACCATTCCTGAAAAATATGCCGCATAAGAATGCTACTTATGAAATAAGATTAGGTAAGCAGAAAGTGACGAATATAGTCCGCCAGGGCCTGTCAGTGTATTACAAGGACATGCTGGTGGAGTCTTTGAAAAAGAACCCTTTTTCAATCATAATTGATGAGACGACTGATTTTTCAACAGCTAAACAGTTGGCCTTCTGTGTTAGTTTTTCAAATGAGAATTTGGAAACAGAGGTTGATTTTTAATTGACCTTGTAGAATGCCCCAACGGAACTGCAGAAATACTGTTCTCAAAAAATGAGGAATTCTCTGCAGGTCCTGGAAAAAGATGGGTTTCCACTGACCAATTTGATTGGTTTCTGCAGTGACACTGCAAGCTTTATGATGGGGGCCCATCACTCTGTTTTCTTTTTCTTCACTTATAAGGGAAAACTACCCATGGGTTACGATTGTAAAGTGTAGTTGCCACCAGATCCATCTTGTGGCATCTTATGCTTGTAAAACGCTTCCAAAAACTTTGGAAGATCTATGCAGGACATGGTTCCCTAACGCAGAACGTATGGTCACATGAAAGTACCTAAAAATAACAGTCAATGAAGGTTACACAACGTACCCTCATTTTCAACAGCAATGACTGTTGAAAACGATCAGAAGACAGACATTTAGTAGCAGAGCAAGGTTTTGAATCTCACAGGGGTCAGCCAATCCGAAGTGCAATGGAAAGACCTCACCCTGGGAGCGCCTCTTTCATGATCAAGTTAGCTTTTTAGCCAGGTAAGTATGCTTTGCTAAAAAACATTTTACTAATATCTTTTGACATAAATCCCGTTGCTTTGAATGCCACTCAGAAGCTCTGAAACTTATTAGCCAGATGCAGTTTACAAAACTTTTTCACATTAATGAATCAAGTCTCTAAATTATTTTTGAAAATAGCAATGCCCCATTTCATTTTCATATGCAAACGTCTTAATCCTTTGAATGCAAGTTTACCTATTTGAGAAAAGAAAATCAGGGGTTTCTCACTCTGTTGTCAATATGACTGTAAAGTCAAAACTTTTATTTCTGAGAACCCAGTGGCCGTTCTTCTCGTTAACAACCAAAGGGGCTTTAGTCATTACTACTACTACTAACAACTCACCCCAGAACCAAGCCCTCTGAGGCCAAAAACAATCACTTCAGCAATTCTGTTTGAATCTTGGTTCAATTTAAATTTCAGCATTTATAATTGCATACTAATTTCGAAAAAGATGCATGGGGACTTCAATCCAGGTTGGGGATTTTAATTTAATTATGGCGAGTGGTCATTGGCTTTTTTTCACCATTAAATTTTGTAAATTATAAACAGTTTTTTCGTTTTTTCAGATCAAAAAAAAAAAATAATTCAATATATTCAACGGCTAGGAAACAACAGGTATGGATTCTATAATTTATAAGGAAGCGTATAAGACGTCAGTGTTTAGAGTTCGTCAACTTTGATTTCCCCTCGTGAGGGGTGCGCCGATCCCGGAGGTACTGCAATACCGGGCCAACACGTGAAGGGAACGGAGCAAGCCCCGACATCCCTCCAGTGTCCAAAAATCAGTTTAATATTCTGGGCCCCAAGTAGGGACCGTATCAGATATTAAGCTGATAAGAACACATACTACAGTAAGTCAATTTTACGACGGCATACGTCAAGGAGGATGTTAATTTTGTTCGTTCACAGAGCTCTATTTTGCTTTTGACTTATACTTATGTGTAACTTATCTGATGTGCCGATTGTTTTTATTCCTTGTTTTACCCACAATAGCGCTATAATAGAGTTAAAAAATTTTGATGTTCGTTCTTTATTTATAGTCTAGTGACCATACCGGTTTCTGCTGTACATTCTGCCAGAATCCAGAACACCGCAATTTGAACAACTTCCAAGCTCCAGGATAGGATACCGACGTTAGCCAGATCCAAATCAGAAGCTCTTCAAAAATTGTCTAGACGGAAACATATATGCAATTCTTCAATTTAATCTAAAGACTTGTCCTAACTTCAAAATTTTTCTCAAACAACATTTCTATGAAAAATGAACCTTACACAACAATTTATTTATTCCAATTAAATCAGTTTATCTACATTATTGAACATTTAATTATTTATAAAATCTTTATTACTAACTTACAAAAATAATCAAAAATTGTTTGTAATATATTGTACAGCAAGTATATAAACCTGGCAAAATTTTAACTGTGAATCGTTTTCTTATCATGTTTGAGGTCCTTATCATGAGGTTCTTATCATGTTTGAAGTGAATATCCCCTGGTATGTAAATTAAAACTAACTTGTCATTGTATCTATTAAAATCTATCTCTCATTTTAAATAAAACCTAGGAGGGGAGGGGGTTCTACTAAAATATATAATTTTTAAAATTTAAGAGACAAAAAATTTTTGTTTTGTCAATATTTATGTTAATTTAGTTTATTTTCTCAACAGAGATACGAAGAAAATGAGCATTTTTAACGGATATAAAAATACATATAGTTTCGGAATCCAGGGGAGCTGTTTGACCTCTTCCCCCCCCCCCCCCCTTTCTAGCCACTGAAAGCAGTGGTTGCTTCATTCATTCTAGCTAATTTTAAGTAAAATGGAACGTTTTTCTAATAGAAAATTGAGTGAAGCATGTTCTTCTGATGGAATTTATTTAAAAACACTTGAATTTTAAAATTAGTTCCTTTAAAAGGGCAATAAAACTACAAGTATTCATTAGAATGAACCTTCTTTTGATAATCTTGGACTATAAACTTAAAGGGTGACTCGCTTGACAATTCTTCTGTAAAAAAAGTAAGAAATTTTTTTTTCGATATTGGTATGACAGAACTCCTTATCGAGGGAGTTAAATCCCTATTTTTATAACTAATGCTGTATTTGCAATATTGCTCTTTTTGAATACCACGGAACATACTATATATGAGTATTTCCTCTCACTACAAAAAAGTGATAGTAAGAGAACAGCACGACTAAAAAGTACATTATTAAGAAAGAGTTTTTATAGAAAGAGTTGTCATAGAAGCTTCAAAAAAGGCTCATTCAATTGGAAATTGAAATGGCTAGTGACCTCAACGCAGTTGAAAATTCCGCAAATTATGTCTTACAGCAGGACTCTCCCCCCCCCCCCCTGTCTTCGGGGCAAGGGTTTCAAAGTTATGCCCTGGGGGCATATCAGGTTTTTTTAAAGCTTTGTCACAGAAACTTGAAAAAGGGCTCATTCGATTGGAAATTCAAAGGGCCAGTGCCCTTCTAATAGTCAAAAAGTGTTTGGAGGGCAACTTACCCTCCTCTCACGCCCAACTTTTCCCCAAACACATCCAATCAAAATTTTTAAATAGCCATTTTGTTCAACGTCGTTGAAAGTTTTTGAAATTAGGTCTTTGAGGATGACACCCCCCGCCCCCACGGCGCTCAGGGCAAGGGTTGTAAATTATGCCCTTGGGACATATAAGGTTTTTATAGAAAGTGTTTGCGTAGAAACTTTAAAAAGGGCTGATTCGATTGGAAATTGAAATGGCTAAGACGTTAAACTCACCCCCAGTAATGGGATAATGACGCCGTGATGCCAAGTGGGATGATCCTCCCAGCGAGGACAACTGCGAAGAGCGGAAGACACACTCGAGAGTGTCAACGGTCTCGGCTAGAAGCAGAGAGGATTGGCTTGCTGTTGCTTCAAAAGCTAGCCAAGAAACTTTTCCTCTTTATGATTTATGACTAGGCAATCAATGAGAACACGAAATAGGGCTACCGCGTCCGGGGAAACCGACGGACAAGCCACCGCGTCCGGGGAAACCGACGGACAAGCTACCGCATCCGGGGAAACCGATGTATTGACAGCCAACAGCGTTGGAAACGATCAAGGCAACGTTTTGACAAGTCCGTCACAAACGGACGCTAGCCTGGTTTTATCTACAAAAATCACCACCAGAATCGGCACGTTAAATCTTCGGACACTTTCGAAACCAGGAAAGAAAGACATGCTCCTCCGTTAAGCAAACCGCTACAATTGGGACATCATGGGCCTCTCAGAGACTCATCTACCAGGTATCAGTGAAGAACAGATAGGAGACGCAACCCTCCTGCTTTCTGGAAGACAAGACGGAACACACAGACAAGGAGTCGGCTTTTTGCTGACAAAAGCAGCAAGGAAATTTCTTCTATCAGTGGTGTCTGTCTCGGAGAGATTAATGATGATCCGACTCAAAAGCAAGTTCAAAAACCTCTCCGTGGTACAGGTCTATGCTCCGGATTCATCAAGGTCGGACGAAGAGTTGGAAGATTTCTACTCTCAGCTCCAGAGCCTTGTCGACACCATTCCGAAGAAAGACATCGTGTTAGTCCTCGGGGACTTCAATGCCATCGTGGGGAGTGACAATAGCGGAAACGAAGATGTCATGGGCAAGTTCGGGATCGGACAGATCAACGGCAGAGGAGAACGACTCACTGAATTCTGCCGAGATAACGATCTTTTTATCACAAACACAATGTTCAAGCACAGACGAAAGAGAAAAGTCACGTGGTGGTCACCCAATGTAAGGACTGCCAACATGATAGATTATATACGTGTATCCAGCCGATGGAAATCTTCATTCACAGACACAGTGACGCTAGGAGGTGGGGACTTTGAAAGTGATCACAATCTCTCATGTCATCGCTTCGCCTAAGATGAAAGGCCGTTGTCAAGCCGAAACAAAAAGTTCCAAGATTCCGGATAGAAGCCCTTAAGGACCTTAAGACGAGACAAGAGTACAGAATGCAGCTCAACGAACGACTGTCAAAGGACCTTGCAAGAAACACCTGATCTGCTGAGTCCAGCCGATATCGATCTACTTGTTTCGCAAAGCAGCCTGGCGTATGCGAGACAGCTGAGCTCGTCCTCGGCCGTAAATCTGCAGAAGACAAGCCATAGATTACCCAGGAGATTATTGATATGTGTACCGAGAAACAAACTCTCCAAAAACAAGCAAGATCGAGAAAGCAAGGATAGATTCAAAAACCTTAAACGTCAAATTGAGAAGAAAACCCGCCAAGCACTAAAAGACATGATTACTGAAAAATGTCGGTAGTGTGAGGAGGACTCCCGTAGGGGTAACTCACACCTCATGTTCAAACGTGCTAGAGAGCTGAAAAACCGCAAAGAAGCGAAGTGACTTGATCTCTTCGATAAAAATGGCCACAAAATCACTACTTGTGCCGGAATTCGAGATCGCTGGAAAGAACACTTCCAGGAAAAGCTTAATCTCACAGTAAACCCAGATCCTGAAGTGCTTTGAAAGTTCCCAGCACACAGAGATGAGGAACCACCCCCACCACCCTTAAGGTCAGAAGTAGAAGCCGCACTCAAATCCGTCAAGTCAAATAAAGCACCCGGAATAGACGGTATACAGGCAGAACTACTAAAAGTGGAATCTGATGTCGTCGTTGATCTGTACCACAAAATAGTAACAGCTGTATGGGAAATAAAATACTTCCCGAGTCTTGGTCGAAATCTGTCATAGTGCCATTGCACAAGAAAGGATCTAAAAGTAACTGCGAAAACTACAGACCCATATCACTTACTTGCCAACCAGCTAAAATCCTTACGAAAATTCTCCTTGATCGGATCAGAAACCTGACAAGACACGTAATCCCTGAATATCAAGCTGGCTTCCGTCCAAACCGATCCACCATAGACCAAATTTTTGTGATCAGACAGATTATGGAAAGATACCTGGAATTCGGGAAAGAGCTATACCAGCTGTTTATCGATTTCAAACAAGCTTTCGATCTAATTTGGCGAGATGGCCCATGGCTCATCCTGGCACACTACGGTATTCCCACTGACATTATTGACATTGTCAAGAGCATGTACGAGAAGTCGAGAAGCATGGTGCAGACCAGCGAAGGCTTTACTGAAGAATTCTCAACCTCTTCAGGAGTGCTGCAAGGATGCCTACTCTCCCCCACTCTGTTCTGCCTATTCCTGAATGCTGCAATGGTACTAGTGCCCAATGACACGGGAGCACTCATGAGTGGACACCTCTTTGACTTGCTTGCATACGCCGATGACATTAATTGCCTAAACGAACAACTAGAGGAACTGCAATCAAGCGCTAACGATATTGATCATGCAGCTAGTTCCTTTGGGATGAAAATCAATGCTAACAAGACAAAAGCCATGAAGTTAACGCGGCATACAGATACAGGCCTTCAACCCAGTAAAATTATGATCCAGGGGGAAGAGATCGAGTGGGTTGACCATTTCGTTTACCTAGGAAGTGAGCTGACGTCCACAAACGACTCCTCAAAAGACATTAAACGACGCCTCGCCCTTGCCTCAGCATGCTTCAAGTCATTGCGATCGATCTGGAAAAACAAACATCTGTCGCTGAAACTAAAAACACACGCCTTTTTCGAGCTCTTGTGGTTCCAGTAGCAACGTACGGAGCAGAGACATAGACCTTGAAAGCAGAAGACAAACGCCGGTTGGCGGCCTTTGAAACAAAATTCCCTCAGGAAGCTTGCTGGCATCACCTACCTTGACCGAATATCAAACGAAAAGCTATTGTCTTCGCTCAACTATTCCCAGACCATCATGCAGATCATCCAGCTTCAACAGCTTCGATGGTTGGGCCACGTTCAGCGGATGTCCCCAGCTCAACTTCCAAAAATTGTGTTTGAAGGAAGGATTGATGCCCTCCCGCCCAAAAGGACGACCTCCCAAGCGCTGGAAGGAAAACTTTCCCAGCCATCCCCTGTCGGTACTCCTTCGGACTGCAGCGAACAGGGAATCGTATAAGAAGCTTTGCCATAGTTCAGTCAGAGGAGAAGCCCCGAGTCGGCCAATCCGGCCGGATGGGAGTTAAGTAAGTAAGTAAGTAAGTAAGTATTGGAGGGCAACTAACCCCCTCTTACGCCCAACGTTTCCCCAAACACATACAATCAAAATTTTGAGATTCTAGAAATTAGGTCTTTTAGGATGATAACCCCCCTCCCACAGCCCTCAGGGCTAAGGTTGTAAGTTGTGCCCTGGGGGCATATAATGTTTTTATTGAAAGCATTGTCGTAAAAATTTTAAAAAGGGCTCATACGATTGGAAACTGAAAGGACTATTGCCCTTTTTATTAGTCGAAAGTATTCGGAGGGAGAATCCCCCCCACGCCCATAATTTCCCCAAACACTTACAATAAAAAATTTTGAGATAGCCGTTGTGTTCAGCACGTCGGAACGGTCTGGAAATTATGTCTGAGGATAACAAAACCCCCAGCCCTCACGGTAAGGGTTGTAAGTTATGCCCTGGGGACATATAAGGTTTTTTATAGAAAGCGTGGTCATATAAACTTCGGAAGGGGCTCATTGGATTGGTAATCAGACGCTCTAGTGTTCTTTTTAAGAGCCAAAGTGATCGGAGGGCAGCTACCCCCCCCCCCTCAAGCACACACACACACACACACTTAAGTCCTATTGTCCCGAAATGCATCTAATAGAAATTTTGAGATAGCTATTCTGTTCAAAATGGTCTAAATATCATATAACAATGCCTTTTGGGTTGAAACAATCCCCAGGGATTAGGGGCAAGGGTTGTAAGGTATGCCCAGGGGGTATTTAAGGTCTTTATGGAAGGGATGGTTGTTTAACTTTAGAAGAGGGTCAGTCTTTTTCCCAGAAAAAGACTATGTCAATATGAAACGAACAGAAATTAATTAAGAAAACTTTTTCAACAAAATAAGTTTAAAAAAAAACCAGTAAAGAACTCCATTAAACCAAAATGAACAAAAATAGAATCAAATAATATACCAGGAATACAACTACCACAAATCAGTATAAATAAATAAATGAAACCCAAAACAAACTGAAATTAAAATAAAGTCAGACTCAAAACCAGCAGAAATTAATATGAGTAGGGTTCTACACCCCAAGCTTTCTAAAAGCCATAATATAATTTTTACTTTACTGAAAAAGATTCCTTTAAATGTTTTCACTTTTCTAACTTAAGATTTTAAGGAATAAATATCAGCATATGCATATTAAACTGACAATGAAGATTTTTTTCAGTAAATTCATTTGAAATTTTTTTTCAGTAAAGTACAATTATATTCTGGCTCAAGAATCAAGAGGAAGATTCAAAACCTTGCTCTGCTACTAGATGTCTATCTTCTGATCGTTTTCAACAGTCATTGCTGTTGGAAATGAGGGTACTTTGTGTAACCTTCATTGACTGTTATTTTTAGGTACTTTCATTTGATGATACGCTCTGCGTTAGGGTACCATGCCTGAACTATGAAGATTTCGTCTCAGTGCTGAAATTTGGAAATGCTTCATATTTTATAACAAGTGATA
The DNA here is from genome assembly GCA_027921565.1 of Artemia sinica. Classification (NCBI taxonomy): domain Eukaryota; kingdom Metazoa; phylum Arthropoda; class Branchiopoda; order Anostraca; family Artemiidae; genus Artemia; species Artemia sinica. The sequence continues at coordinate 82,763,519 of CM051256.1, forward strand.
CAGTTCTATTTAGACCTATTTATCCAGTCAATACCTTTGCTTGTCGATGCCCGGCAGGATTTACTGGTAAGCTATTTTGAATAAAACTTTTAGTGACAAGTTCCAAGTTGGCGAATTTGATGACGTAAAACTTAATTTTACACTTTATTTGCGGCAGTTTCCCTTCATGTTTTGGCTAATTTTCACAATTCCTTTCATCAAAAGTTCCATATTGTTTTGAAAAGTAGAAAAAACCTTGTTTAAATACTTGGGAACATCTTTCTAAAATAGTGGGGAAAAAAGAAAGAAATATCAGCTTCTTCATTTTGATAAGTAATCACGTTGGTATATAGCTTTATTTCCCCCCTAAACATTACCTGAGTGAGTGGCGAAGCGGAACTCACCCCAGATATATTTCTAATTATATAGTATTAAGACCTAACCAGGTTCAAAATAATGAACTCTCTTCCTTTTTCTTTTTTTCAAAAAATAAGAATTGGTGTTCATGGTTGACTTGCATCTTCCAAGTCATTTTTATTTCATCAATCATTTTAGAAAGTTTCCTCACTTTGAGGCTCTCAATGGATAAACTTGGCAATAGTGAAACTTCACTGGCTAACTGCCAAAGCAGGATGTACAATTTCTTTTTTCCTCACAAATGATACTAGTCAGTCAAAAATGGAAAGGCTCATTAAAGGCTTTCATTGATTATTTTTTTCAGCTTTTGAGAGAGGCTGCAGCACTTTAGAGAGATGCTTCGAAATTGATGGAAAGCTAGTTTTAGTCAAAACTCGGTTGACAGGTGACTTTATATTGAAAAAAAGTGCTTCAACTAAACGTTTTAAAATGTTCCAGCATATTTCTGATGATATTCTTATAAAGGTATGTACGGTATGTATCCAAACCATGTTTTTCTTTGACTTGCTCAAGTTGCATGTGAGTAGGAAGGGTATATAGACTCCCACGAATACACTTGTGCTGCCATCTACAATTGAGTCTAACGCCAAGCCTAAATAATTTATTCAAGAATTATCGATCGAGTCTAATGGGGTCAAGGTCGATTGAAGCCCTAATATCTCCTGGGCGCACATAATTTATTCAAGGATTATCGATCGAGTCTAATGGGGTCAAGGTCAATTGATTTGTTGTTGTTCGGTTAGGTGTAATGACTCCAGGGCGAAGTTTGCACTTACGCATTAACGGGGAGAGATATATTGATCTAAGACAAGAGGGGGAAGTGGATTTCCGAGAAACTGATTACATAAAAGAAGGGGACAGAATATCTGAGAAATTGATTTGCATAATCGAGGGGAATTATTGATCCATGAAAGGGGAATTAGAAATGACATCACTTGTTTCCTAGGAATTTTACGGGACTCTAAAGAGATAGAAATTCTATTTTTAAATATGGATTGTCTGATCTTACGTGACAGAGATAAATTAATATTCTATTTTTAAATATGGTTTCTCCGATCTTTAGGTGAGAGTGATAAATTGATATTCTATCGAAACCATAATAGTGTAGCTAGGAACATCTTAGAGACGAAGAGATTATTGTAGGAAAGAGTTTCCTTGGAATTTCAAATGTGACAGCCTAGGGATGCCAAAACAAAAGGAACACGCAGAAATTACTTTTAGGGGATTATTTGGGCGAAACCGTTTGAGACATTTAGAAGATTATTTGAGCGAAACAGTTTGAGACATTTTAGAAGATGATTTGGGGTGAAACTCTGTGGTCGTTATAATACACAAGTTCCATTTGAACAGTGTTGTGATGTCCACTAACCCAACCCCAAAGGGCCCCCTACCCCAACCCCAAAGTGCCCTATCCCCCCGTGCCCCAAAGGACCTCCCGGGGCTCCCCGAGCCCCCAAAGGACCCTCGGCCCCCAAATACCCCCTGGCCCCCCAACAAGTGCCCCCGGGGCCTCACATTTTTTAATACTTTTTTGAATCAATTTGTTTGCATGTCTGGGTTGATGTTTCCAAGTTCACGAATTTGTCTTTGTTGGTTTGTATATCTAAAGTGTCTGTCTTTCTCTGTTTGCATGTCTGAATCTATTTGTTTGCATGTCTGGATTGGAGTTTGCAAGTCCAAGAATTTGTCTTTGTTGGTTTGAATGTCTAAAATGCCTGTCTTTCTCTGTTTGTGTGTCTGATTCATTTGTTTGCACGTCTGGGTTGGTGTCTGCAAGTCCAAGAATTTGTCTTTGTTGGTTTGAATGTCTAAAGTGACTGTCTTTCTTAGTTTGTATGTCTGAATCTATTTGTTTGCATGTCTGGGTTGGTGTTTGCAAGTCCAAGAATTTGTCTTTGTTGGTTTGAATGTCTAAAGTGCCTGTCTTTCTCTGTTGTGTGTGTCTGATTCTATTTGTTTGCATGTCTGGGTTGGTGTTTGCAAGCCTAAGAATTCGTTTTTATTGGTTTGAATGTCTAAAGTGTCTGTCTTTTTCTGTTTGTCAGTCTGATTCTATTTGTTTGCATGTCTAGGTTGATGTTTGCAAGTCCAAGAATTTGTCTTTGTTGGTTTGAATGTCTAAAGTGTCTGTCTTTCTCTGTTTGTGTGTCTGATTTTATTTGTTTGCATGTCTGGGTTGGTGTTTGAAAGTCCAAGAATTTGTCTTTGTTGGTTTGAATGTCTAAAGTGTCAGTCTTTCTCTGTTTGTGTGTCTGATTCTATTTGTTTGCATGTCTGGTTGGTATTTGCAAGTCCAAGTATTTGTCTTTATTAGTTTGAATGTCTAAAGTGTCTGTCTTTCTCTGTTTGTGTGTGTCTGATTCTATTTGTTTGCATATCTGGGTTGGTGTTTGCAAGTCCAAGAATTTGTCTTTGTTGGTTTGAATGTCTAAAGTTTCTGTCTTTCTCTGTTTGTGTGTTTGATTCTATTTGTTTGCATGTCTGGGTTGGTGTTTGCAAGTCCAAGTATTTGTCTATGTTGGTTAGAATGTCTAAAGTGTCTGTCTTTCTCTGTTTGTGTGTCTGATTCTATTTGTTTGCATGTCTGGGTTGGTGTTTGCAAGTCCAAGAATTTGTCTTTGTTGGTTTGAATGTCTAAAGTATCTGTCTTTCTCTGTTTGTATGTCTGATTCTATTTGTTTTACATGTCTGGGTTGGTGTTTGCAAGTCCAAGTATTTGTCTTTGTTGGTTTGAATGTCTAAAATGTCTGTCTTTCTCTGTTTGTATGTCTGATTCTATTTGTTTGCATGTCTGGGTTGGTGTTTGCAAGTCCAAGTATTTGTCTGAAAATTTTTTTTGTTGGTTTGAATGTCTAAAATGTCTGTCTTTCTCTGTTTGTGTGTCTGATTCTATTTATTTGCATGTCTGGGTTGGTGTTTGCAAGTCCAAGAATTTGTCATTGTTGGTTTGAATGTCTAAAGTGTCTGTCTTTCTCTGTTTGTGTGTCTGATTCTATTTGTTTACATGTCTGGGTTAGTGTTTGAAAGTCCAAGTATTTGTCTTTGTTGGTTTGAATGTCTAAAGTGTCTGTCTTTCTCTGTTTGTATATCTGATTCTATTTGTTTGCATGTCTGGGTTGGTATTTGTAAGTCTAAGAATTTGTCATTGTTGGTTTGAATGTCTAAAGTGTCTGTCTTTCTCTGTTTGTGTGTCTGATTCTATTTGTTTGCATGTCTGGGCTGGTGCATGCAAGTCCAAGAATTTGTCTTTTTTGGTTTGAACGTCTTAAGTGTCTGTTTTTCTCTGTTTGTGTGTCTGATTCTATTTGTTTGCATGTCTGGGTCGGTGTCTACAAGTCCAAGAATTTGTCTTTGTTGGTTTGAATGTCTAAAGTGTCTGTCTTTCTCTGTTTGTGTGTCTGATTCTATTTGTTTGAATGTCTGGGTTGCTGTTTGCATGTCTAAGTATTTGTCTTTGTTGGTTTTGAATGTCTAAAGTGTCTGTCTTTCTCTGTTTGTGTGTCTGATTCTATTCGTTTGCATGTCTAGGTTGGTGTTTGCAAGTCCAAGAATTCGTCTTTGTTGGTTTGAATGTCCAAAGTGTCAGTCTTTCTCTGTTTGTGTGTCTGATTCTATTTGTTTGCATGTCTGGGTTGGTATTTGTAAGTCTAAGAATTTGTCATTGTTGGTTTGAATGTCTAACGTGTCTGTCTTTCTCTGTTTTGTGTGTCTGATTCTATTTGTTTGCATGTCTGGGTTGGTGCTTGCAAGTCCAAGAATTTGTCTTTTTTGGTTTGAATGTCTTAAGTGTCTGTCTTTCTCTGTTTGTATATCTGATTTTATTTGTTTGCATGTCTGGGTTGGTATTTGTAAGTCTAAGAATTTGTCATTGTTGGTTTGAATGTCTAAAGTGTCTGTCTTTCTCTGTTTGTGTGTCTGATTCTATTTGTTTGCATGTCTGGGCTGGTGCTTGCAAGTCCAAGAATTTGTCTTTTTAGGTTTGAATGTCTTAAGTGTCTGTCTTTCTCTGTTTGTGTGTCTGATTCTATTTGTTTGCATGTCTGGGTCGGTGTCTACAAGTCCAAGAATTTGTCTTTGTTGGTTTGAATGTCTAAAGTGTCTGTCTTTCTCTGTTTGTGTGTCTGATTCTATTTGTTTGAATGTCTGGGTTGCTGTTTGCATGTCTAAGTATTTGTCTTTGTTGGTTTGAATGTCTAAAGTGTCTGTCTTTCTCTGTTTGTGTGTCTGATTCTATTCGTTTGCATGTCTAGGTTGGTGTTTGCAAGTCCAAGAATTCGTCTTTGTTGGTTTGAATAACCAAAGTGTCAGTCTTTCTCTGTTTGTGTGTCTGATTCTATTTGTTTGAATGTCTGGGTTGCTGTTTGCATGTCTAAGTATTTGTCTTTGTTGGTTTGAATGTCTAAAGTGTCTGTCTTTCTCTGTTTGTGTGTCTGATTCTATTCGTTTGCATGTCTAGGTTGGTGTTTGCAAGTCCAAGAATTCGTCTTTGTTGGTTTGAATGTCCAAAGTGTCAGTCTTTCTCTGTTTGTGTGTCAGATTCTATTTGTTTGCATGTCTGGGTTGGTGTTTACAAGTCCAAGTATTTGTCTTTGTTTGTCTGAATTTCTAAAGTGTCTGTCTTTCTCTGCTTGTGTGTCTGATTCTATTTGTTTGCATGTCTGAGTTGGTGTTTGCAAGTCTAAGAATTTGTCATTGTTGGTTTGAATGTCTAAAGTGTCTTTTTGCAAGTCCAAGAATTTGTTTTTGTTAGTTTGAATGTCGAAAGTGTCTTTCTTTCTCTGTTTATGTGGCTGATTCTATTTGTTTACATGTCTGGGTTGGTGTTTGCATGGCCAAGTATTTGTCATTGTTGGTTTGAATGTTTAAAGTGTCTGTCTTTCTCTGTTTGTGTGTCTGATTCTATTTGTTTGCATGTCTGGGTTGATTTTTGCAAGTCCAAGAATTTGTCTTTGTTGGTTTTTATGTCTAAAGTGTCTGTCTTTCTCTGTTTACATGTCTGATTCTATTTGTTTGCAAGTCTGGGTTGGTGTTTGCAAGTCCAAGTATTTGTGTTTGTTGGTTTGAATGTTTAAAGTGTCTGTCTTTCTCGGTTTGTGTGTCTGATTTTATTTCTTTGCATGTCTGGGTTGGTGTTTGCAAGTCCAAGAATATGTCTTTGTTTTGAGAGAAAAAGGTTTTATTAGAAAAAATAAAACACATTAACAACAAAAACCCGAAGTTTATTAAACTTGTGTGGGTACACATCACCTTTTACAAAACCCTACATACACAATTACTACCAGCCAGCCTTAGACCCCCCCCCCCCCCCCCAAAAAAAAAAGGACAAAAAATAATAAGAAGAAAATAAATAGATAAAAATAAACGAAATAAATTAATTTCTAATAATTTCACGACCTAATTGGATACCGAAGACACAAAACTAAAAATCATTCATTCTATTTTATCTCCTCGTCGCCCTCCCCAAAAAAGTGTCACAATCACTTGAGAGAAAATTCGCCCAGTAAGGAATAAAACTCATATGTAGACAAACACTGTCCTTTTAATTTACTGCAAAATTCATTTAGCTCATCAATTGTTGAAATTGCCTGCGTTAATGGTTCCCATACCCGAGGGCCAACATGTCTTATGGAAAAAACAGATCGCTTTGTAATAACCTGAGGTCGCCGAACTAGTGTTGATGTTCTAGTCGAGTTATTATGAAAATTAACACCACTTGTAAACATTTCCCTAAAACACTCAGGTCATAACGCGTGTGTATATTTAAACATAAAAAGAGCATTATAAAAACGGAATAATCCAGCCATCGGTAATATATTTACTTGATTATATCTATGTCTAAAAGACATATTATGATTATCTCCAGTTAAAACACGTAGGGCATTATTTTGTAAACTTCTAAGGGGACGAAGGTGAATTAAAAACGTGCTTGACCACAAAAGACGACCATATAGAAGGTATGGGTGAACAAATGAATTGTTGGTATGAATGTCTAAAGTGTCTGTCTTTCTCTGTTTGTGTGTCTGATTCTATTTGTTTGCATGTCTGGGTTGGTGTTTGCAAGTCCAGGTATTTTTCTTTGTTGGTTTGAATGTCTAAAGTGTCTGTCTTTCTCTGTTTATGTGTCTGATTCTATTTGTTTGCATGCCTGAGTTTGTGTTTGCAAGTCCAAAAATTTATCTTTGGTGGTTTGAATGTCTAAAGTCTCTGTCTTTCTCTTTTTTGTGTCTGATTCTATTTGTTTGCATGTCTGGGCTGGTATTTGCAAGTCCAATTATTTGTCTTTGTTGGTTTGAATGTCTAAAGTGTCTGCTTTTCGCTATTAGTATGTCTGATTCTATTTGTTTGCATATCTGGGTTGGTGTTTCCAAGCCCAAGAATTTGTTTTTGTTAGTTTGAATGTCTAAAGTGTCTGTCTTTTTCTGATTGTGTGTCTGATTCTATTTGTTTGCATGTCGGGGTTGGTGTTTGAAAGTCCAAGAGTTTGTTTTTTGTTAGTTTGAAGGTCTAAAGTGTCTGTCTTTCTCTGTTTGTGTGTCTGATTCTATTTGTTTGCATGTTTGGGTTGGTGTTTGCATGTCAAAGTATTGGTCTTTGTTGGTCTGAATGTCTAAAGTGTCTGTCTTTCTCTGTTTGTGTGTCTGATTCTATTTGTTTGCATGTCTGGGTTGGTGTTTGCAAGTCCAAGTTTTTGTGTTTGTTGGTTTGAATGTCTAAAGTGTCTGTCTTTCTCTGTTTGTGTGTCTGATTCTATTGTTTGCATGTCTGGGTTGGTGTTTGCAAGTCCAAGAATTTGTCATTGTTGGTTTGAATGTCTAAAGTGTCTGTCTTTCTCTGTTTGTGTGTCTGATTCTATTTGTTTACATGTCTGGGTTAGTTTTTTGCAAGTCCAAGTATTTGTCTTTGTTGGTTTGAATGTCTAAAGTGTCTCTCTTTCTCTGTTTGTATGTCTGATTCTATTTGTTTGCATGTCTGGGTTGGTGTTTGGAAGTCTAAGAATTTGTCATTGTTGGTTTGAATGTATAAAGTGTCTGTCTTTCTCTGTTTGTGTGTCTGATTCTATTTTTTTGCATGTCTAGGTTGGTATTTGCAAGTCCAAGAATTTGTCTTTGTTGGTTTGAATGTCTAAAGTGTCAGTCTTTCTCTGTTTGTGTGTCTGATTCTATTGGTTTGCAAGTCTGGGTTAGTGTTTGCAAGTCCAAGTATTTGTCTTTGTTGGTTTGAATGTCTAAAGTGTCTGTCTTTCTCTGTGTGTGTGTGTGATTCTATTTGTTTGCATGTCTGGGTTGGTGTTTACAAGTCCAAGAATTTGTCTTTGTTTGTTTGAATGTCTAAAGTGTCTGTCTTTCTCTGTTTGTGTGTCTGATTCTATTTGTTTGCATGTCTGGGTTGGTGTTTGCTAGCCTAAGAATTTGTCTTTGCTGGTTTGAATGTCTAAAGTGTCTGTATTTCTCTGTTTGTGAGTCTGATTCTATGTGTTTGCATGTCTGGGTTGGTGTTTGCAAGTCCAAGTATTTGTCTTTGTTAGTTTGAATGTCTAAAGTGTCTGTCTTTCTCTGTTTGTGTGTCTGATCCTATTTGTTTGCATGTCTGGGCTTGTGTTTGCAAGTCCAAGAATTTGTTTTTGTTAGTTTGATTGTCTAAACTGTCTTTCTCTGTCCGTGTGTCTGATTCTATTTGTTTGCATGTCTGGGTTGGTGTTTGCATGTCCAAGTATTTGTCTTTGTTGGTCTGAATGTCTAAATTGTCTGTCTTTCTCTGTTTGTGTGTCTGATTCTATTTGTTTGCATGTCTGTGTTGGTGTTTGCTATTCCAAGTATTTGTCTTTGTTGGTTTGAATGTCTAAAGTGTCTGTCTTTCTCTGTTTGTATGTCTGATTCTATTTGTTTGCATGTCTGGGTTGGTCTTTGCAAGTCCAAGAACTTGTCATTGTTGGTTTGAATATCTAAAGTGTCTGTCTTTCTCTGCTTGTGTGTCTGATTCTATTTGTTTACATGTCTGGGTTAGTGTTTGCAAGTCCAAGTATTCGTCTTTGTTGGTTTGAATGTCTAAAGTGTCTGTCCTTTTCTGTTTGTATGTCTGATTCTATTTCTTAGCATGTCTGGGTTGGTGTTTGCAAGTCCAAGAATTTGTAATTATTGGTTTGAATGTCTAAAGTGTCTATCTTTCTCTGTTTGTGTGTCTGATTCTATTTGTTTGCATGTCTGGGTTGGTGTTTGCAAATCCAAGTATTTGTCTTTGTCGGTTTGAATGTCTAAAGTGTCTTATGTGCGCACACAAACGGAGACATCAAAACCATGGGGTTCTCCGACATGCTGAATGTGAAATTGTAATTTTCAAGGACATTCTTTAACCCTTTAGACTTAACTTACCCTTTTAGGGTTCTCCGACATACTGAACCTAAAAGCGTGTTCTCCGAAATGCTGACTCTGAAAGTGTAATTTTCATGGAGATTATTTGACCTTTTGGGGTTAATTTACACTAGGTGTAAGTAACTGCATTCACGTTAGGTTCATTTAGGTTCACTTAGTGTGGCGCGCCACGCTAATTGAAACTAAATGAACCTAAAAAAAAGGTGGTATTTTAGGTTGGCTGCAGGTGTCCGGGTGAAGGAAAAATCAGTTGTGCTGCCATCTATACCTTCATTAAAATGGATGGTAGAACTTGCTTTAGTAAAAAAATGAACCAATGCACGTTACCTAGTGTAAATTAAAACAAAAAGGTAAAATAATCTCCATGAAAATTACACTTTCAGAGTCAGCATTTCGGAGAACACACTTTCAGGTTCAGTATGTCAGAGAGCCCTAAAAGGTCAACCCTAGAAGGGTAAATTAACTCTAAAAGGTTAAAGAATCTCCTTGAAAACTACAATTTCAGATTCAGCATGTCGGAGAACCCCATGGTTTTGATGTTTCCATGTTTGCGCGCACGTTAGACACTTTAGACATTCAAACCAACAAAGACAAATACTTGGACTTGCAAACACCAACCCAGACATGCAAACAAATAGAATCAGACACACAAACAGAGAAAGACAGACACCTCAAACATTCAAACCAACAAAAACAAATTCTTGGTCTTGCAAACACCAACCCAGACATGCAAAAAAATAGAATCAGACACACAAACAGAGAAAGACAAACACTTTAGACATTCAAACCAACAAAGACAAATACTTGGACTTGCAAACACCAACCCAGACATGCAAACAAATAGAATCAGACACACAAACAGAGAAAGACGGACACTTTAGATATTCAAACCGAAAAAGACAAATTCTTGGAATTGCAAACACCAACCCAGACATGCAAACAAATAGAATCAGACACACAAATAGAGAAAGACAGACACTTTAGACATTCAAACCAACAAAGACAAATACTTGAACTTGCAAACACCAACCCAGACAAGCAAACAAATAGAATCAGACACACAAACAGAGAAAGACAGAGACTTTAGACATTCAACCAACAAAGACTAATGCTTGGACTTGCCAACACCAACCCACACATGCCAAAAAATAGAGTCAGACACAAAAACAGAGAAAGACAGACACTTTAGCAGAGAAAGACAGAGAAAGAGAGAACAGAGAAAGACAGACACTTTTTCAAACCAACAAAGACAAATTCTTGGACTTGCAAACATCAACCCAGACATGTAAACAAATAGAATCAGACACACAAACAGAGAAAGACAGACACTTTAGACATTCAAACAAACAAAGAAAAATTCTTGGACTTGCAAACACCAACCCACACATGCAAACAAATAGAATAAGACACACAAACAGAGAAAGATAGACACTTTAGACATTCAACCCAGCAAAGACAAATACTTGGACTTGTAAACACCAACCCAGACATGCAAACAAATAGAATCAGACACACAAACAGAGAAAGACAGACATTTTAGACATTCAAACCAGCAAAGACAAATTCTTGGACTTGCAAACACCAACCCAGACATGCAAACAAATAGAATCAGACACACAAACAGAGAAAGACATACACTTTAGACATTCAAACCACAAAGACAAATACTTGGACTTGCAAACACTAACCCAGACATGCAAACAAATAGAATCAGACACACAAACAGAGAAAGACTGACACCTTAGACATTCAAACCAACAAAGACAAATTCTTGGACTTGCAAAGACCAACCTAGACATGCAAACAAATAGAATCAGACACACAAACAGAGAAAAACAGACACTTTAGACATTCAAACCAACAAAGACAAATGCTTAGACATGCAAACACCAACACAGACATGCAAACAAATAGAATCAGACACACAAACAGAGAAAAACAGACACTTTAGACATTCAAACAACAAAGACAAATTCTTGGACTTGTAGACACCAACCCAGACATGCAAACTAATAGAATCAGACACACAAACAGAGAAAGCCAGACACTTTCGACATTCAAACCAACAATGAAAAATTCTTAGACTTGCAAACACCAACCCAGACATGCAAATAAAATAGAATCAGACATACAAGCAGAGAAAGACAGACACTTTAGACATTCAAACCAACAAAGACAAATACTTGGACTTGCAAACACCAACCCAGACATGCAAACAAATAGAAACAGACACACAAACAGAGAAAGACAGACACTTTAGACATTCAAACCGACAAAGACAAATAATTGGACATGCAAAAACAAACCCAGACATGCAAACAAATAGAATCAAACAAACAAACAGAGAAAGATAGACACTTTAGACATTCAAACCAACAAAGACAAATTCTTGGACTTGCAAACATCAAACCAGACATGCAAACAAATAGAATCAGACACACAAACAGAGAAAGACAGACACTTTAAGTATTCAAACCAACAAAGACAAATAGTTGGACTTGCAAACACCAACAAAGACATGCAAACAAATAGTATCAGACACACAAACAGAGAAAGACAGACACTTTAGACATTCAAACTAACAAGACAAATTCTTGGACTTGCAAACACCAACCCAGACATGTAAACAAATAGAATCAGAGACCCCAACAGAGAAAGACAGACACTTTAGACATTCAAACCAACAAAGACAAATACTTGGACTTGCAAACACCAACCCAGACATGTAAACAAATAGAATCAGATGCACAAACAGAGAAAGACAGACACTTTAGACATTCAAACCAACCAAGACAAATTCTTGGACTTGCAAACACCAACCCAGACATGCAAACAAATAGAATCAGTCACACAAACAGAGAAAGACTGACACTTTAGACATTCAAACCAAAAAAGACAAATACTTGGACTTGCAAACACCAACCCAGACATGCAAACAAACAGAATCAAACACACAAACAGAGAAAGACAGACACTCTAGACATTCAAACCAACAAAGACAAATTCTTGGACTTGCAAACACCAACCCAGACATGCAAACAAATAGAATCAGACACACAAACCGAGAAAGACAGACACTTTTAGACATTCAAACCAATAAAGACACATACTTGGACTTGCAAACACCAGCCCAGACATGCAAACAAATAGAATCAGACACACACAAACAGAGAAAGACAGACACTTTAGACATTCAAACCAACAAAGACAAATTCTTGGACTTGTAGACACCAACCCAGACATGCAAACTAATAGAATCAGACACACAAACAGAGAAAGCCAGACACTTTCGACATTCAAACCAACAATGAAAAATTCTTAGACTTGCAAACACCAACCCAGACATGCAAATAAAATAGAATCAGACATACAAGCAGAGAAAGACAGACACTTTAGACATTCAAACCAACAAAGACAAATACTTGGACTTGCAAACACTAACCCAGACATGTAAACAAATAGAATCAGACACACAAACAGAGAAAGACAGACACTTTAGACATTCAAAACAACAATGACAAATTCTTGGACTTGCAAACACCAACCCAGACATGCAAACAAATAGAATCAGACACACAAACAGAGAGAGACAGACACTTTAGACATTCAAACCAACAAAGACAATACTTGGACTTGCAAACACCAACCCAGACATGCAAACAAATAGAATCAGACACACAAACAGAGAAAGACAGACACTTTAGACATTCAAACCGACAAAGACAAATAATTGGACATGCAAAAACCAACCCAGACATGCAAACAAATAGAATCAAACAAACAAACAGAGAAAGATAGACACTTTAGACATTCAAACCAACAAAGACAAATTCTTGGACTTGCAAACATCAAACCAGACATGCAAACAAATAGAATCAGACACACAAACAGAGAAAGACAGACACTTTAAGTATTCAAACCAACAAAGACAAATAGTTGGACTTGCAAACACCAACCCAGACATGCAAACAAATAGTATCAGACACACAAACAGAGAAAGACAGACACTTTAGACATTCAAACTAACAAAGACAAATTCTTGGACTTGCAAACACCATCCCAGACATGTAAACAAATAGAATCAGAGACCCAAACAGAGAAAGATAGACACTTTAGACATTCAAACCAACAAAGACAAATACTTTGACTTGCAAACACCAACCCAGACATGTAAACAAATAGAATCAGATGCACAAACAAAGAAAGACAGACACTTTAGACATTCAAACCAACAAAGACAAATTCTTGGACTTGCAAACACCAACCCAGACATGCAAACAAATAGAATCAGTCACACAAACAGAGAAAGACTGACACTTTAGACATTCAAACCAAAACAGACAAATACTTGGACTTGCAAACACCAACCCAGACATGCAAACAAACAGAATCAAACACACAAACAGAGAAAGACAGACACTCTAGACAGTCAAACCAACAAAGACAAATTCTTGGACTTGCAAACACCAACCCAGACATGCAAACAAATAGAATCAGACACACAAACCGAGAAAGACAGACACTTTTAGACATTCAAACCAATAAAGACACATACTTGGACTTGCAAACACCAGCCCAGACATGCAAACAAATAGAATCAGACACACAAACAGAGAAAGACAGACACTTTAGACATTCAAACCAACAAAGACAAATTCTTGGACTTGCAAACACCAGCCCAGACATGCAAACAAATAGAATCAGACACAAAAACAGACAAAGACAGACCCTATAGACATTCAAACCAACAAAGACAAATTCTTGGACTTGCAAACATCAACCTAGACATGCAAACAAATAGAATCAGACACACAAACAGAGAAAGACAGACACTTTAAGGATTCAAACCAACAAAGACAAATAGTTGGACTTGCAAACACCAACCCAGACATGCAAACAAATAGTATCAGACACACAAACAGAGAAAGACAGACACTTTAGACATTCAAACTAACAAAGACAAATTCTTGGACTTGCAAACACCAACCCAGACATGTAAACAAATAGAATCAGAGACCCAAACAGAGAAAGACAGACACTTTAGACATTCAAACCAACAAAGACAAATACTTGGACTTGCAAACACCAACCCAGACATGTAAACAAATAGAATCAGATACACAAACAGAGAAAGACAGACACTTTAGACATTCAAACCAACAAAGACAAATTCTTGGACTTGCAAACACCAACCCAGACATGCAAACAAATAGAATCAGTCACACAAACAGAGAAAGACTGACACTTTAGACATTCAAACCAAAAAAGACAAATACTTGGACTTGCAAACACCAACCCAGACATGCAAACAAACAGAATCAAACACACAAACAGAGAAAGACAGACACTCTAGACATTCAAACCAACAAAGACAAATTCTTGGACTTGCAAACACCAACCCAGACATGCAAACAAATAGAATCAGACACACAAACCGAGAAAGACAGACACTTTTTAGACATTCAAACCAATAAAGACACATAGTTGGACTTGCAAACACCAACCCAGACATGCCAACAAATAGAATCAGACACACAAACAGAGAAAGACAGACAATTTTAGACATTCAAACCAACAAAGACAAATTCTTGGATTTGCAAACACCAGCCCAGACATGCAAAAAAATAGAATCAGACACAAAAACAGACAAAGACAGACACTATAGACATTCAAACCAACAAAGACAAATTCTTGGACTTGCAAACATCAACCTAGACATGCAAACAAATAGAATCAGACACACAAACAGAAAGACAGACACTTTAGACATTCAAAACAATAAAGACAAATTCTTGGACTTGCAAACACCAACCCAACATGCAAACAAATAGAATAAGACACACAAACAGAGAAAGACAGGCACTTTATACATTCAAACCAACAAAGACAAATTCTTGGACTTCCAAACACCAACCCAAATATGCAAACAAATAGATTCAGAAATACAAACCGAAAAAGACAGGCACTTTAGACATTCATACCAACAAAGACAAATTCTTGGACTTGCAAACACCAACCCAGACGTGCAAACACAAATAGAATCAGACACACAAACAGAAAAAGACAGGCACTTTAGACATTCAAAACAACAAAGACAAATTCTTGGACTTGCAAACACCAATCCAACATGCAAACAAATAGATTCAGACATGCAAACAGAGAAAGACAGGCACTTTAGATATACAAACAACAAAAACAAATTCTTGAACTTGGAAACATCAACCCAGACACGCAAACAAATTGATTAAAAAAAAGTATTAAAAAAAAAATGTGAGGCCCCGGGGGCACTTGGGGGCTGGGGCATTTGGGGGCCCGAGGGCCCTTTGGGGCTCGGGGGCCCTGGGGGGTCAGTGGGGATAGGGCCCTTTCGGGTTGGGGTAGGAAGCCCTTTGGGGTTGGGGTAGGGGACATCACAACACTGTTCAAATGGAACTTGTGTATTATAACGACCACAGAGTTTCACCCCAAATCATCTTCTAAAATGTCTCAAACTGTTTCAACCAAATAATCCCCTAAAAGTAATTTCTGCGTGTTCCTTTTGTTTTGGCATCCCTGCGCTGTCACATTTGAAATTCCTAGGAAACCCTTTCCCGCGTTAATCTCTTCATCTCTAAGATGTTCCTAGCTAAACTATTATGGTTTCGATAGAATATCAATTTATCACTCTGACCTAAAGATCGGAGAAGCCATATTTAAAAATAGAATATTAATTTATCTCTGTCACGTAAGATCAGAGAAGCCATATTTAAAAATAGAATTTCTATCTCTTTAGAGTCCCGTATAATTCCTAGGAAACAAGTGATGTCATTTCTAATTCCCCTTTCGTAGATCAATAATTCCCCTCGATTATGCAAATCAATTTCTCAGAAATTCTGTCCCCTTCTCTTATGTAATCAATTTCTCGGAAATCCAATTCCCCCTCTTGTCCTAGATAAATATATCTCTCCCACGTTAATGCGTATGTGCAAACTTCGCCCTGGAGTCATTACACCTAACCGAACAACAACAAATCAATTGACCTTGACCCCATTAGACTCGATCGATAATCCTTGAATAAATTATGGGCGCCCAGGAGATATTAGGGCTTTAATCGACCTTGACCCCATTAGACTCGATCGATAATTCTTGAATAAATTATATAGGCTTGGCTCTAGACTCAATTGTAGATGGCAGCACATGTGTTCTCGTGGGAGTCATTATGCCCTTCCTACTCATGTGGAAGCTTTATACTGATCTTTTCTTTCGTCACAGCGAAATAAAAAAGGAAACTAAATAAATTTCGGACACTTTTTATGTCTTTCGGCTCTTTAAGTATTTGAATTTATAAGAAATGATTCTTAAAAAGGCACATAGGCAAAGGGAGAGGCCAGTGAAGCAGACGCAGGAAAGAGGCTTTCGAACCCTTTCTCCCCGTGATCTTAAGATTCCTACGATTATTTTTGGTACTTCCTTGTTAGCTAGTACACACTCGAGAATTTGTATCGCCAAGATCATACAATAACTGGTTTTCACTGTCTTTTTATACCAGGCAATTAGCTTCGGCTCGGTGGAAAACTGCATTGTAGCTATATTTCAATTAAATGTGAATACGTTAGAAACAAATTTGGGCTATACATTTGCATATTAGGGGGTGGGGTTAAAGTATAGTTTGTCCAACAACCCTTACTTCATAATATGCAGAATAATTGTACTTAACACACTAGGCATGCAAACCTGCTATACTTTACCACCAGCCCCCCCCCCCCCCCTAATGGGCAAACATATAGCCCAATTTTTTTTCTAAAGTATTATATTTTTGTCATACTTAGGTATATTTTATTATGATTAACGTAACTTCAATTCTTGAGTGTGTGCTAGCTAACAAGGAAGTACCTTACTTTTTATACTTCCCCTATAATTCACCTAATTAAAACTCCTCCCCATCTTAGAATTTTACGTGAATTTCCTTTGGGTTACGTCGGAGGATCTTTCCATGGGGGAAGAGAAGTTCCATGAATATAATGCGGAGCCTATTGCTTTATTCTAGTTTTGCACAAGTTCTGGGACTATATCTGGAACCATCAAGGTGGGGGGGGGGGCGGTGCATTGGCAGAAAGACAACCATAATATTTTAAAAAAAAAAGTATAAAATAAGTAATGAATGACACTAGCCTTACTCTTTGTTATTGTACAGGCCTATGGTAAAATTCTAGACAAGCTACTTTTGGCTATCTTGGAAAGGGTTAGGCTAGGAAAATGA
Organism: Artemia sinica; assembly: GCA_027921565.1. Classification (NCBI taxonomy): domain Eukaryota; kingdom Metazoa; phylum Arthropoda; class Branchiopoda; order Anostraca; family Artemiidae; genus Artemia; species Artemia sinica. Next base: position 82,780,523 of record CM051256.1, read on the forward strand.
AACCTTCAGTTATGAATCCAGGGCCAAAAACATACCCTGATAAGTTATTGCCAAGCTACTATGCCAACCTTCTTCTGATTTCTAAGCGTTAGCAATTTCCTTACATAACAGGTTGTACATATTAGAATTTAGACAAAACAACTGCGCAACACAAATTTGAAAAAAAAAACTAATGAAACAGAATATAGAAGATCCGGTATAGGTCTAGCCTAAGGAATAGCTGCTCTTCAGATGGAGACATACAAAAATAGATGGCTAATTTTATGGTTTGTTTGCGAGTTTTACAGTTCAACCCAGCCTCCCCTCTAATGGTCTCACATATCCCAAGGATATATAGAAGATAACCAAAAAAAAATTATGGAATTCTTACTTTATTATAGGCTATGCAGTAAATAGGATCAATAAATCCTATTTTTCTTGTTTTTCTCATTCTGATCTGTTTTCATCATAGTTGTGTGTGTTTTTTTTTTTACACAGCCTAGGCCTATATGAGATTATTAAGCGGGGGCTGGGAATGAATTGTCAATAACGTAAACAAAGCCATTAAAATCTGCAATCTAACAGTGTCCTCTTTTGTTCTAGCGTGTCTCCTTTAGAAGAACCGCTATTTTAGGCCTTTACCGAAGAGGCTATTCAAATCTCAGAATGGGGGGGGGCAAGCGGTAAAATTTTTCTCAAATCATATTATTGACTTACGAATAAAGTGAATATATCACTCGATACCTTTTTTTATGCACTGTACGAATATAATAATCCCTTCTATCGGAAATTCAAATTCAAGCCTAGCTCTTGAAAATGACAATTGATTATTATATTCGTAAAGAGCATAAAAAAGGCATCGAGTGATATATTCACTTTATTCTTAAGTCAATAATATGATTTGCAAAAAATTTACCGGGCAAGCATCCTCTTCTTTTAACACCTGACTCACTTGATGGAAATCTTACGTACCTACAGTTAACCTCTTCGAATCATCACAATAGCTATATTCGATCGCCAAGCAAAGAGCATATATCCATAGCTGGATTTCCCAGCATTATTAAAAAAAGAACAAACAGAAATTAAATAAAAAACACAAGTTTTTTTTTTTTTTTTTTTTTCAACTGAAAGTAGGGAGTAACATTAAAACTTAAAACAAGCAGAAAATATTACGTATATGAGCGGGTTCGCTCCCTCGTCAATACCTTGCTCTTTACGCTAAAGTATTTTTCATAATTTCAAAAGATCTATTTTTTCTAATTAAACGGCATTTGTGATTCAGGGTTCATTCTTAAAGAATTGGAACAAAATTCGAACTTTAGCGTAAAGAACGAGGTATTGACGAGAGGGCGAACCCCCTCATATTACGTAAATGAGGAAGTTGGCTCCCTCGTCAATACCTCGCTCTTTACGCTAAAGTTCGAATTTTGTTAAATAATGGCCGATATAAGCAATAATTTTTGTTTGTGTTATTTTCCGGCCAATCTTAGTATTTGATTTTACCTTAAGTAGTTAAATAACTATTATTTTTTGTGATAATACATCAAAGATATTGTATGTCTTCGGCTTTTCGTTGTTATGAAATAAAAAAAAAAAGTTTTTTCCAACTAAAAGTAAGGAATAACATTAAAACTTAAAACGAACATAAATTATTACGTATATCTTTTAAAAATCTTTTCTTTCATTCATTTCAGTCATTTGAGAATTGCACAACTTCTTTCATTTTCATAAAAATAGTTTCGACCTCTTTGGCCATTTCGTTACAATGCCTTACAAAATTAGTTCCGTAAATATCACTAATTTAAGTTACGTGCGGGGAGAATCTTTCCATGGAGAAATTTCTCGTGGGGGGGGAGGGGATTTTCCATGGAGGGGAGAGCTGGATTTTCCGACATATTTAAAAAACGATTAGCAATTAAATAAAAATCAAGTTTTTTCAACTGAAAGTAAGAAGTAATATTAAAATTTAAAACGAACAGAAAATAATACGTATATGAGATGGATTGCCTCTCCTCAATAGCTCACTCTTATGCTAAATTTTCTTTTTTAACTTTTAAGGAGATTATTATTCTAATTAAACAGCCTTTGTGATTCAGGAGTCATTCTTAAACAACTGGAAACAAAAATCAAACTTAGGTTATTATTAGTTTAAAGAAAAGAAAAATTAAAATGCAAATTGCGTTTTAATTATTCATGTACGGTGAGAAAAATTCAAAACCTGCATTAACTCAAAACCTTCAGAACTTAAATAAAAAACAAGTTTTTTTAACTGAAAGCAAAAAGGGACATTAAAACTTAAAACGAACAGAAATTATTCCGTATATAAAAGGGGCTGTCCCTTCCTATACGCCCCGCTCTTCACGCTAAAGTTTTTTATTGTTTTATAAAGTAGAGTTGTGAGAAAGAATCTACTTTAGCGTAAATAGCGGGGCGTTGAGGAGGGGACAGCCCCTTACACATAAGGAATAATTTTTGTTCGTTTTAATGTCTCTCCTTACTTTCAGTTTAAAATAAACTTGTTTTTTTTTATTTAATCACAATAGAAACTCTTCATTAGAAGCAACGCTATAGCGCTAAACCTCTGATGGTAAAGGCCATACGGCTCCAATGTTTTATTATTTTTTTCCCCAGAGGGCACTTTATATGGAAGGGGTCATCCTAGAAACTTCAAATGGGGCTCATTGGATTGGAAATCGAAAGTTCTAGTGCCCTTTTTAATAGTCGAAAGTGATTGGAGGGCAACTAGCGCCTCCCCCCTCGCCTATCATTTACCCAAACACATCCAATCAAGTTTTTATAGAAGTTGTTGTCGTAGAATTTTCTAAACAGAGGCTCATTCGATTGGAAATAAAAGGACTAGTGCCCTTTTTAATAGTCGAGAGTGCTTGTAGGGCAACTAGCCCCCCTCGCCAATCATTCCCCCAAACACATCCAATCAAAATTTTGAGATAACCGTTTTGTTCAGCGTAGTTGATTTCCATATAGAAAATATGTTTTTGAGGATGACACTCCCCCCACAACCCTTAGGGCAAGGTTTTTAAGTTATGCCCTGGGTGCATATAAGGTTTCTATAGAAGGCGTTTGTCATAGAAACTTCTAAAAAGGCTCATTCGATTGGAAATTCAAAGGGTTAGTGCCTTTTTAATAGTCGAAAGTGATTGGAGGGCAAAAAAGCCCCCCTCCGTATGCCCATCATTCCCCGAAACATATACAATCAAAATTTGAGATAGCCATTTTGTTCAGCGTAATTGATTTCCAGATAGAAAATATGTTTTTGAGGAAGACCTCAGGGCAACCCTCAGGGCAAGGGTTTTAAGTTATTCCTAGGGGCATATAAGGTTTTTATAGAAGGCGTTGTCGTAGAAACTTAAAATAAAAGGCTTTTTCGATTAGAAATTCAAAGGGCTAGTGCCCTTTTTAAAAGTCGAAAGTGACTGGAGGGGAACTAGTCCCCCCCCTACGCCCAACATTCCCCCAAACACATCCAATCAAAATTTTGAGATTGCCATTTTGTTCGGCGGAGCAAGCCCCGACCTCCCTCCGGTTTCCAAAAATCAGTTTAATATTCTGTGCCCCATGTAGGGACCGTATCAGATATAAGCTGATAAGAACAGATGTTACACCAGGGTTGCCACCCTGACCCGGAAGAATTTACTAAATCGGATAGAAAGCCCGGCATCCCTCCGGTTTCCAAAAATCAGTTTAATATTCTTGGCCCCAAATAGGAACCGTATCAGATATTAAGCAGATAAGAACAGATACTACACTTTGATCTTAGTCAAAAGGCCTAGAAGCGATAATTTAACACGGATGTTCAAAGAATTTATAAGAATACGAGTAAGAAACTTTGTCACAAATTTAATTTCGGTTGCAATACTCTAATGACATTCAATCAACTTATCACTTTGTTTTTAGATTTTTAAAAACAGTATGAAACATTTCCCATAATATCAAAGTTTATCTCAAAATTTTAATGGTAAACGGAAAATTTTCCAATCAAGACTTGGACAAAATTGTCATTCAAAAAGCCAAAATCAGACAAAGATTTAGGCTACTAAAAAAACAAAACTGACCTGTTTATCTGGATCCTTGAATTATGCAGGCTTATTTTAGGTTTAACATGATATTTTGCAGAAACTAAATTTCAGCTGGGGGGGGGGACAAAATGAGGTCTGAGAGGGGGTCAAGCTTTAGTCTGGAGGGGGTAGTCCCCCCTGCCCCATAGCAAATTGTGGCCCTGGAGTACCTCCTTCATGATCAAGGCAGCTCAAAAGCCAAATAAGTGTGATTTGATAAATTAAAATGTTGTGAAACATTTTCACATTAACAAATCAAGGTTCTAGATTTTTTTTAGATAGTAAAAACATGCTTTCTTTCTGATAAAAAACGTCCTAATCGCCTGAGAGCACATTTAGCTTTTAGAAAATAAATCATAGTAAATTCTTATGAGTTTTTTTTTTTTTTTACAGGATTTAAAACTAATCAGGAATAAAATGACTATTTACCAGGAATTTCGGAAAATTTTTGAAAAACGTGAAACGAAAAAAAACATATTCTTTGTTTTAATGACTCAGTATATCAAAAATTTATAATTATCAGAAAACTCTAAATTACAGAGAAAACAAGTTATAAAATAACAATTTCTGACAGTTTTTATTCACATATTCTTTTTCATTGGTTAAGAAAATAATATTTTGATCTTTTCCGTTTCTCTCTATAAGAATTCAAATTTTGGCTTTCTATTTATATGTTTGACAAATTTTGCAACAATTTTTGGTACTCTTGCATTATGCAGGCCTCTCGGGTTAACTACTATAGAGTAGGCAGTGATAAAAACCCGTTTTCGACATGTTACCCGCTATAGACTAGGCAATGATAGCGTGGTTTTCGTTGCGTATACTATATTAGACTGTGGTTTTTTTGGGTTTATGGGGGGGGGAAGGTACCTAGGTTAGGTTAGGGGACGTATTTAATATATGGTATGATTTACCCCCCCCCTAATGTGAGAATATATAGCCAAAATTTGTTTCTAAACTATTATATATTCATCCTATTTTATTTTATTTCATTAGCATTAACCAAACTTGACTTTTCAGAAAGGCCCGCATAATGCAAGAGTACCCAATTTTTTAACAAAAGTTGTACTATAATGCTTTCGATTGATGGGTAGGGGGAGAAATATTCACCTATAAATAAGTT